>QXTE01000161.1:3460925-3764298 GCA_003942145.1 Platysternon megacephalum
AACGGATGTTGCTTGAATGCCAGCAAACACCGGGACCATACGCTGCCAGGCTTTGTCATGCAATGATACCAGATTACTTGCTACTAGCATGGCGTGGTCAAGTGTCCTACCATGGAGGACGGAATAAGGCTGCACTGCCCAGAAACCTTCTGCAAAGGCTTTTGGAGTACCTCCAGGAGAGCTTCATGGAGATGTCCCTGGAGGATTTCCGCTCCATCCCCAGACACGTTAACAGACTTTTCCAGTAGCTGTACTGGCCGCGAATGCATCCCAAGTCCTCAGGGCAAATTAATCATTAAAAAACGCTTGCTTTTAAACCATGTTTTATACTTACAAAGGTACACCCACCAGAGGTCCCTTCCAGGGGTTCTGGGCTACCGCCTTGGGAGGGTTCGGAGGGTACTTCAGTCAGGGTGAGAAAAAGATCCTGGCTGTTGGGTAGAATGGAGTGCTGTGTGCTCTCTGCAAGCTCGTCCTCGTCCTCCTGCTCCTCCTCTTCCCCATCCGCAGAATCCTCAGGCATGGCTGAGAGTAACCCCTCATCGGAATCCACGGTCAGGGGTGAGGTAGTGGTGGCGGCCCCCACTAGAATTGCATGCAGCTCAGCGTAGAAGCGGCATGTCTGTGGCTCTGCACCGGACCGTCCGTTTGCTTCTTTGGTTTTCTGGTAGGCTTGTCTGAGCTCCTTAACTTTCACGCGGCACTGTAGTGAGTCCCTATTGTGGCCTCTCTCCATCATGCCCTTGGAGACTTTCAAATGTTTTGGCATTTCGTCTTTTAGAACGTAATTCTGCTAGCACGGAATCCTCTCCCCATATAGCGATCAGATCCAGTACCTCCCGTACGGTCCATGCTGGTGCTCTTTTTCGGTTCTCGGACTGCATGGTTACCTATGCTGATGAGCTCTGCGTGGTTACCTGTGCTCTCCACGCTGGGCAAACAGGAAATGAAATTCAAAAGTTCGCGGGGCTTTTCCTGTCTACCTGGCCAGTGCATCTGTGTTCAGATTGATATCCAGAGCGGTCACAATGGTGCACTGTGGGATAGCTCCCGGAGGCCAATACCGTAGAAATTCGTCCACACTAACCCTAATTCGAACCGGCAATGCCAATTTCAGCGCTACTCCCCTCGTCGGAGAGGAGTACAGAAATCGATTTTAAGAGCCCTTTATTTCGAACTAAATGGCTTCATTGTGTGGACGGGTGCAGGGTTAATTCGATTTAAAGCTGCTAAATTCAACCTAAACTCATAGTATAGACCAGGCCTAAGACTGAATAGTATCAGAGGGGCAGGGCTGGCGCAACCCATTAGGCGCCCGTTCAAATTTGGGGGCGGGACCTTCCACCGCCGCTGTTGGGGGCGGCATTTCGGGGGCGGGACCTTCCGCCGCCTAGGGCGCCGGAAGAGCTGGCGCCGCTACTGCAGAGGGGTAGCCGTGTTAGTCTGGATCTGTAAAAAGCAACAAAGAGTCCTGTCGCACCTTATAGACTAACAGACGTGTTGGAGCATAAGCTTTCGTGGGTGAATACCCACTTCATTAGACGCAAGACTGAATAGTAGTTATCACAGTGTTTTGAGCTCAGTTTCAGAGCTAATATTCCAGTTCCAAAATACTGAAGTTTGTCTTCTCTTTCTCCCTTTAATAACCTCATTCTGCCCAACCTATTTCTTCCACAATGAGTCCCTGGATCCTATTCCTCCACATCTTCCATACCTGGCTTTTATCAACCACAGCCCAATAGGTCTGACAACTTCTCTGTTCAGTCTCAGGATGCATCCACTTCATTAGTACTTCAACTCGACACAATTCCATTCTTTGGCAATCCCGAGTGTGAGGTTTTCTGTGCCAGATCCCATAGAGATTGTTAGGCTTTTTCAGGTTTGTGGGGTTTTATTTATTTATCTTTTTTCTTTAGGAAAAGCAGGTTTTAAAAAAATCTCCTGTTTTCCAAATGTATTCTTTTCATGTGGCTAGTAATTGCAGTCCCTTGTTGTACAGATGTCTTTGTTCCGTATAATTCCTGGTTCCCTACCTAAAACTGACACTTTTCTATGCTGCCTACTTTACAGAGAAAATTAGCATACCTTGCATTGTTTTGATGGCAAGTAAAAAGAAATTGGCAATAATCTCTCCATTATTTCAGAGAAAGAAACATCATGATACCCCGCCACATATCCATATAATCTGACAGCATTCCTGTGAGACATTTACATATGATTTTATTTTGAAGTGACCTCACTTGTACATGGCAGCATTATTATTTCAGTAAGTATGAAAATAAGGATAAAGATTTAGATTCATTTTCATTCACTGTAATTTAGAGTAATGTTTGCTGCTCTCATTCAACTCTTTTTTAATTATCCCACTTTCTCCACTCTGTTTCTTAAGAGCCACAGACTTGTATAAGCATCTTGTTTAATTGGTCAGTCAGAAAGATCTCTTCGGAAGAATGAGAACCATTTCCAAGGGACTACTGCTGGACCCTGGAGTGTAACTGCCATTGACAGTCACTGTAACAAAGCTTGGCCAATACAGCTGTCATAGGTTTCACCCCCATTCTGAACTTTAGGGTACAGATGTGGGGACCTGCATGAGAACTCCTAAGCTTAATTACCAGCTTAGATCAGTATGCTTCCACCACCCAAATATTTGAGTCATTTGGGAAACTCTGTCTTCTCCCCCAAAATCTTTCCCTCCCAAGTACTATAACCCTTCCCTGGGTAGTCTTGAGAGACTCCTCCACCAATTCCCTGGTGAACACCGATCCAAAACCCTTGGATCTTAAAACAAGGAGAAATTAACCATCCCCCCTCCTTTCCCCCACCAATTCCTGGTGATCCAACCCCCTTGGATCTTAAAACAAGGAAAAATCAATCAGGTTTCTAAAAAGAAGGCTTTTAATTAAAGAAAATAAAGGTAAAAGAAAAACCTCTGGGAGATAGCATACAAGCTGATCTCACAGACAACAGATTTAAAACACAGAGGATGTTCCCCTGGGCAAAACCCTTAGTACACCAACGAATAGCCAATTTTATTATTCCCCTAATGCCCAAGACAAGTTACAAAAAGAAAATAAACATAAGCTAATTCCTTCACTAAATACTCACTACCCTGTTTGCTTCCTGATTCCTTTTCCTCTCCGGCCAGAACTGAAACTCACCCAAGACAAAGGGAACTCCCCTCTTTCCTTTTGAAACATCTTGTCCCCCCATTGGTTCCTCTGGTCAGGTGTCAGCTAGGCTAGGCGAACTTCTTAACCCTTTACAGGTAAAAGAGGCATTAACCCTTAACTATCTGTTTATGACAACAGCTAAACAGCATGCACGAAAATTCATTCAGATTTTGAAGTGTTTGGTTTGATGAAATCGGTGATCTTGTTTGTTCGCTTTGCAATGAGTATTCAGATGAGTGCAAATTTGTTAACCTAGAATTTTGTAAGTGTTGGTTCCTCATTCAAATGCCCATAATCCAATGTGAACAAGAGATTTTTTTTGCACAGATATGGGCACTTGCTAATCACTCTTTCCTACAGAAGGGGCCTCTCCTTATATAGAGAGTTTTGTCCATCCAGACTGGAACAGAAACAATCCCATGTGATTAAGATGACCAGTCACATGCCACACCCACATAACGAATGAGTGGGTGAAGTCATAACAGAAATACATAGTCTGTGAACAACCCATAGGCTGAGCTATGTTAGCATAATCAGTTTGAATTTTTTTTACAATAATAAATAAATACATTAAGTGATTCTGTTCAGGATAATGCCCAAACACACACACAAAATGAGTTAGATTTGTTTGCTCAGTGCTAATTGTAGCCACCATATGTAATAGAGGGCCAAATTCTGAAAGCTAACAGCTGGCCCTGGGTGGGGATGTTATGGGGCACAATCCTTCCCTGAGTTTCCTGGTGCACATGGGAACTGTGCAAGATCCACCATTCTTTAAAATGGTGCAACTTACACCTTATGATGCTTCTTCACTCCTCTAAACTTCCCCTTCCTTGTAGGGCTGTCATGTCCCTGGGGCATAGAGACTGCTTTTGAGATTGGCCCTTCGTAGTGTCTGAAGGAAATGGAGGCTCCTTGTACATTGGCTCCTCCCACAGCTGACCAGCAATCATTCAAAACCTGGCCTGGAGAGAGGTATTTAAATTAAGTTATGTATCAAATTCAGGGAAGCTTTATAACAATTTTGCCACATAGCCAATGAGTATTGTAAGTAAAGCTGGTATAAATATGTTAGACTTTTTTTTTTCAACTTGAAGTAAATTCAGCTAAATTAATTGAGCCACAGTCTCAAGCTTATGTAAATCATTATAGTTCCAGTGTACTTCAATGATGCAATGCTAATTTACCCCAGTCCCCCGCCGAGATTCTGGCCAACTATTCATAAAACTGTATAAAAAGGCTAATGTAGTGCCCGTCTTTAAAAAAGGGAAGAAGGAGGATCTGGGGAACTACAGGTCAGTCAGCCTCACCTCAGTCCCTGGAAAAATCATGGAGCAGGTATGCAAGGAATCAATTTTGAAGCACTTTGAGGAGCGGAAACTGATCAGGAACAGTCAGCATGGAATCACCAGGGCAAGTCATGCCTGACTAACCTAATTGCCTTCTATGAGGAGATAATTGCCTCTGTGGATCAGGGGAAAGCAGTGGACGTGTTATTCGTTGACTTTAGCAAAGCTTTTGATACGGTCTCCCACAGTATTCTTGCCAGCAACTTAAAGAAGTATGGGCTGGATGAATGGACTATAAGGTAGATAGAAAGCTGGTTAGATCATCGGGCTCAACGGGTAGTGATCAATGGCTCCATGTCGAGTTGTCAGCCGGTATCAAGCGGAGTGCCCCAAGGGTTGGTCGTGGGGCTGGTTTTGTTCAATATCTTCATTAATGATCTGGAGGATGGCGTGGATTGCACCCTCAGCAAGTTTGCAGATGACAGTAAACTGGGAGGAGTGGTAGATGCGCTGGAGGGTAGGTACAGGATACAGAGGGACCTAGACAAATTAGAGGATTGGGCCAAAATAAATCTGATGAGGTTCAACAAGGACAAGAGCAGAGTCCTGCTCTTAGGATGAAAGAATCCCATGCACTGCTACAGAATAGGGACCGAGTAGCTAGGCAGCAGTTCTTCAGAAAATTACCTAGGGGTTACAGTGGACGAAAAGCTGGATATGAGTCAACAGTGTGCCCTTGTTACCAAGAAGGCTAATGGCATTTTGGGCTGTACAATTAGGAGCATTGCCAGCAGATCAAGGGACGTGATCATTTCCCTCTATTCGGCATTGGTGAGACCTCATCTGGAATAGTGTGTCCAGTTTTGGGCCCCACGCTACATGAAGGATGTGAAAAAATTGGAAAGAGTCCAGCGGAGGACAACAAAAATGATTAGGGGGCTGGAGCACATGAGTTATGAGGAGAGGCTGAGGGAACTGGGGTTATTTAGTGTGCAGAAGAGAAGAATGAGGGGGGATTTGATAGCTGCTTTCAACTATCTGAAAGGGGGTTCCAAAGAGGATGGATGTAGACTGTTCTCAGTGGTAGCAGATGACAGAACATGTAGTAATGGTCTCAAGTTGCAGTGGGGGAGGTTTAGGTTGGATATTAGGAAAAACATTTTCACTAGGAGGGTGGTGAAGCACTAGAATGGGTTACCTAGGGAGGTGCTGTAATCTCCTTCTTTAGAGGTTTTTAAGGTCAGGCTTGACAAAGCCCTGGCTGGGATAATTTAATTGGGGATTGGTCTTGTTTTGAGCAGGGGGTTGGACTAGATGACCTCCTTAGGTCCCTTCCAACCCTGATATTCTTTGATTCTATGATTCTATGATTAGCATCTTTGATTAAAAAAAACAACTCTGAAATCTCTCATCATCACCCAAAGCATGTTAACTGACACTTAGGAACCAAGATTTTCAAAAATGGAGTCAGAAGTTCAGCTGCCTATTTAGGCATGGACTTTCAAAGTGGTTTAAGGGATTTAAGCACCCAGCTCCCACTTGGATGCTCAACATTCTTGGCTTTCAAAGGGAGTTGGGTGTCAAACTCATTTAGGTGCCTTTGGAAACCCAGGCTTAGGCCCTAGAATAAGTGGGTAGATATTCAAAAGTGCTCAGCACCGAGAAAATCTGAGGATGTGCATCATATACCTTAAAGAAAGAGATTAAAATCTCCGGTGTGTAATGTTCATTGACAGTAACTCCTCACTTAAAGTTGTAGTTATGTTCCTGAAAAATGCTACTTTAAGCGAAATGATGTTAAGCGAATCCAATTTCCCCATAAGAATTAATGTAAATGGGGTGGTTAGGTTCCAGGGAATTTTTTTTTTTACCAGACAAAAGACTAAATTATATATTATAATATAGTCTTTTGTCTGGTGAAAAATATTTCCCTGGAACCTAACCACCCCATTTACATTAATTCATATATATATATGTATAATACAGTATAAGTTTTAAACAAACAATGTAATACTGTACACAGCAATGATGATTGTGAAGCTTGGTTGAGGTGGTGGAGTCAGAGGGTGGAAGAGCGTGGGATATTTCCCAGGGAATGCTTTACTGCTAAATGATGAACTAGCACTCGGCTGAGCCCTCAAGGGTTAACATATTGTTGTTAATATAGCCTCACACTCTGCAAGGCAGCAGGAATGGAGGGAGGAGACACCGCATGGCAGAGAGAGAGACAGAGACACACACTGTGTGTGTGTGTGTGAGAGAGAGAGACAGAGAGAGAGAGAGACCATGTGTGTGAGTGAGAGAGATGCACATTTCCCCTTTAAGTACGCTGATCCCACTCTAAATACACTGCCTTTTTAAGTAGATCAGCAAGTTGAGATAGCAACTGCTGCCAGCAAGCTTCCTCCCTCCTGAGCCGTGTCCTGTCCCGCACCCTTGCTCTGTGGAGATGGAGTAGAGTAGTGGGGTGGAAGGGGACACCCTGACATTAGCACCCCTCTTCCCCCACCCCTGCACAGCAAGCAGGAGGCTCCCAGGAGCAGCTCCAAAACAGAGGACAGGAGCAACACACAGCAATGCGGGGAGGGACAGCTGAACTGCCTGGCAATTGATAGCCTGCTGGGCGGCTGCTGCACAGGGAACTTAGGAGAGCTGATAGGGGAGCTGCCGGTCCACCCTGGTTCCAAGCCCCCACCAGCTAGCTCCAATGGGCTGCTCTTCCTGCAAGCAGTGGACAAAGCAGGTGGCTGCTAAACAACATTATAAGGGAGCATTGCACAACTTTCAATGAACATGTTCTCTAATTGATCAGCAACGTAACAACGAAACAACGTTAATTGGGACAATGTTAAGTGAGGAGTTACTGTACATATATCAAAAAATAAATGAGAGCTCAACATCGAGCTGGTTAGAATATGTCCCCACAGTATGTAAAACTGCACACTTTCTCAGTCACAGACAATAAATAAATGCAACAAGAAGAGGAACAATATTCCTGTGTTCAGGGCACTAATTTGCAAATTAGAGGGCCTGGGTTTAATTCTCTGTACTGCCACAGACTTCGTATGTAATTGTGGGCAAATGACGATGATAATACATCCTTACCTGGAGTCATAAGGATAATTATATTAAAGGTTGTGAGGTTCTCGGATACTACAATAATGGGAGTCATATATTCTTTAGCTTGTAAGCCCTTTGGGGCAAGGGATATGGGATCCTGGTCCACTACTGGAGGTCTTATCTGCTACTGCAATACAACTATTCCTAAGCACTAAAGATAGAACAATGTGAGAAAAGCAAGAACCAAATGCTACTTGGTATGGTATGGTATGGTATGGGTCGGGGAGAGATAGCTCAGTGATTTGAGCATTGGCCTGCTAAATCCAGGGTTATGAGTTCAATTCTTGAGGGGGCCTCTTAGGGATCTGGGGCAAAATCAGTACTTGGTCCTACTAGTGAAGGCAGGGGGCTGGACTCAATGACCTTTCAGGGTCCCTTCCAGCTCTATGAGATAGGTATATCTCCATATATTAAATATTTAAATTATGTTTCTGCATAAAGTGAACATTATTATTGTTCTTTGTTTCCTCATGAAGGTGTTCATGGGAAATACAGGGGCTTTGCATTTGTTTATTATTTCTTATGCATGAGTCCTTGTTACAGATATATTGAATCACTTTTTATTTCTTATTCACCCATGCAGTAAAAACTGTTCTCTCTTCAGCCTCTGCCCCTCTTCTGTCCTCTGAGAAAAGCAATGCTTAGTAAAGTATTCTGAGCTGCTATGGGTCATTTGCATACAATAGCTACCTTTAAGTTGCTAGCACAAACATAATTCCCCCAGGTAAGCTGTAGACTATTTGGGCTAACAAGCAACTTGTAAATAAAGAACATTGAGCCTAATTCTGGGGATTTTACATGATAACAGTCTCTTTTTGTAAGCCTCTTTTTCTAGGTTTTCTTGCATCCTGTAACATATGTATTTTTAATCATGGCTTATTGTAGAAGAGGCTTTTTATTTTTTTCTGTCATTGTTGTAAGACAAAACTGAGGTTTGTTTTCCCCATTCTTTGTAATTAACAGAATAAATGCATAGAAATGAGAATGGACCAAATGATTCCTGGAAAATATTTTTTTATTTGCAATTTGCTGTGACGTTAAATGATTTTAACATGTTACTAATTATACATGCTGTTAGAGGCACAAAGTGTAGACTTCAAAGAAACAAGAGTTTTAATTTACCTGTTCTCTACATATTCATATTTCGCAAAAATTCATTTTATCAGCAAAATGAGCATTTTTATTTTAAATTTAACTGAATTACAGATTTTTCCCCTTAAAGTCCTAAACTCTTTGTGTGCAACCATTGAGTTTTACTGAGCTGTGGAAGAGAGCTTAAATATGTATATATTGTGAAAGGAAATTTCCTTTTCTCTCAATGTGTCTGACCACCATAAATCACTAAAAATATCAATAGCCAACTGTACTTGAAATTTCACGTTTGTGAAATGTTGAGTGGAAATGGAATAGAGGACACCTGTAATATTTTTCATTCGTTCATTTATTTATGGACTTTTCTGTGAAACACCACCATAGTAGCTGAACACTTGACACACATAATGAATTTGTTCTCACAACGGTTCTCTGAGGTGTGGAAATATTTGTATCCCCATTTTATAGTTTTGAGACACAGATGTTAACTAACTTGTCCAAGGATACATACTAATTTATAGTAGGGTTGTGAAGAGAACCCAAAATCCTGAGTCCCAATCTAGTGCCATCATTGGAAAACCATCCTTTCTGGTTCTGCAAATGCTAATTCAGGTGATTAGTCCTTCTATAGGCAAGTAATCCCACTGAAGTCTATTGTACTACCTATGTAAGTAAAGATAACAGACAAGGGTCTGAAGCAATCGATGCTTGTTGGTTTTCATAGCATATATGGGACTGAAAGGTTAAATTCAGGTCTAAGATAAATGAACATAGCTCTAATGAAATAAATGATGTTGTTCCCCCAAACATTAGTAATGGATTTGGCCTTTTTCCCCCTCTCTAAGTGGCTCAGAGAGAAGACTCAGACCAGTTCTACACTTAAAACATAAGCTGACATAGCTTGGAGGTGTAAAAAATCCACAGCTAGATGCAGCTAGGTTATGGAAGAATGCTTCCATCGACCTCACTACTGTCATTCTGGGAGGCGCTTCCATCATCGTACCTATTATCACTCAGGGAGGTGGAGTTTCTACAGCAATGGAGAAACCCCCTTCTGTCACTGTAAGCTGCAAGTACACTTCAGGGGTATGCTAGCATAGCTACAGAGCTGTAGGTATTCCACTATAGTCCCTGTAGTGTAAACATGGCCTCAGAATCTAGCCACTGCCCCCTGAAAAAGTATGGAAAACTGGTTCTTGCTGCATCATTTAACCACATGAGGTTAGCTCAGATAATCAAACAGGAAATTGCCATGTATCTTCATGGGATTTCCAGAATGTGCCAAACCACTGTTCATAACTCAAATCCTCTGCAAAGAGCATTGTGGAAATGTTTGTAAATGACCAGTGCTTCACAAACTGGAAAATGTGAACACTGAATTTTATCAAGGCAGGGTCATGGGCAGAGCCAGAGTCCACAGTCAGGAGTTGAGAGTAAGCTGGGTCAGAATACCTGGGAGATCAGAAGCAGAAGGAAAACTGGAGATCAGAACCACAAGTCAGTAACCAGAGTCAGGCTGGGTCAGGATACCAGGGAATCAGAGGCAGAAGACAACCCAAAGATCAAAACCACAAGTAAGAGGTCAGGAGCCAAGCCAGGTCAGGACACCAGAAAGTCAACCCAGGGGAGCTGGAGTGGGAGGCACAAGATACACACTCCAGAGCAGTGTGGATCCCAGTTGTTCAGACATCTGCCTGTTCCTGGCTTAAGGGGACATCTTCCTGTTCCTGGCTGCTCTGGGACTCCACCAATGAGACATTAGGGTTGGACCCTCAAATTAGAGCAGGGCTTCATGGGCCCTGGGTCAGGACTTGTCAGCAGGCTGCCAAGTGGAGGGCTAAAACATGGCTGCTCCTGTAGACCCAGGTTCAAAGCCCATGGGTCATGACAAATTTCAACATTTTAGTTGCCTACTGATACACTGGCCTGTCAATTCATACAGGCTGGTCTTAGAGATGGAGGCAGTACATTACACTAGTGCAACTGCTTCAAAACACAAGCCTGTGCTATTTACAGTGATAAATACTACAACTAATACATCTTTCTTGCAGACTGGTCACTTCAAGGTAACATAATCTATCTCTCACACACACTTGATCACATCAGACGCTGCATCCATAATAAGGCAGTGGTGATAAACACCACACCAGCTAATACATGGTATAGTCCAGGATGAGCAAGCGTCTCAGAGGGGTGATTAAGAAAAAACAGAAGGCATACAAGGAGTGGAAGATGGGAAGGATCAGCAAAGAAACCTACCTTATTGAGGTCAGAGGGTGTACGGATGCAGTGAGAAAGGCCAAAAGCTGGGTGGAGATGGATCTTGCGAAGGGAATTAAAAACAATAGTAAAAGGTTTTTTAGCCATATAAATAGGAAGAAATCCAAGAAAGAAGAAGTGGGACCGCTTAAGACTGTAGACGGAATGGAGATTAAGGATAATCTGGGCATGGCACAATATCTAAACGAATATTTTGCCTCGGTCTTTAATGAGGCTAATGAAGGGCTTAGGAATAGTGGCGGCGTGACTGATGGGAACGAAGGTGGGGGGGTAGACATTACAGTATCTGAGGTAGAAGCCAAACTTGAACAGCTTAACGGTAGTAAATCGGGCGGCCCGGATAATCTTCATCCTAGAATATTAAAGGAATTGGCGAGTGAAATTGCAAGCCCGTTAGCGATAATTTTTAATGAATCTCTAAACTCGGGGGTTGTACCGTTTGACTGGAGATTAGCTAATGTAGTTCCTATATTCAAGAAGGGGAAAAAAAGTGACCCGGGTAACTACAGGCCTGTTAGTTTAACATCTGTAGTATGCAAAGTCATGGAAAAAATATTAAAGGAGAGAGTAGTTACGGACCTTGAGGTCAATGGCAATTGGGACAAATTACAACATGGTTTTACGAAAGGTAGATCGTGCCAAACCAACCTGATCTCCTTCTTTGAGAAAGTAACAGATTTTTTAGACAAGGGAAATGCGGTGGATCTGATATATCTTGATTTCAGTAAGGCGTTCGATACGGTACCGCATGAAGAATTACTGGTTAAATTGGAAAGGATGGGGATCGAAATGAAAATCCGGAGGTGGATAAAGAACTGGTTAAAGGGGAGACTGCAGCGGGTCGTACTGAAAGGGGATCTGTCGGGTTGGAGGGAGGTTACCAGTGGAGTTCCTCAAGGTTCGGTTTTGGGTCCGATTTTATTCAATCTATTTATCACTGACCTCGGAACCAAAAGTAGGAGTGGGCTGATAAAGTTTGCGGATGACACGAAGTTGGGAGGTATTGCCAATTCGGAGAAGGATCGGGATATCCTCCAGGGAGATTTGGATGACCTTGTAAACTGGAGTATTAGTAATAGGATGAAATTTAATAGTGAGAAGTGTAAGGTTATGCATTTAGGGATGACTAACAAGAATTTTAGTTATAAGCTGGGGACGCACCAGTTGGAAGTAACGGAAGAGGAGAAGGACCTCGGAGTCCTGGTTGATCGCAGGATGACTATGAGTCGGCAATGTGATGTGGCCGTTAAAAAGGCTAATGCGGTCTTGGGATGCATTAGGCGAGGTATTTCTAGTAGAGATAAGGAGGTGCTAGTCCCGTTATACAAGGCGTTGGTGAGACCTCATTTGGAGTACTGTGTGCAGTTCTGGTCTCCCATGTTTAAGAAGGATGAATTTAAACTGGAACGGGTACAAAGAAGGGCCACTAGGATGATCCGAGGAATGGAAAGCCTGTCGTATGAAAGGAGACTTGAGGAGCTCGGTTTGTTTTCCTTAACCAAAAGAAGGTTGAGGGGAGATATGATTGCTCTCTTTAAATATATCAGAGGGATAAATATCAGGGAGGGAGAGGAATTATTTCAGCTCAGTACTAATGTGGACACGAGAACAAATGGATATAAATTGGCAGTCGGGAAGTTTAGGCTTGAAATTAGGCGAAGGTTTCTAACCATCAGAGGAGTGAAATTCTGGAACAGCCTACCGAGGGAAACAGTGGGGGCGAAAGACCTCTCCGGCTTTAAGATTAAGCTTGATAAGTTTATGGAGGGAATGGTTTGATAGGATAACTTGATTTACTCAATAGGTCAATTATGTGCCACCACTGGTAATTAGTACCGATGGTCAATGTTGGGATATTGAAAGTCTTTTTCCTGAGTGTCTGGCTGGAGAGTCTTGCCCGCATGCTCGGGGTTCAGCTGATCGCCATATTTGGGGTCGGGAAGGAATTTTCCTCCAGGGTAGATTGGCAGAGGCCCTGGAGGTTTTTCGCCTTCCTCCGCAGCATGGGGCAGGGGTCGCTTGCTGGAGGATTATCTGCTACTTGAAGTCTTTAAATCAAGATTTGGGGACTTCAACAGCGGAGTCAAGGGTGAGAATTATTTCAGGAGTGGGTGGGTCAGCTTTTGTGGCCTGCATCATGCGGGAGGTCAGACTAGATGATCATACTGGTCCCTTCTGATCTTAAGTTCTATGATTCTATGAACCTCTGCCCCGCAGCCCCCATTAGCCTGGGACGGCGAACCGTGGCCAGTGGGAGCCGCGATCGGCCGAACCTGTGGATGCGGCAGGTAAACAATCTGGCTCGGCCCGCCAGGGTGCTTACCCTGGTGAGCCGTGTGCCAGAGGTTGCCGACCCTTGGTATAGTCTTTTCTCCCAATTAGAAAAATCTGAATAAAGCGAAATTAACAAGAAAATGCAGGAGCTAGTTAAATGGTTTGTATCCTTTCCAAATGCAGACAAAAGATCTAATTATATTTTTGTTTATAAATAGTACTTTCAAAAGAGGTGCCATCATATATTTAGCAGGCTTACTAATTGTCAGCTGGTGGTACTGCCATTTAATCTTAATATAACTGTTTTATATGCCAATTAAATACCTTATTATTTCCTTTTAGTGTATTAAGGAAAACATTTACAGAATATATCAGAAATGATGGAGTAGTCTATCTTTCTGGTTTAATTGAACTTACATAGCTGAAGATAGATAATTAGCTAGCAACCAGGACCTATATATAACTCCTGCACTTCACAGAGTGTAATCAATTTATAGTATAGTATAGTTGGAATATTAACTGTAGCTATCGATGCGTAAGTGTTTTAATTTTAAACACTTCTTTCATTCACTTATAACTGTCCAAAAATGTCACTTATTGGGCTGAAACTTTAACAGATTAGTATTAGGGTGTGATGTTCTGCAAAATGTGTTCCAGAAAGCCCTGGTTGTTTGTTTCTGAGTATGGAAGTAGGAAAATATACACTTTAATTGATTTTTTTTTAAATGTGCTACCTTTTCTTCTTGTTGTTTTGGCTGTTTTTATCAGATCCTGGGCCAAAATATCTGGGAATATATAACTAAAAATTGGCAAGGAAAGAGGCCTTCTTAAAAGGATATATCTTGATGTGCATCCTGAAAATTTATTTTGATTTGGTTGAGTTATAAGACTTGACATTTTCTTTCTGTGCATTGATATTAGAAGTAAGTGTTATGGTGTTTTAGTAATTATGCTTGAAGGTATGTTGAACAGCATATGCATAGGGAATGAGCCAGGGCATCACATGCACCTTGTCTCACTGTCTCAGTAGTATCTTGCAAATGTGCATCAGACCATGAATGCTATATAAAGCATCAATCCAATCACAAATCCATGCGTGTATCAATGCACACCTTCTATGATTAAAAAGTAAAACTGCAGCTCCTAACATACTCATAAAAGAGGTTGCAGCCTCTGGGCTTTGTAAGATGGACAAGGTTGGGTATTCTAAGTTTCTTCCTAAAATTTTACATAGTCTGTTTCCTTGCAGACTGTTCTGAAGGTCAAAAGCTTGTTCTATTTTGAACCAGAGCTCAGGGCACCTTCTGAAGAATGCTCAACCACTGGTCCCCTTTCTTTTAATAGTCATAGATTCCAAGGCCAAAAGGGACCATTATGATCATTAAGTCTGACTTTCTGTGTTACACAGGCCATAATGATTCCTAAAGCATAGCTTTTAGAAATACATAAAGTCTTGATTTTAAAAAGCTCTCACTGTTGGAGAATCTACCATGACCCTGGATAAGTTGTTCCAATAGTTAATAACTCTCACTGCAAAAAAAATATGCCTTATTTGCAGTTAGGGTGACCAGAGCGCAAGAGTGAAATATCAGGACATATTGGGCGAGCAGGGGGAGACAGACAGACAGACACAGGTGCACAGCCCTGACCGGAGCCAGAGGCACACTGCTCTGCCTGGCCCTGTGCTACCAGCGTGCCCCTTCCTGTTGGGGGTGGGCCCATGCTGCGCCACACAGCTCCCCTGCCCAGCGCCACCTGGATCCACTATGCCCAGAGCCACCCTACAACCCGTCCACCACAAATGCACAGTGCTGTGCNCAGCGTGCCCCTTCCTGTTGGGGGTGGGCCCATGCTGCGCCACACAGCTCCTCTGCCCAGCGCCACCTGGATCCACTATGCCCAGAGCCACCCTACAACCCTTCCACCACAAATGCACAGTGCTGTGCACACACACACCCCACCCAGTGCCCCCCTGCCCACAGACCCACCACAGCTGCCCAGCACTNTATTTTGGGTAAGATCTAAGTTATAATTGAACCTGGGTATGTGGTTGATCCTTTGGGATTGGAAGAACCTTTTCTTTTATATGATGAGATAAGATTCTCAATAATCATCATCATATCTGACAGGTGTGTCTGGACGGAGGCCTGAGGCTGGGTACTTTAAGGGAACTGCGTTGTTTGGCCTTCTGAGTAACCTGTATGGTAATATAGAAGTTGTTTTGTGCTGGCTTGGAAAATCTAAGTATTGGAATATCCACCAGCGTTTGGGGTTTGTCTGCCCCGTTTTGTTTGCAGTTCACCCTGATTGAGTGACCTCAGCTGGCTCCCTCGGGCAGCACCGTCACGGGGGCAGAGGGCTTTGTGCCCGCTCCCGGTGCCTGCAAGCCCCACCCCTGCAGCACGCGGCGCTCCTGCCGGCGGGTGGGTGCTGGAAGCAGCCCCAGGAAGCGGTGAGCGGTGGTGCTGCGGCTGCCATGCCGCAGCTGCGGTCCGGACGGTCCCCGATATCGGGACAAAGGGCGTTCCGACCAATGTAAGGTCGGGACGTGGGACAAGTCCCCTAAAATCGGGACTGTCCCAATTATTGGGATGTCTGCTTACCCTATTTGCAGTCTGGTTTTGCCTAAAGTGCCAATATTTTTAGTTCTGTGATCAGTTCCTCTTTATCTGTCAAAACAAGGAATTCTCCCATGTTGGATGCAACACTTCTTGAGTTAGGAAGATATTTTAGTACCGGCTTTGAGGTCTGTATTATCCCAGGGGAGCACAGCTGCCCGAGTGGTTCATATGTAAGGGGACTGTTGTCCCCTTACTAACATTCAGTCGTAGTGTTTTGGTTGGCTAGCTCCCAGTACTAAAAGAAAGGGGAAGGGTCAATGAGAAATCAGGACCCTGAGAATGACAGTCCCCAGGAACAACGGGGAGAGGCCAATGTGCCAGGTCAGCCTGATTGATAGGGTGGGCAGGCTAATCAAGGAGTCAGGAGGCCAGAGTGGGTCCCGTCCTCCGTGTGAGCTGGAATTGCCTGGATCAGACAGAGTGGGGCCGAGCTAAGGAGAAAGCAGGGGCCCAAGCTGAGCTGGGGAGCAGAGTTGTGCCAGATCCAGAGGGGCCAGAAAAGCAGCCCTGTGCTGGGAGTAGGGCTGCAGCCCCAAAGCCAGAGGCACAGCCCAGAGAGAGCAGACCTGCCCTGGGAGGAGAGCTGCAGCAACCAGAGCCAGAGGGGCCAGAGAAGCAGCCCAGGGAGCTGGAGGCAGAGCAGCAGCAGCAGTGCTGAGGCAGAGTGGAGCTGGAGCTGAGACAGTGGTGGAGCTGGGGCTGGAGCAGTCCAGAGCCAGGTGCGGTGAGCAGCTGGGGAAAGTGAGGGGGACCCTGGGCAGTGGGCCCAGCATAGGGAGACGCCTCAGCCAAGAGGCTCTGCAGGCCAGACTTGGAGGGAGATCGTAACCGCGACATGGCAGGGGCGATGCTGGGAAAATGGGTCTTGCCACCTGGAGCCTGAGAGCGTGTGGCCACCGCCAGAGCAAGTGTCCAACCCACAGCATCCCTGCAGCACAGCCAGAGCCTGAGAAGGAGGCCTGGGACCTACAAGGAACAGACTGTGAACTGTCCTGACATTCCAGAGACACTGTTTGTAATGCTCCCTGCCACAGAGTGGGGTGATGTGTTTTCCTTTAACCTTTCCCATTTTTCCTTATTCTTTTTTAAACTAATTGCTGATTAAATAAATTGTATTTGCTTTAAATCTTATGTAATGATCAGTGTGTCAGGGAAGTGTCCAGTGCAGAGAGAGTACCCCAGAGTGGGGACACCCTAGCCCCTGTTCTAGGTGACCACAGCAAGGTTGGGGGTCGAGCCCCCCAGGAATCCTGGACCAGCCTTGTTGGGGTTACAGGACTCTGCCAGACAGGAGAGTGCAAGGGGCATCCTCGAAGGCAGGGAGGCCTCTGGGTAAAGGAAGTGGGAGCGAGGACTCAGATCCTTCCGCTAGCCCATTTCACCGGGGTAGTGCAGAAGCCAGGAAAGTTCCCCACAATAGCGGGACCATTCTCCCACTTACACATAGAATGAAATTTGGTTTTGGATGTAGCTGGGACTTGATCTATTTAACTGCTTTGAAAATTAGGACCAAGGCCTTAAACTGGCATTGGAAGCTGACTGGGAGACAGTGAAGGGACTTAAGGATAGACCTGGTATGCTTACAGTAGCCTGAGTCACGTGGAAGGTAGGCAGCTGCATTTTGTACTGGAAGGAGCCTGAGCATCTTCCCATTCATCTTCAGATACAATGAGCTATTGTAATCCAGCCCTAAGTATAACAAATATAGGGATCACTGTGTCCAGGTCCTTGCATAGGAAAAAATTTAAAAGTTTTCTACTAAGCCAGAGGTGAAAGAAGGCATTTTTGGAAATGGATGCTACCTGGTCATTCAAGTTTGGTGAGAGGTCATACTGTGTTACCGCAAGAACAGACTCAGGGATCCCAGAATAGCCCTTGTATTGCTTACTTACAGGTTCCCCAGATGTTAACCTATTAATCTGCTCCTGCAAAGTGAAAGAAGGGGGCCTGCCCTAGTAGAATCACCAGGATTTACCAATGATTTCCCTAGCCCTTCAGTAAGTTTCCCAGAACAGAGGACATGGATACAGCCCTCCACTGAAGGGATTGATACCAACACAGCACACTTCCAAAACAAAGTGTTTTCTTTCTTTAACCAGTCTTTCCTGATACAATTAATCTAAACATAAATCAAAACATAAACATAAATCTCTTAGCACAATCCTTGGGTACTGATTAAAAGTACCTGAACTATAAATATATAGTTGGAGCTATACTAAGTGGCTGCATTCTGCATGAGGTGATCAGTTGCCTGCAGTTGCTGACAGCAATCTTAAATCTTACAGTTTTATACATACAGAACAATGTAACATTCATAACACAAACACACATCTTTATTAACCGAGACATACAGAGAGATACTCATTAATACTATTTCTATCTATATTGAGCACTATAGCTGGCATGCTTATTCTCTGTAGTCTTGTCTCCCTCTCCTCTGTCAGGATCTTTTTCTGTTCTATCCCAGCAGCACTGCTGCTGCTGCTGTCATCCTGTGGTTGCTTCTTCTTTCAGGTCTTCTTCTTTGCTTTTCTTCTCACTTTTAGGTTTCTTTCTTCTGAACTGTTCTGCTCCTGGTTCCCCGTCTTGACTAACTTTTGCCTGTTGACAGCACGTCCTTGTGGCCCGCACTGCTTCCCACAGCTCCCATTGGCTGGGAAAGGCAAACCACGGCCACTGGGAGCTGCGGGTGGTTGTGCCTGTGGTCAATGTAAACAAACTGTCTTGCGGCCACCAGCAGATTACCCTGACGGGCCACGTGCGGCCTGTGGGTCACAGGTTGCCCACCACTGCACTAGACCTTTCGGATTGGCTGTTTCCCAATCCTGATATTAGCATACTCTATCCTCCAGTCACCTTCAAACCTTCTCTGATTGGTCCATACTTAAAATCCAGTCACATCTGCTAAATCTGTCAATCACACCTGTTACACAACAAGTCTTAGTATTATGGTCTGTTTACTATTGTGATATTGTGACCCTTACATAGTTTTGGACTAAGCATACCTGACTGACTCCTCCCTGCAGTGTTGGAGTGACATTTATTTGGCCCTAGTCTACACTTGTCTGCCTGTCAACATAGTAGCTATAGGTTAAAACTGAAACTGCTATCTCACTCTCCTTGGCTGTGTGCCAACATTTTACACATACCGAATTACCAAATTATTAATCGGTAAACAATTACCTCATCCCTTTTAATATGAATTCAATTATTAATTTATGCATCTTAATGTTAAGTTCTATTGTTGCCATTCTATTTCTTACCAATTTAGTTAATTTTATGTTAGTTCTTTCTTACCCTATTTTCAGTTAATGGGATCAAAGCAATGTTTTCAGTGCTGTGCTTAGGAAACAGAATAGAGCCGTTCAAAATTTCTCGTATCAACAGGACCCCAGAGGCTTTGCTCCCCTTTGACAAATGGAAGGAAGAGGGATTGTCTTGGACAGCTCTTTTAAAAGCTTTCTCTTTTGGACCAGCATAACTTTAGTCTTCCTGGGTTCATATTGAACAAGCTGCTTTTCATCCAAAAGCTAAGTTCCTGTAGGTATTCTCCCATTTTAGTTGTAGCAGTGTTGCATCAGTTGATCTTGAGATATATAGTTGAGTGTCATCTCTCCAATGATTTGACATAGATATTGGAGAGAAGAGGGGAAGATTCCTGCAGAACTCCATGTGATAGTGCTGTAAAAAAAAGCTGTTTCCATATTATTTTCTGGGAGTGTTAAAAAGGGAAAGCATGAACCCATCCTCTAGTCCTGCTGCATACTACAGACAAGTAAATGACACTTCATGATCAATGGTATCAAAGTATGCTGATAGATATTATGAGTATCAACATGGACATTAGATCTTCTTTATCCATTACTAGTTGGAGATCATCTAACAATGTATGTGGTGAAATTTCAGTTATGATACTATATCAGATATTTTAGCTCCTAGAGGATGAGGTGTTCAAAGCCTGATTTCTCAAAGACTTATAAATGTGTGTAAGTCTTTGAATGACTGAGGCCTTAGTTTATTAGCATTTTATACACATTGTCATAAAAAACTTATGATTAAAATGGTAAACTATGATATTTAATCTATATGAAATTTGTCATCATATTCCATTTGCAAATATATCATGCTTCATATTCAGATAAAAAAATGGAAACTTTCTACAAAATATTGCTTTATTTTGATTCCATTGATAATGGTTGCATTCATCTTAATAATGAATAAAAGTCTGAAATGTGTCAAGTAATATTTGCTATTAGTCAGTTAGCATCACTGCAGATTCAGAGATTCAAAATTTCTAGAATTTGATGCACTGTTCCAAATCATTAATCTGTTAAGTTGTTCCTGTTTGATTCTGTCTTTGTCCTTTGTTTGGCTTCTGATAACAATGGAAGTAGGGAGAAATTCTTGAGGGAAAACTGCACAGGAAAAATAAGTTTGTCCTGTAATGCTCACTAGTCTGTTGTTTAATAGAAGAGGACGCATGTGACGGGTTGGATCACAGAAACCCCCTTGGGAACTGCCACCTGATGTGCCAAGACTACTTCTGCCCCTGCTTTCCCTGCCAGCTCGGGACCCCAGCACCCTGTCTTGCTGAGCCAGACACTCCCGTCTGCTCCAACACAGACCCAGGGTCTGAATTACTTGCCCCAAAGCTTCAGACTTAACTGAAAGCAGCTTACAGACGTGTTCTTGTCTTTAACACTCAGATGCTCAACTCCAAATGGGGTCTAAACCCAAATAAATCCGTTTTACCCTGTATAAAGATTATACAGAGTAAACTCAAAAATTGTTCACCCTCTATAACACTGATAGAGAGATATGCACAGCTGTTTGCCCCCTCCCCTCGCCCCCAGGTATTAACACCTACTCTGGGTTAATTAATAAGTAAAAAGTGATTTTATTAAATACAGAAAGTAGGATTTAAGTGGTTCCAAGTAGTGACAGACAGAACAAAGTGAATTTGCAAGTAAAATAAAATAAATCACGCAAATCTATGTCTAATACAGTAAGAAACTGAATACAGATAAGATCCTCACCAGTTCCAGAATGCTTCCTTTTACAGACTAATCTCCTTTTAGTCTGGGTCCAGCAATCACTCACACCCCCTGCAGTCACTGTCCTTTGTTTCAGTTTCTTTCAGGTATCTTTGGGGGTGGAGAGGCTCTCTCTTTAGCCAGCTGAAGACAAAATGGAGGGGGTCTTCCCTGGGCTTAAATAGACTTTCTCTTGTGGGTGGAGACCCCCTCCTCTCTCCTATGCCAAGTCCAGCTACAAAATGGAGTTTTGGAGTCACCCGGGCAAGTCACATGTCCATGCATGACTGAGTTCTTACCAGCCAAGCAACATTCCTGGGAAAGCCCAGTTGTGGATTGGTGTCTCCAAATTCATTGTTGGCTTAAGTGTTCCTTGATTGGGTACTTACTGAGAATAGTCTTTTCTCAGGAAGCTGACCAACTGCTTCACTACAGCCTACTTAGAATCAAACAAGTATGGAGCCAATATTCATAACTTCGAATGCAAAAATGATACATGCATACAAACAGGGATGGCTTTAGGCCGATTCCCCGGAATCGGGCCCCGCGCCTAAGAGGGCACCACGCCTTAGGCGCCTTTTTAATTTTTTTTTTTTTTACTCACCTGTGAAGACACTCCGGGTCTTCGGCGGCGGGAGGTCCGCTCCGGGTCTTCGGCAGCATTTCAGCGGGGGGGAGGGAGGGGTCCTTCAGTGCTGCGGAAGACCCGGATCTGAGTGAAGCCCCCCACCCCCACCCCCGCCGAAGTGCCGCCGAAGACCCGGACTGCCGCCAGGTATTCGAATCAGGCCCCGCAGGTCCTAAAGCCGGCCCTGCATACAAATAGGATTAATAGATTCAGTAGATCATGACCTTTACAAAGATATGTTACATGGCATATGTAGCATAAAACACATTCTAGTTATGTGTATATATATATGTACACATTCATAAGCATATTTTCATAAAGCCTTATGGGTGGCACTGTCACAACGCACATTGTGTTAAGTTAGCTAGCTGTCATCCTTCTTAAGTTGAAAACACAATGTTTTCCTAAGGGTGGGATGCGGGAGGTGGGAACCTCTAAACTGAAATTGTGTCTGTATCAACACAAACATTTGAAATGTGATCCATATCCCATATGGAGGCCTGAATCAACTTACATTTAAAGAAACTTAACATTGTAGATAAAGACAGTTCTTAACATCTTATTTGCATCCTGAAGCATTTCAGTTAAAGTACTGATAGAGATTAGGGACAGACTGCCATTTACCACTGGCTTGTATTGGGTGAGTTGTGCAGCTGCACCATCCTGGGATGCGCGGGGAGGAGTGCAGAAAGAGGATACATGTGCATCATCCCATGCTTGCACTCCCTGTGGCCAGACAGCTCAGCAGTCTAGTGCACTCAGTTTGGAAAACAGGGTGCTGCTCCATCCACTACTCCAGGGATTGGCAACCTTTGGCACACAGCCCACCAGGGTGCTAACCCTGGCGGGCCGCGGGCCAAAGGTTGCCGATCCCTACACTACTCCTTTGCAGTTCAGGGGTGCATGGACTGAGCCGTCTCTCTATTCCCCTGAGCACAGAAATTGTGGCTGTCACTGATCCTTGTATAAAATTAGGGAGGTGGGTGTTTCTCCATCCCACCCCTGCACAAAATCTAGGGACAATCTATCTCCTATTTCAAAAGCGTCTTTGATAAAATATATAGCAATACACAAAACATCTATTTCATTTCTGTAGTTTTTTACACAAACATGAGACCTCTCAAGCTGTGCAAGCATATATATGGCAACACTGTGTAATATTTAAGTTCCATTGCACTTCAAACAGCTGAGGCTGGGGTTTGCATTTTATGTAATCATTAAGAACTAATGACAAATAATCCCAGAACATCTTTTCATCTCTTCATAAATAGGTAAGTACTTTGAGGTAAAATGTGGTCTAACTGACTGAAGAAAAATCTCTCAGAAGCAAAGAAGTGCTTTAATCCCCAAGCCCAGTAGTCATATAGTGAACCAACTTTACTATTGTTGATTCAGTGAGGAAATATTGTGTCATCACATAAGACTCTATTCCTCAGGCACTTCCTACTGTTTGATAATGGAAATGACCATCTGTTTGCTTATTGTTCCTTTCCTTTTGCTGATATTAATATTTTAGATGACAAACACAACTAATCAAGAAACAACACATTTTACATCTACTCACATTTTCCGTATCCATCTACAGCACAGACAACACATAAATAAATTTGTGCTCACTCTCATCTATATATTTTATGTCTAGTACATTTTATGAAGAATCATACAAGCTACAATCTGAATAACTGACAATCTTTTTTAACCACATTTTGAATTTGGCAGCAAAATCTTTTTATAGTTAAATAATATGATCTACAAGAACAAAAGGAATTAATGTGACAGTGATTCACGAGAGGCAACTGCTGAGGGTTCACTTCCATTAATTTAATGCATATTATTAATGAATAGATAACCTAGATTTATAGATGTGATTGACACAGTTTTATGTAATATATACAGCCATTTCTGGAGTGGAACTCAGCAACTGTTTAACAGTGCAGGTCCACATGACAAAACAGTCTGGCACAGAATGCAAACACCATGATCAAGTACAGCTAGAAGGAGAATATAGCTAGCTAGGGGAAATATAATTAACAAAATTGGCATTTGGGCAGAATGCTGGGGGTTAATATTGACTTCACTATTAACCCAATTTACACCAGCTGAGGACATAGCCTAGGGTGTTAGAAGTGTGACTGTAACAGTGACACTAATTTTTTTTTAATATCACAAAAATTAGTTACTAAAGACTCATAGTTCTCCCCATACTGTTCAGTCCCATTTCATAGTTGAATATTGGATATACAAAGGAATGGTTATGTAACTGGGAAGAGAGAAAAATATTGAAAATGGCCAATTTACAGGTAATGGATCAAACTCTGTAAGACTTACACACACACTGTCAAGGGGTCATGAGAGGTTCAAGTCAATGCTCACATTTTGCCTTATTCTCTTATTTCAGTATAGGACCACCCAAAAATATAAGATCATCTTCTATACACAGCCAAAATCCTACAGGACTTACCTTAGGCAGAATTTTATTATAACACTTGTTCACAGAGTTCTAATCATTAATGAAAAACTACTCGTAAGTGGTCATTATGTACTATACAGCACTGAGAGATATAGTAAGTTAAAACCTGCTATTTCATGCAATAGTACTATACTACGGGGAGCATTTGTTTAAATTAGGAGTTTGAATTTCATTTCACACTATAGCAGAACCCAATCAGTCTTCTTATAAAACCAAGAGTCTGAAGTATAGATAACAGAATCTGTATTTAAATATTTGACCCTTTTAAAAGAATTCCTGTTTTAAAATCTCAAAAAGGCTAATGCAAATACTATATATATGAATCTTCTTTGTGTACAGTATTTGTAGTTCAGTTTACAATGCAAGTGTCATGGGTGCTTCAGAAACAAGATCTGACCATGAAATCAGTAAAGCTAAAGGCAAAGTTGTGGAGAACATATTATATAGAAATCAAACTTGGATATATAAAACGATAGTCTCATTATAATGTGCAGTTTGTACTCTGAAAATTCTGCAAGACTGTTAATGAAAGTATAGCTTTATTTTAGTCACTCAATAAAATACAATTTTACTATAGCAATACACTTCCGTGGTGGTCTTTTATTTTACTCAGTTTTGAGATGAATTCAAGTAAAAAAACAGTTGAGTGATTTGCCCACATGTCATAACTATAGAAGGGAGCATGGTCTCATTTGAGGCTAGGGCGGGCTAGAAAACAAGAATTCCATTTCACAAAATATTTAAAGGTTACATCATTTGTTTTTGTTCCTATGCAGAACAAAACTGATACCCTTCAAAATTGTTCATGAAAAATTACAGAATGGGCAAAAACCTAGTGGTTAGGGAACTCACCTGAGATCAGGGAGACCTGTGTTCAAATATCTGTTATGCCTGATTCAGAGTAGGGACTTGAACTGGGCTCTCCACATCCCATGTAAGGGTCCTAACCCCAAGGGTATTCAAGGGTGGTGTGTGTTTTCCTCTCTGTATTACATCCTGAACCTGAGAAACCTTCCTGATGAAATTTCCATTGAAAGAGCAACATTTCTGTGAAAAATCTTGACAAATCAGCATTTTCTAACAAATGTTTCAACAAAAAACGTCTAGCTAGATCTACTTGAGACTTACCATACCTCTTCTGGATCCTGCTTCTTTTATCTCTGTGACTGCATTACAATAATACACTTTCCTTTAAGGTCAAAATTGACCTCAAACATAATACATAATCATCATTAGTCACATTTTCAAATGAGCATCACATTAGTTTCCATCTCCGCAATGCAAATTACTTGCAACACTTTTGTGCACATGAACATTATAGAATTTATATGTATACAACTAATTCATGCTCAGTTTACCTTTCATTTGCATGACAAATAGGTTTAGCACATTCAGATTCTATACTTTTTCCATATCATTGATAGAGGCAAAAAACTAGGTGCACATGAACAAACAAAGACTATATTTTGAACATCTTCCCTTAGTATAATTGTTTCTGTGACATTCAACTTATGTTTAGAAGAAAGTGTGAATTTTATATTTAAATTAAAATGAATAAGACTTTTAAAGTCATGCAAATCCATAGGCATGACCACTTTGAAGTGCAGCCAGTGTAATAATATTTTACCCTGGAAAGACCATGAACATCAGCAACCTTTTTACACTTACAACTTTATCTCAAGCCCACTGAAGACAATGGGAAGTCTCCCATGGCTTTGGATCAGGCCCTTGCTTCTTGGACTATGTATGCATTTATAAGAGGTAATATACTGCTCATCCTCAGGAAGGGGAGTGATGGAGATGAAATACTTTACTGGATGATGATTGATAGCTATCTAGAATACTACAAGAATCTAGAAACCCTATATCTTCGTTGCTTAACATATGACTAAGGAAAGACAGCAAGCTCACCATTAAGGACCTGAAGGTATAAAAATGGAGCTAAAGTATGTCACATGATTTGGAACTATAAAACAAATACTGTCTGAATTTGGGATGAAAATAATCAGTTCTAAATAAGATTGTATGACCAAGATGACAGTTTTCTCATGGTCTCTGTACACTAAATGGAGCTGGTTGAACTATTAAGTACACAAAGGAAGAATGGCAGATGTAAGGAGCTTACTTCCCTTTTGCATCAAGGCCAATTTGGTCTTTATAAAGGAGATTTCATAACAGGCAACATTATTTTAAATGTAGATACTCTTAACTATTTTGCTCTTCTGCCTGAATAGCAGCATCAGTCTTGTAAGGCCAACAATCTGTTGTAACATTGGCACTTCAGTAGGAATGAACTGGGTACAGAGGATGAGAAAAGAGGTATATTTTCCATGTCTTTGTGGTACTAGTCAGTCCTATCACTCTGGTATCTAAGTAACAAAACAAATTATGAAAAAGCACTTAACTTGCTGTTAGATACAAAACTGTGTGGGTTCTTTCCTGTCACAAGTTGCAACTTCCACAGGAATAAAGTCAGGTTGCATGGCTGCTAGTTCACAAAAAAGCTTTTGAGAGTCTCTTTGGTGGTACACCTTACAAGTTAATTATATTTCTCTCTATTTTGTGGATGCTGAGCATCTTAAGTATTTAATCTCTCTAGAACATAGACCTGTCTAGCTTGATTTTTAACTGCCTCTAAAGTCCATTGGTCTACAGCAGGGGTGGGCAAACTACGGCCAGCGGGCCACATCCGGCCCGCGGGACTGTCCTGCCTGGCCCTTGAGCTCTCGCCCCTCCCCTGCTGTTCCCCCTTCCCCACAGCCTCAGCTCACTCCGCCGCTGCTGCAATGCTCTGTGAGCTCCTGGGGTAGCACAGCTGCAGAGCCCGGCCTGACCTGGTGCTGTGTGCTGTGTCGTGACGGCGGCAGCAGCGTGGCCCAGCTCTAGCCGGGCGGTGCATCTGTAGTGCCGCCAGCCACCCGTGCTCCAGGCAGCGTGGTAAGGGGGAGGTTGGATAGAGGGCAGGGGAGTTTGGGGTGGTGGTCAGGGGGTGGGGATGTGGATTGTGGTCGGGGGGGAGGATACAGGGGATTGAATGGGGGCAGTCAGGAAGGAGGGGGGGGTTGGATGGGTCAGCAGGGGGCAGTCAGGGGAAGGGGTTCCAGGGCAGTCAGGAGACAGGGAGAAGGGGTGGTTGGATTTGGCAAGGGGCCGTCAGGGAACAGGGGGGGTTGGATGGGGCAGGAGTCCGGGGGGGGGGCAGATAGGAGTGGGGGGCCGGGCCACGACTCCCTCCCCTCCATACAATTTACAAAACCCGATGCGGCCCTCAGGCCAAAAAGTTTGCCAGCCCCTGGTCTACAGCATGCATGTTCTCAGATGCTCCCTGAGAAGCTAATCTAGTGGTGGGATCAGCCAAAGTACATTCCCAGTACAGTAGTCTAGGGAAGAGTAATGAATATATGAGCTGCAGACTAGGATTTGTTGGGGTTTTTAGACAAAACACTTTTTGTCAGAAAATACCAGTTTGTCAAAACTGAAATTTTTGGCAGGATAGGTTTGGTCTGGAAGAAATTTTTATTAAAAAAAAAAAAAAATGGAAATTGTCAAAAGGTTTCATTTTGACACTTTTGAACTGGAAAACTGGCATTTTTCATTTTGAAAGACTTTTTGTTTAGAAATTTAAGCTAATTTTAGAAATGTTTAAAAAATGTCTAAATCAACTCAATGTTTTGAAATTATGGGGAAAAAATGATTTGATTGACCCAACTCCTCTTACATTTGCTCTAAAAAAACCCCTCCAATATTTAGTATTTGTAGGTTCTGTATTTTCTCCATGGGACAGTCAGTATAGGGCACAAACAGTCTCACATAGGGTGACCAGACAGCAAGTGTGAAAAAATCGGGACAGGTGGTGGGAGGTAATAGGAGCCTATATAAGAAAAAGACCCAAAAATCGGGACTGTCCCTATAAAATCAGGACATCTGGTCACCCTAGTCTCACATCTGTAATGCTGAGACTAAAAACTTGGAGCTTCACCTCCAAAACCTCAGTCCTCTACCATTATAGCTAAAAGAGATCTCCCAGATCTAGTACCAATAGGCTGGCTAGCAAAGGGCAACTTCCATTGGAGATGTAGCGAGACAGTGAGAATATTATAGGAGGTGAAGCATACAGGCACACTTTTAGGATACCTCAGTGTCTATAGTTCTCCTTGTCTAATATTAGGAATAGACCTACCAGTTAGCTAAGCAATAAGGCACTTTTAAAAAGTAATAGACCAGGGGGGAAAAAAAACATGACTAGGAACCTTACAGGGCATTAGGTCTCTCATGGATTGGGAAAGGACAGATGTCTTTTTTAAGAGCAGGACAAACAATATTTTAAACTTTTTTAAAAGAAAAAAATAATCAAAGTATAGTCACCAGGGAAGGATAACTGTTTCACAAAAATGCCTGTTGCAGCCCACTTTAGGGTGAGAGCTCACTTGCTATGCCCTACTCCATAGTTAATATTTTCTTGGCTGTCTGACTTTTCTCTTTTTCAGCCAGCTAACAGTACAGCCAATTCTAGAAGCTGGGAAATATTTTCTTGTGGATTAAACGCCTTTAGTGTGTAATTTTACATATGCTCTTCATTCATTTTAGCCTTTTCTTTTCCTCACAGCTAGTGAAGGGAGTGTGGCGGACTGACAAATACCATCTCAGTCTTCGGGGGAAAGGGGCTCCTTCTGAGCAGTTCTGTTCAATATCTTTCTTTCTTTACCACCATTGAATAGGTCCTACAGTCTGTGTTTGGCATAAAATAAATGAATGGGCATACCTGGATATAGAGCAGATGAATACTGCTATATTTCATTTAGATTGTTTTGCCCTGCCCACCTTAACCTAATGAATTTAATGAATGGAACAGATGCATGCATGACTTGACATTTTGAAGAAGAAGGCTTTTCTGCTTACCTATGGGATTGGATTTTTATCTGAATTTGGCTGGAATCAGAACCAAGAAATCCATTGCCAGCAGAGTATTTGGAAAATGCAAATTCCTATATGCCTCATCAACATCCAGAGAATATGTAATGGAGGTGCCACAAATTACTGCTAATTTACAGGGAAAACCAAGGAAGGCAGGCTGTGCTTTAAAAACAGTTATTGGAATAACTCTTTCATAAATCATATAAGCAATTATTAAAACTACAGCTTTTTTTTCTTATTACCACTAGGCACATGTTGCAGATTAAGACAGCCAGTAAAATGTTTAAATGAAAATGAAATCAGCAGGAATACTAGTGCCACTCTATTAAAAAAATCCTAATATTTGCCTAAAGCATAACCAATTTGGCAACAGAATTGTTTTCATTTCTGTACAACATTTGTTTAATGCTTTTTACTAATGATTATGTATTTATGGAAAAAAGGCAGCACATCATTCAAGAATAAAGTAAACTTTGGCTGTGCGTCAAGCCTGCATGCTATTTATTAATCTCCTGAATAAAAGACTGCTGCTTTTTAATGCTAGGAATTAATTAATTGCATTCTCTGCCACCTATAGAGGAGAGGCACACTTTATAGAAAATCTTCTCACTGATAAATGACTATGCAGCTGTAATGCTGTCCTTGGGAAAGATTCCTGGCTATAATCGTTTTAGCTAGGGGAACATTTGGATTTCTGTCTAAGAACAATATTACATTTATTTCCTCCTAGTCCATGGCCTTCGAATGTCATACACTTCAGGCAAGCGAAGGCTGTATAGCAGTTACAAGTATTTGTGAAGCTAATAACAAGCAATAGTTCTTTCCCTTGCAAGTTGAAAATATAAATATATTCACCAATTATATCTCATAATGAAGAGAAAATTACCCTCCTGTAGTTTGGGACCATAGCTGTTTTATTATTGTTGGTATTCACCCAGGATGGGCTAAAACAGGTTTTACTCCAATGAATTCCACAGAGCAAGTTTTCAGCAGCTTTAAGCCTGCTAGGCATATGGTGGCACTGCATTCCTTCATACAATACTATCCTCAATTCTCTGCAGGAACCTGGGGCAGAATATGTGTGGAAATAGCTCAGAGCATGGATTATCTTTTCAACAAAAAAAGTCACTTCAATGTTGATGATGTTGGAGCTTGGGAGTTCCTCATCTCTGCTCAAGTGCAGTTTCCAGGAATGTAACTGGCATCACTACTTGAAGAGTATTTCCTGCTTAGGATAATTCTACTACTTGTGTATTTTAATTATGTCTCTATTTCATAAAATTTCTTAGGATCAATATAACAGAATGGCTGTCACCTTTTCTGGAAAATATTATTCAGCTCTCTCATGCAGGGTGTCTGAGCAGCTCATTCAAAATATGCACTGGATGCTTTGAAGGCTTCATTTTTTGTGCCATTATTAACCTGTATTCCACAAAGAATTCATGATTTATTTGATAATTAGAAATTCCAAGAATGCTCTTGGCCAATATCAACAAAATGCAGCAGTCATATCTCCTTGGTGCACATCAAATAAAATGAGTTGCTATTTTTATTTATAATTATTGTCCATCACTAAAGAAGAGTAAGATGCTCGAGTCATTGAAACATGGATTTCTGGCAGGGCTGATACAGATTTATTTAAATATGTGACCAATTGTTAGGGGAGTAAAAATATTTTAATTGATTGCTAACCAGTTTACTTTCTGTCAGTCTTGTATGACCTAGGATGAAGGTGCAGTGTACTAATATCACTCATGTCTAAATCAGAAGAAACGTGGAAATCTAAGATGGACATGCTGCAAGAAATAAGCATTCCCCTCTATCCCATGCTTGGACAAGTGCTCACTTTGCCTAGATTCTTACTATTCATCCATCTGGAATTGACTCATCACCAATCTACCTCAATGTTAAGAAGAAAGTAAAATTAAAATCAATAACAATAACGAACAGGGATTTGGTTCTTGGGACTTGCTACCTCGATTTACTGCTTTTCACTTCTAAGTCGCCAGATCAAATGCAGCCCAGGTATACAGTGAGTGAGAGAAATTACCATTCAATAATTAATGAGAAATGATTTGGTACTCAGTCCATTTCCTAGTACAAATAATTTTAAAAACATCCAAACTGTCACTAATATGCACCCTTATGTTAGTGAGGTGGCCAGGGCTTAAATGAAATAGGAGAATGAACTACCAATTTATATCTTGATGTGATACCTCCAACTAATGATTGAGGCACATCAGTGGGATAATATAGGGAAGTTTGCCTGTGCTCTGTCTTTCTGTGGATACACTGAGGCACCCCTGGCTATCAAACTGACACATTTCTTAAGAACTACATTCACTTTACATTTATTTATAATTTTAAATAACTGTGACATTACCCAGGATACAATCTGGACTGTTGCACAGCTGTGTCCCCTCAGTTCTCCAACGGGGGAGCCTTTTACACTGCTTTGCTGTGAGAGCAACCACTCCTGGCCTGCTCACACACAGCTTCCAGCATGTAAATGACCCCCAGCTCTACTGCAAGAGAGCTTCAGCCAGCCTGCCTGCCACATTTGAATTATACTACAGAGTGACACCATCAAATTCCCACTCCCAGACTTTTCCCTGGAAATCTGCGTCTTGTATGGCTCAAGCTGGACAGTACAAACTCATATAACGTCTGTCATTTCATTAATAGAAAATGATATGCACAAACCTTGTTATCTCAAATGGAGTTCCCTAAACACTTTAATCCAAACACATTGGCTTAGATAAAATAAGTGTAGTAACTACAGAAAGATAGATTTTAAGTGATTACAAGTAATGAGGCATAATAGTCATAACTGTTTACAAAGAAATGAATGGTAAAATCATAGAATCATAGAACTGGAAGGGACCTCGAGAGGTCATCTAGTCCAGTCCCCTGAACTCAAGGCATGACTAAGTATTATAGAGACCAGGGATCAGCAACCTTTGGCACGTGGCACGTCAGGGATATCCGCTGGCTGTCTGGGACGGTTTGTTTACCTGCAGCGTCTGCAGGTTCGGCCGATCCCAACTCCCACTGGCTGCGGTTCACAGTTTCAGGCCAATGGGGGCTGCGGGAAGCAGTGGCCAGCAAATCCCTTGGCTCGTGCCGCTTCCTGCAGCCCCCATTGGCCTGGAACGGCAAACCACGGCCAGTGGGAGCTGCGATCAGCCAGATCTGCAGAAGCTACAGGTAAACAAACCGTCCTGGCCCGCCAGCGGATTTCCCTGACGGGCCGCATGCCAAAGGTTGCCGATCCCTGATCTAGACAATCCCTGACAGGTGTTTGTCCAACCTGCTCTTAAAAATCCTCAACGATGGAGATTCCACAGCCTCCCTAGGTAATTTATTCCAGTGCTTAATCACTCTGACAGGAAGTTTTTCCTAATGTCCACCCTAAACTGCCCTTGCTGCAATTTAAGCCCATTGCTTCCTGTCCTATCCTCAGAGGTTAAGAAGAACAATTTTGTCCCTCCTCCTTGTAACAACCTTTTATGTACTTGAAAACTGTTAGCATGTCCCTTCTCAGTGTTCACTGCTTAGGTGAGTAGAGATGTGCCTGAACTAAATAAGTTTATGGAGGATAGGTCCATCAATGGCTATTAGCCAGGATGGGGAGGGATGGTGTCCCTAGCCTCTGTTTTCCAGAAGCTGGGAATGGGCAACAGGGGACGGATCACTTGATGATTACCTGTTCTGTTCATTCCCTCTGGAGCACCTGGCATAGGCCACTGCCATAAGACAGGATACTGGGCTAGATGGACCTTTGGTCTGACCCAGTATGGTTGTACTTATGTTCTTATGAACCGTTAGGGTATGTACCCTACTTGGCTCTCTACACACCCTAGTAATGTCTCGCCATCTATACGGCTATATTTAAAAGTATAATATCCTGCTTCCTCCCTGCTCCCAGAGCCCCACCAACACCCCAGAGTGAAAGACTCTGGCACCAGGGAAAAACTCTGGCAGCAGGAGGCAGTGGGAAAAGTCTCCAACAGCTCCTCTCTGCCGGAACCTGTCCCTGCTGCCTCCCAATGCTATAGTATTTCACTGCAAAGCGTGGATACACCCCATAGTGTGGATGCTATTTGCTTTTCATTGTAGCATGTAGCTACACACACCTTACTCACCGCTGTCAGTGGTGTGCAGTGGAGGGGTACCTTCAGAGACAGTATATAACAGCAAGAGTCCTGAAACCTAGACAGGGTGCACTTGGCAAGACTAGAAAGCATCAAAAGAGAAATTCACCCAGTAACTGTAACAAAGAGTTTGCAGGATTGAGCCCATATTGTGTGGTTTCCAGTTTCCTTTTAGGTTAGTATTAGAATGTAGAGCTGGGTGAAATGTTTCAGACTAATAATTTATTCAAAGAAAAATGCATTTTCAGTCAACCTGTAACTATCTGTGAATTTGACAACAATTGTTTTGGCAATTCACAAAATGTATAGAGGGTGGTGCTACTGCTGCCGCCACCACCGCAGCTGCCACCACAACACTCAACCCCCTCCTCAAAAAAAAATAAAATAACCGCTAACACAGTGGTGAGGCACTAACTTGGGATGTGGGAGATCCAGCTTCCAATTCCTACTCTGTGTCAGACCCAAAATGGAGGGAGGTTTTGAGTTACCAAAAATCCTGAGAACTTTCAGATTTGGTTGTTTTCTGGGCATCCAAAATGTCAAATTAAAAAGTTTCCATTTTTATTTTTATTAAATCATACTCATGGTGAAAAAGCTCCAGCTTTCATATTACATTTTTTTCACTTTCCAAGTAAAATTGTTCCTGCCAACTTTTCAATGGTCTGAAATAGAGGAAGACGTGATATCTAATCCAAAGAGATAATTATTACTATTTACTGGAACTTGGGTTCTGCTGGTTAGTTGGTAATCTTTTGATCGTTTCTTAGGCATTTAAGTGCAGAAAGCAACTGAGAAAATGCTTTAGAAATAATTCTATTAAAATGTTTTTATAGGTATTAAGTAAATATCATTTAAGATGCTGAAGCATGCACAAAACTGGATGTAAAAGCCTACAAGTACACACAAACAAACAAACACTCTCGGCAGGACAAAAAAACATGACCTTATAATCTTAAAGCAGTTCCTCTATTAGATTTCTAAATTCCCTAAAAATGTGATTTAACTGCATAACTAATAAAGAAATACCAGAATTATAAAAGCAAGATGGGAATAATTAGACCAAAGAAAAGACAAATCTTATTTTCCATCTTTTGCATTTCTTCTTGGTTTTAGTTCCTTTGTAATTCCAAACAAATCTAAACCTTAGCAAAATATTGAGCTGGGGGCAGGGATAGACAAAAGCTTGGGATGGCCCTTCTTTTTTTCCAAATCAGTTTCTTCCTTTCTTCTTACTAGTAAGAAGCAGAGGGAGAGGCAAAAAGCTGAAAAGAAATGAGTACATAGAGAAAGATAACTTACCAATAAAAGCATACTGAATGTATAAATAAAACCCTCAGTGTGAATTTGGCCGATGCCTGTCTGAGCTATTATGGCCTGTGAGGAGATATTGTTTCGGTAGATGGTTAATATCTTTGTTTGGGGGGATACAGAGCCAGATGTTACCAAGGGAGCACTTGTGAACTCTTTACTTAAGAAACCAAAAAAACCCAACATTGCTTGATGTTGACAATCTCACCCCTGTGCTGATTCTCCTGTTGGGGGAATGACTCATAGAGAAAGTGGTGAAAGAGCAGCTCTGGCAATATCTAAAGATTTCAGATATCCTTGATTACCAGTCAGTCTGGTTGTAGACCTGCATTGGTGGTCTTAGTTGTTGATCTTCTCCTAGCAATGGACAATAATATATATATTTTTTTGGAGCAGGGCTCTGCCTTTGATATAATTGATCCTGATGTTTACTGATACCCTTGTGATCCCACCCCTATTTTCTGAGAGATAACCGTGGGCAGTTCTGTGTCCAATCAGGAGACTCTCTCATGTGGTGGACTGTAGGGATGAGGTATCGTCAAAATGCTGTAGGACTGATCATTGATCAATCAATGTTTACTGCAGATCAAGGCTTGGATTAGAAATAGATAAACTAATGGTCAGTCAGATATGTTGGGGGTTAAGCTGGCAGGGGGAAAGAAATAACTGAAACAACTGATTGTATTTATTAGGAACATTATTTGTTATTTGTGGCATTGTAGGAGTGAGGAATATATGGTGGGAGGAACCGTTTATTCTTATGCTATTGTTAAGGTTGTAATTTTAACTGTTATCAGGCTATCCAGTGCTTCTTGGTTTGTACACATCTCTTTATTCATTTAAATAAATAAATCAGTTTTACTGGAAGGGTTAAATCTAACTGTTAGCCACTGTAACCCTAACTGGGGTAATCTACTTGTAAAAGAAATCCACATATCTGGTGAAGAGTCTGCAATATGTACTATATGAATTAATAGGAATGAAGAAGTGAGTTACACAGGCATTAAAAATCCTCCAATTCATTCTGTAATGTCACATTCAGTATTTTAGTGGGAACAAGATCTCATGTCTCTTGAATCTAGTAGCGAACTCACAAAATCCTTTTCAAAAGTAGAACACTTAAAAGGTTGGTTAGAGATTTTTGTTTCATTAACACCCCCATCAGATCAATGACACTGCAAAATTTTAGACATCCATCTAGAAGCAGCTGTAGCTCATGAACCCATAGGTAGAAGTGGTTGTCCTCTATAGATATTCTATATCTTTTCCTCTCTAGCTTTAAAAGCTTATTTTTAAAATATTATAGAATTTTTTTTGTTTAACTTCTTTATGAAATATTAACTGATGGTAGTTTACAGAAAAGCATTTCTACATACTTGCATTTGCATTTGCTCTAAATAGGTCTCTCTGTTTTACACAGAAACAGTTTGCATTATATTAATATTTAAACCGAGCAAGAGCATAAAAGCATATATATTTCCTGATTTTAGTCAGAGTAGGAGACTTTATAGCTTCATCCCCGTACAATGCATTGTTTATTGCTGACTTTAAAAAAATGTAATCTTCTTCTCTGCAAGTTTAACAATGCTAAGCAATACACAATAGCAGGGCTGCTTGCCTCCCCAGGTCACTTGCCATGGTCTATTAAGTAGAGCACACAAATGAATGCAAGTATCTTCAGCAACACAATATTCTATTTGTGGATAATTCCTAGGCTATCAACCACTGATGTCACTGTTTATGATAAACACAATATTCCCACAAAGGTAAATTCTCTCTCAGCAAGTAGAATCATCACACTACTTGTAGTGTGTGCATCAGATATGTTTCTTTTGTTGACTGGGTAACTCAAACAAGCAAACCCCTGAGTTCTCAAGATGCTTAACCAAGACTCCAGGCGACAATATCCACTGTAAGAGTTAGATTCACAGTTAAGTGCTGACAAATTATAAACCAATATTTTCCTATAAATATTATCCAGCCTGATATATCTATACATTTCTTTTGGTGATTCTTTAAGGTCTAATATTTTAATAAAGACCACTAAAAGCAAATATCTAAATCTAGTGCCATGTATGTTAAAGCAGAAACAAGTTATTTTAAACTAATGTCCTTTATAGTCCCTTCATCAAACACATACTTGGAGAGAAAATCTTAAAATAAATCTATTGAGAACTGCATTTCTGATCGAATGGGAATACAAAATGAGACATTGGTTTAGGTATTGTTTTTACAAAATCTCATCATTTGGTTTTTGGTGTTGCAAAGGTAACATCTGTCTGTGAGAAGGAAAGAAGAAAACAATACCAAAAATGCATCATCCAATTTGAAGTTTTCTACTTGCTGAGGCATTCAGATAAAATGGTAATAGGTAGTAGATCCAAACCTAGATAGAAGAGAAGAGAAAATAAAAGGAAAACTAAACAGCACATGTTTCAATGCTTCAGAGAAAAAGGCTGACATAATAAGTACACCTCTACCCTGATATAACATGACCCGATATAACACGAATTCGGATATAATGCAGTAAAGCAGTGCTCTGGGGGGGGCAGGGCTGCGCACTCTGGTGGATCAAAGCAAGTTCGATATACGCGGTTTCACCTATAATGCAGTAAGATTTTTTGGCTCCCGAGGACAGCGTTATATTGAGGTAGAGGTGTAGTTTAAATGATGACAGCAGCACTTCCCTTGAAAGGTTAAAGGCTGAAAGAATACAGGTAATACATTATTCCCTTCTTCCCTTTTCTTCCTTTACTACAAAAAGACACATGAAGATCATCATAATGTAAATGATCTCATTCTTGAAATGAAATTAGCATACATGGACACAAACGTGAACCATTTTGTCCGACCCGCCCACAACCATCCACATTTTGTGAGTTCAGATAACATGAGATCTTGAGCAAAGCCAGTCAAAGGTTTTGGAAAAACAAAATCGAACAAGCAAGCAAGTGGGGTAAGAAAGGTGAACAAGTTTTTTACAAAATGAAAACTAGATGTAATTTACTACAAAGGAACTGAAATCACATTTTATCCAAACCCAAAACTTCAGAATCTAAGTTTCAATTTGATTCTATCACTAATAATAAAATTTTTGCCAATGTGGCAATGGAGTGACAGAGACTTCAGTTAGCTACAATTGAGATAATTGAATCACTATCTTGTTGCGTGTCAGAGAAATCCACCCTGTGAAGAAAGGAATCACTGAGTCTCATATCAATTCAGCTTCTCAGAGGATTGGTTGTTTATGGTTTATGGTTGGCCACACCCCTCTGCAGTTTTTTCTCATAATTTCTCTACCTAATAGCTTAACTCCTTAGTGTCACATGCAGAACTTACTCCCTAGGAAACAGAACAACTCACTGTCTAGTTCCATATGTTACATAAAAACCTTTTCTCAAAGACACAAGCAAATGACTACTTGCACCCACTAATGAAGACTCCATTAGGAATAACGACCTATAATTTAATTGATTTATTTTTACCCAAGAACTGTGCTTGGTGTGGGAAGGTTTCTTTTGATTGTCTCCCTCTCCCTCTTTCAGCACAGCAACTGTGGCTGATGACCTTTCTTCTACCCTCTGTGTCCTATTCTGCCTGCCTCCCGCTACAAACAAACAAACTCTGCTACAATAGTAGATGGTCCCATGGACTTCAGTGGGTTCTGGCTCAGATCCAGATACAGCAGACATAAAATACAGCTCTATCACCATATCTATTCCTATCTAAAAGTTCAAACTAGCTAGAGATAAATTTCATTAGTATTTATATAAGCAAATAGCAGATTCAGCTTTTTGCAACAGAAGCATTTTTGCTAAATTGCACAAAAAATAACTGTGGTTTCTGTTGAATCTTAATCCTATTTTTCTCCTCTGTTTTCCCTATGTTAGACTTTACTTTTTTTTTTCTTTGTCTAATCGCTTCTTCTTTGGAAGCTTGATGAGAGTACCATTTTTTGTTTTGTTTGTTTGTTTTGTTTACTGTGTTTAGAAAGGAAGCTTGCCTGTCAAATTGTCCCAGTGCCTCTGGTTATTAGTTGCCCCTGTTTAATAAGTGATTGGATTTTATTTGTCATGTGGGTGGATGAAATATACATTCATTTTAGAAAACGAACAAACAAGAAGACAGTAAATCCTGTCTATTTAAAAACAAAAATCCCAAACCTTACAAACATGACTAGATTTTAATTATTCATTTTAGTTCACTCTAATCAAACATCTTAAGGACACAAGTTTCATTTCACTAATTTAAATGCCCACAAAGCTTGACTCTTCTCTACTTTCCTTTAAAAATTAATGGTGCCTCTCTTCCTAGATGAATATACCTTTCTGAATCGTATTCCCTCTTCAGAGTGGTTCATCTGAATGTACTACATCAAACCAATGATTCCTGATGTGCACTGAGACTCCTCTACTCTCTCCAATATGCCCCCTTTTCATACAAAAAAGGTAAAGCCTCCATAAAGGCTTTGACTGGTTACTTTTTTTAGATCTGCTAGCTAACTATTCATTTATTGTTGTCTGCTGTGGTCTACCTCTTCCTGATGCTGTTAACTCAGTAGCTTCCTGAAACTGTTCCAAACCAAAAAAATATATCAAAATCATTGTGGACCAGATTCTGCCGCTGTTACTCTCATGGGGTAATCCCTCAGGCTGCAAATAATCCCGTTGAAATGAATGGAGCTATGCAAAGAATAAAGGACTACTGAACTGGAGCAGGGGTGGCAGAATTAGTACCAGAATTAATTAGATATGAGTCAATGGATTTTGATATGAGACTTAGTGTCTAAAAGACAATATGTGTGTATGGGGGGGGGAGAACTCTGTGAAAACACAAGCATGGTGAAACCTTTTGATTTGCTCAGTACCTGTGAGAAATAAATGTTTAGTTAGAAAGACATTTAAGGTGCAATAACAAAGAGGCCACTAATGGTGGGAAATGATTTAGTAATGCTGATTAGGTAGAGAGAGAGAGAGAGTGCAATGTCAGCCCAGTAAAATTATCTATTATTTGACCTTATCTCAAAAGCTTGAAAACTCTTTTGCAAGCTGAATGGGGCTACTTGCAGAAAAAGGGATTACTCTAAGTAAGGTTGGTAGAATGGAGCTCTCTAAAAGCTAGCACTCTGGACTCAGTGGTTGAGAACATCATTGCAATAGCATGGGTAGTAGAATTTCTTAAGCTTCAATCATCTGTCTTTAGATGTGACTTTTTTTCCCCAAACAGTACAAAACAAAGTAAAGCTTCTTTGCATACATTTTGGTTTATACTAGTTTATACAGAAAAACATGGTTTTGTCTATCAACACCATTGTGCTACTCCTGATCATGCTGAGCGATATCTTGCTCTTTGAGAATTCCTATTGATTTCACTATATCACATGAAGAAGGGACTCAGAATATTCATTACCTGATAGCTAGATATTTCAATCTGATGTGTCATATGAATCCTGCACTGTCAAATAAGGATATAAACTGACAGACTCATTAAAATTTTATACATGCATCATTTAGGTCTTTTTCGAAATAAATTGATAGGTCAGATCCTCAGTCATGCCTAAGTCCCCTTTATGCCATCCCAGTGAAGCTGTTTGCTCCAGAACAGACTTTAGACTGCTTCTCTGTTGGCTTGATGCCACCTGCTTTCTGGTTGGGTACAGAGTATGTTGGTCGTGGGAAGAAGTATGCTGGGGTATCCTGGGCATCAGGCTGCTCTAAGGTGCGCCAAAGGCCTCCTGCAGCCCCAGAATCAGGCCAGTGGCTTACAGTTATCTTCCCTTCTTCTTGTCCCCTCAGCTGGATATAAATTGTAGAGGTAATATTGATAGAGGCAATTTGCTCCATGGTTTCTGACCCTAATCCTCCCCCAATTAAAATCAGCAGTTCTCCATATAATAATACATATCCATTTAGCTGTAGTGTATGTATGGCTATGCTAAAAATGGCAGTGACATATCCAAATTTGTTTGTATCCAGAATGTTTTCTGTATCTATTTAAGGGCCCAATTGTGGAAATATTATGCAGATGGCCAGCACAGGGATTTTGCACCTCTTAAATCCTCAGAACAGATGTCTTCCATCTCCAAAATCTATGACCCTGATCCAAAGTGTTGTAAAGGCTTTGGGCTGGCTCTCTATTTCACCCAGTGGTAAGCCCTTATATAAGTAGTCCCATTGTTGTAACTGATAATGATAAGGACCTCCTTTGAAAAACGCTTTGAGCTCTATGGATAAAAAGCGCTATATAAGAACTAGGTATTGTTGTTATTAATTATTATTATTTCAGTGCTCATCAATATAAAATTCCTTTTTCCACAGTCAGGCTCTTAATTTGCTGAATGGTAGAATGTTTTTGGCATGGAAGGGATTTCAGTACTGTATATTGGGTACATATAGCATGCTAGTTTTACATAGGAAAAGAGATACTGTGCTCAAGATGGCAATAAACACTGCCACTTGATAGCCTCATTAGGAACATGAGGCACTTTAAGTAGAAGTTTCAAGACAAGCAGTAAGGAACTAAGAAAATGCTTATGTCCATATCTGGAGCTTTTGGTGTTATAACATTTAAGATATATGCTACATGAAAGGGGTGATCTCCAGATTAAATTTCTTTCTGGTATGGTTCTTCACAGAACCTCAGCTGTTTTATATGCAACCATAAAAATTTGCAGGGAAATGTATTTCATCTTTATCTGTGTGTAAATAATAAAATATTTGCTGATGCTCAGGAAATGTGTTTATATAAAGTGTATATTATATGGTCTTGCATCCTTTTTCTTCCTAAGCTTATTACAGGAATCCCAATGCAAGGTAGTTAGATGTCCAGGCTGGCAACATGGGAAAGCCACATCCAGTTACAACATGTCCTTGATATATTGAAATTACACTAGGGATTCTAGTGCTTACTCAAGCTTTAGACACTCATTATCTTATCAAATTCCCCATTCATCCTAAAGAAGTGAAGTTATCTGACTTCATTCTGAGAAGAACTATCTACTGTTTTACCACAAGCTTATTTAAAAAAAAAAAAAAAAAAAGAGGGGGCGTGGAGAGGGCAACTTTACACACAAGGAATAATCTGATTTATTAAAAGAAAGATGCAACAAACACACTAGCTTCATCTCAGATTTCTTTCTCCTTAATTTCTGACATTAGTTAAAATGATCAGAAATGGGTTTGTCCAGCAAGCAAACCAACACAAAACATCTTAGCATTTCATCTACATTTTCCTTATAGCATGTTCTGCCACCCCCTATTTTTTTTAGACAGACTACTTAATTTAGTTGCATATGTTCCTCAGTAAAAAATTGAATCAGTCTAAAGCATCCCACACCAGAAAAGACACAGTTAATATGTCAGGATGGCTTATGCTTTGTGTGGTTTGCACCTCCAAAAACATGAAAACAGCTTCATAAAAATCACCCAACTGTTTACTTTGAAAAACCCTTTAAATAAATAGAAGTAGTTACGCTGACACAATATATTTTAGTGCTTATAAAAGCCCTTGCTGTATATTGTACATGAGCATATATTGCAACACTGCAGTACACCAGAGTTATTAATTCAACTGGCTTTGACTGCAAGCTTTAAAATAAAGGTCAGCCATGTAAACACAAACTTTGCAGAAAACCGCAATCAAGGGAGATGATTCATTCTTTTTAATTTTCAATATGCATGATGCTATATTGCAGAAGAGTTTTAAAGAAATGAATGCAAGTGTACTTTACACAGTACTGTGCGTGGAACACTTTCCCCGAATCGTCTTACTTGGGTTGAACTCTCTACAAACATACACTATCTTCAGTATTTTAGCTAATTGAGTTGAGAATCATCTCATTTTATGTTTATTGTCTCAGGGATACCTACACCAATGTCCAATCTGGAAGGAAAATTCTTCATTAAATGAGAAATTAGATACCCAGTTAATGAAGCTTTATCAGTATTTGATGACTGACAGGAAATCAGTGATATATTCTCTGTCTGAATCCCTTAATAGGTTTACAGAGTTAAATCTAACTTTGGTCTTCCATTAACAGCAAGACTTTGCTGGCTGGAGTGTTCTGCTTGTTTAATTATTTAGTGACTCAGTAGCACAGACAGCCTCTACAAAAGCCAAATGATCATATGCAGCAACAAATGAACGCCATAATCTTAACAAGATTATCATAATAAAGAGTCATCAGAGAAATTAAAATTATGTGCTTTAATTACAAAATTATAACCCCATTAACTCCTCTGCATGAAAAGTGGGAGTTGGGGAATAAAGAGGAAGAACCCATAGATGGCTATTAAAAACTCTAGAGCAAGTTAAAGTGGGGGAAATATGCTATGTGGGCTCAAATATTACAGGTAATTTATTTTGTAGCATATATTTGATACAGATTAGTGTTTCCAAAATTAAACAATGGGAAATGTACAAGTTTTGAGTTTTGGTTTTTGTTCCCCTTGCCTACCCCCAAGATTTTTGCGTTTACTAGTCTAAGCTAAGCACAGTCAAAGGCTGCAAACTTAAAAGCAGACCCTTATTTAAATATGCCTAAAGCTGTGAATTAATTATGCCCTAAATAAGTTGTTAGAACAATATTGCCACTAATGCATTATTTATGTCTATTTGTTGAAAAGTTTGTAACAGCAAAAGTACTGAAGTGACATTTCCAAAGACATTAACATGAAAATGAGAAGAATTTGAAGAGAAAAAAATTATTCAACGAGCAACTTCTTGCTAAGATAGTCTTCAATAATGTATACACCAGCTACATTTTTTACTGTTAATATACACATGCAATATTCATAGGCCTACTTTAAAGCTTTCTTCATATTACGTTTGCATGTATAAATAAAAAAAAAAAAGATTTTACCAACACTGTTTTAATGTATTGTTACCACACAAAATTATACATTTAAAAAAATCTATATATTTTGTTATATGCAGTTCAAGTAGTAAATAGTCATGAATTTTCTTGCTACTAGATTTTTTTTTAAATTAGACACTTCAGTGTAATTATATTAAATGTAAGGTGATCTGCACCTTTTGAAGATTAAATAAAAGGGAAAATAAGTGAATGTATTATATTCAGTGAAGCATGTGATTAGATTTTAATACAGCTGCAATCTCAGTTGTTTGTCATAGAAAACAAACAAACATTTTGCTAGTCTGTACACAAATCATTACTGAAATCTGCTTTATATATATTTCAGAACAACAGACTCTAGTTCATAAGATAGTTTTAACAACACTGGGATCAAGCTACAAGGCAAAACATACGGAACTAAAACAGCTCTCAATGTGTTTTATGCCATACCTTCTTACTAGTTAAAACAAAAACAACAACAAAATACAAGCTACACAAAAGCTTTTAGTTTCCATTATCCACCTTCACCTAATCCATGCAAGAGTTTTATAGAACCATATAAAACTCAGGCGGCCCAGGAATATTTGACCTTTTTGGTCTACAAAAAATGGTTTCTGTGCGTTCTTGTTTACCTTTTCCAAGTATCCTGGAGAGATTGAATGACAATCAATGAAGTGGCAGTTATTTCATTGCTGTATTAATCCTCTGCAGAGGAAATAAATATGCTGTTTGTGGCTTATCAGTTCTGGTTCTTTTAAAGTTTCCTTCTAGTCAAGAACCTGATATTCTTATATTCCTTAGCTATGTGTAAGATATCATCATTGTTCTGAAAATCCTCAACAGATTCTGGCAGCTTTCAAAAACTATCTCCAGGCCAAAATATTGTAAACATATTGGAGCTGTATTCACTGTAACGTCACAAATATGTGATTTCCATGAGTGTGTTTTTGTGAATACCTGTACTGGGACTGTACAATAAAGACTGTTGTGATCTCTCCATCTTGTTACTTGACAAAGCCTATGAGAATGAAATGTTTGCCAGTTTGTCAGACATAACACAGATCATCTCCTCTCATGACAAACTGAAGTGTTTAGTTACCTCAACTAAAGGTAAAAGTATATGCGATATATTTCAGTAAGTTATATCATCCTTTTTGCTCAAATGATATTTTAGTGTCAGCATGCAAAATTATAGCCAGCTGCAGCCAAGATCTCCTGCTATTTACCAGGTTCTTCTAAATCCCTATGGATATCCTCAATAAAAAGTTACAATATATTTCATTGAAATGCTTGTTACTTCCCATATACACCCTACAAGAGCCAACCCTGTGCCAAAGAAACAATCTGGCATACTGGTGCATATTGTCTACTCTTCTACACTGAGTTCCTAATTTATAATAGATAATGCAAAGGATATCTAATGCCAATGGGTGCAAATGGATCCATTGGGGGAAATACCATTTCCAATGTATGCTATACTGGCTCATGCTATCCAATTTTTCAGTTCAGTGTTTAACTATGCATGAAAATTAAGGTTTTAACATAGCCAGGAAAGTTCCTCTATCTGAGCCTACCAGAGATTTTTATAGTTAGATTTATTTGCTATTCTACGAGCCTTGTCTGAAATTTTTAATCAGAGTAGAAATCTCCTGGCGATCAATATCATAAATATACAGAAGAAACTTGGAGAAATTTGAGCATGAGGAGAATAGCAGCAGATATTTTAACACAGTTTATTTCAAATAGACTGAAAACATGATGAAATTCTTGTTGCTTATGATTTAAGATGAGTAGGCATGTTATCTGGCCCACCAATTATAGACTGCCCCTTTTTTACAGTTACTCATTGAAATGAGTGCACAGGTTCATACTTGTCACTATTTGTGGAGATTATTGCTAACTTGCCATTTAGTCAATCCAGCTATGTTAATTTAGAGGTGGCCTGAAATTGAAACATTTGCTGCCTACTGTACTTGCAGTGAGTAACATTTACTCATCAGTAGACAGGTTACATGGCCCACAAATTGGCTACAGAAAAATAAATTGGGTGTTCAGGACCTGAATCAGTAACTTGCATGTGATTGACATCTGGGGTTAAGCCAAACATCTCATTAGTATGTCGTACCTCTGGCACAGAATGAAGAAGAATACACAAAATGCATAAAACAAAGGGGAAGATAAAAGGAAAGCGTGAAATGGGGAAAGCACTTCTTCTGTGTACTGTGGACTTCCTAATGGATGTTTCACATCCCAGGAGATTACCATGTGGTATATAGATGTACACAGCTATCATACTGGTGTTTGATTCATTATTTGCAAGGTAATTAAAAAAAGCGTTTGGGCAATACTAGATAGCAAATGACAAAGCAGTTTAGTAATACAGTCTGAGCTCATATAATTCTTCATACCTCTTCAACTCCCTACTCTCTTTCTGGAAATAATGGAGATTGCTTTTAGATGTATTTGTCTTAATATGCAATGCCACCCACCATGGGTGGGGTTGGGGCCTTTTTTAATTTATATTTTATTTAAAAGAAAATCCCCAAAATAAGGGAAGGGTGGAGAGGCAGACAGCAGAACAGAAAGGTGAAAGAATGGGAGGGGAGAAAAAGGAGACGAAGGAAGGGGAGCTGGGAGGGAAGAGTGACACCTCAGTTTCCATCTGTTAGGTTTCTAAACATCAAAGGTTTCTAAAGTTAGACCACATCTTTTAAAATTTGTCTGAGGTCCCTCTTCTTTGAAACATTCCTGATAGACCAGCCAAGTCACTGGGCAAACTTCCAGCCCTGGAGGCAATTTTCTCTTCCATCTAAGCCACGCGAGTCTTTTGTCTGCAAGCGCTGCTCTAGAGAACCAACCTTTCCATAAGTGTGGGGGGTTTAAAAAGCTCATCCCATTGGCCTCCCTGGTCACACTGAAGTCTAAGGGAAGTTTAACATTTGCTACAATAGGGGCAGCATTAGTCAATGTTGAGTGCTTTTGAAAATCCTATCCTTTCTATTAGTCTTATTGTGCATTTTAGTTGTTTGCTGAGAGGAGAAATAAGGGTCCAAATAACCTTTCAGTGAGCAATACGTTTCCCTCCTTGCATTATTCAATAGAATCTTTGTTTTCTCTATTGTTGCCATTGTCTTCTTCTAGTTAGTAATCAATATTAACATCGAATTATTAATGGAAAGGTGTTGTTTTATGTGAAAATATTCCAGTGATACTGGAGAAATGGGAGCAACAAAGGTTAAGCAACCGCAAATCTAGTATATTCCATAACTTCTGACTCTCACTAAATGTTCTTAAGCCACACACTAATGGCAATATTTGACATTTTGAAAAGAAAATGCAGAAGGGAAATATTTGAAATTCAGAGTTCCAAATACTTCTTTGAAGACGAACTGATTTCAGTCTCTCTCTGGACAAATGAATATTTGATTATTTATACAAAATGGAAAAGATCCAGTAGGAGAAATCAAGAGACTGACTCTACAGCACACTGTTGGAGACACTGGTTCAGGTTGTGGCTCTGTATCATGCAGAGCAGGGACTTGAAGTTGGTCTCCCACATCTCAAGTGAGTGCCCAAACCATTGGATTATTGGCTAGTCTCAGGTCTTTCTCTCTTGTGTTAAAAAAACAACAAGAAATAGACAGGTATCATTTTTGTTCTATATGAGAATGAATGAAAACAATATTAAAACCTCAATTTTTCACAAAATCGAATTATTGTATTCCAGATAGCCCTACTTAGGCTCCTAAGTCCCATTTTCAAAAGTGATTTAAGCACTTAGGAACCTGAATCTGAAACTTGAGGTAACTAAATGAGGAAAATATATTGACAAACAACTTCAAATGAAAACAGTTGAAGCTCCCTCATCTCTGACTTTCTTGATTGCTAGTCAATCATTCTTTGTCTGGAATGGCTCAGAGCAGATATATACATAGGTTGTGATCCAGAGCTCACTGGAGTAAATGGAAGGATATCAGATTAGGCCCTTACTGCCAGAACAGCAGCAGCAGAATCAGTGGATAAAATCATGGTGAGAAGCCGACACATCCCAAAGCATTGTTTGCTTTCTATTCTGATCTGTTGTGTATTGTTATTCTTCAGAATTAGACAGCTGCTGCCTGCAGCTGCAGATCTGTCTGTATTTCAGGGATGGGCAAAGTGCTTATGTATAGTTTGTAAATTTTATAGAGCAGCAGAGTCTTTGCATGGATAACTAAAATTCATAAACATATCTAAATCAGGTCAGTATTTAAAATAAAAGCTGTAACTTTTTTAAGTGATCCTTAATTTGAAGGGCCTTCATTCATATGTGCCCAACTTGACAATGTTGTTATCTTCATTGTATGACTAAAGGGGAGCAGAAACTTGCTAAGCCAGGGGCTCAAATACCAGATTCCTGTGAGAGTAAGAGGGGCAGGGACAGGTGTCAAAGCCAGGAGATGTGGACTCTTCCTAATGGTCCCTGGTCTGGTTTAACCTGTTCCTTCCCACTGTTCAAAGATAGAGCTAAATAAACTTCATTAGGAACCTTTTGTTATTTTACATACTCAATAAGAGCTGAAATCACTTGTGGTGGGGCAGTGTTTCTGCCCAGCCTGCCGAGAGCTAAAAATCACTAAGAGGCTGACCTACAGAGGTCACAGCAGAGAGGCAGGTGGCAGCAGAAGGTGACTGATGGGTGGCTAGCAGTTGAGCAGTGAGGAACAACGGCTGGTGGAGCAGCTAGGCATCAAGGAACAGCAGTTGGCAAGGCAGCCAGCAGGGAGAAACAGCAGCTGGTGAGGCAGTTAGCTAGAACAAGTGCTCAAATGGTGGAGCAAGCCAGATGCCTTTTTCCCTGGGTGGGAAGTGAACTCACACATATGCATTTCTGAACTCAGCATCCTCATTGACCAAGGACAACCACGGTGAGTGGGGTGTGGTGAGGGAGCAGAGGGGGGCACAGTAAAGGAAATTTTGGTTGTAGAATTCAAGAACATGAAGCAGAAGACTCTGCCCTACAAATTCTGGAGGTGGGTGTCCTGCTCACAGTTTTATGTTTATGAATCCTGCTTGCGGAATTTTCCCTAATTAATGTCGGGTGACTTTTCTCCTTTCATTAAAAAGTTTATTTTCTACACTCAAACTCTGTACTTGCGAGTGGTGAAGTATTGCCTCTCAGACGCACCCAGGGGTGGTGTGTAATTTTTGAAGGTTACTGGGTGGGGACTCGAGCCAGTGCTGTGCTGTATTGTTGAAAAGGAACTCCTGGATATTGAACCTGGCCCTGGTTGCTGCAGGCTACACCTGGCAGAAGGGTTACACTGAATAATAGAGTTGATCAGAGAATGGACAATAATTTTGTAACTTTTAGAAGGTTTCTCACTGGATTTTTTTTTTTTTTTTTTTTTGGTGGTTAATATTTGCAACAATTTTTTGCACCTAAAAGATGTTCAGCACCTTTCACAATTACATCCTAGATGTGTTGAGCTGGGCACTATTTCAAATTTGACCATAATTATTTTAGGACCTGATTCTGCCACCCTTATTGATATTGAAAAATAACTTACTCTGAAAATGCTCCCATTGAAATCAGTAGTGTTATTACTCATGCAGCAAAGTACAATTCAATATAAGAGTGCTAAAATCAGGAGCATACAGAATAAGACAGACAAGAGTGATGGGGAAAAAATGAATGCTAGTGATAGACAAAATTCAAAATGTTCATTCATTAGATCAGGATAGGCCCTTAAATATCAAGAATTTTAACCAAATCTTACCATTAAAAATACTTAATACTCATATAGTATAGGTCAGGGGTAAGCAACCTCTGGCAAGCGGCTCGCCAGGGTAAGCACCCTGGTGGGCCGGGCCAGTTTGTTTACCTGCCGTGTCTGCAGGTTTGGCCAATCGCGGCTCCCGCTGGCCGCGGTTCGCCTCTCCAGTCCAATGGGGTTGGCTGGAAGCTGCGGCCAGAACATGCCTCGGCCCACGTCACTTCCCGCAGCCCCCATTGGCCTGGAACGGCGAACCGCGGCCAGTGGGAGCTGCGATCAGCCGAACCGGCAGGTAAACAAACTGGTCCGGCCTGCCAGGGTGCTTACCCTGACGAGCCGCGTGCCAGAGGTTGCCAACCCCTGGTTCAAAGTGCCAACCCCTGGTTCTTTCCTGCTTCAAAGTGCTGTATGGATATTAGCTAATTAATCCCCACAACAGGAAATATTACAAGTACGACAAGTGAAGAGAGAACATTAGAGCTCGAGAGTTTATGTTCCCCAGTCCTATGCAGACATCATTAGAACATATATTTGTTATATAAACCTTTTAAGATCTCCATTCTACCTGGCAACGTTCCACATCTCATAGAATCATAGAATATTAGGGTTGGAAGAGACCTCAGGAGGTCATCTAGTCCAATCTCCTGCTCAAAGCAGGACCAACATCAAATAAATCATCCCAGCCAGGGCTTTGTCAAACCGGGTCTTAAAAACCTCTAAGGATGGAGATTCCACCACCTCCCTAGGTAACCCCTTCCAGTGCTTCACCACCCTCCTAGTGAAATAGTGTTTCCTAATATCCAACCTAGACCTCCCCCACTGCAACTTGACCATTGCTTCTTGTTCTTTCATCTGTCACCACTGAGAACAGCCTAGCTCCATCCTCTTTGGAACCCAACCTCAGGACGTTTCAGGCTGCTATCAAAACCCCCCTCACTCTTCTCTTCTGCAGACTAAATAACCCCAGTTCCCTCAGCCTCTCCTCGTAAGTCATGTGCCCCAGCCCCCATAATCCAGATCAGTAATAAGGATGTTGAACAAAACTGGCCCCAGGACCGACCCCTGGGGCACTCCGCTTGATACCGGTTGCCAATTAGACATCAAACTGTTGATCACTACCTATTGAGCCTGACAATCTAGCCAGCTTTCTATCCATCTTATAGTCCATTCATCCAGTCCATACTTCTTTAACTTGCTGGCAAGAATACTGTCGGAGACCATATCAAAAGCTTTGCTAAAGTCAAGATATATCACATCCACCGCTTTCTCCATATCCAAAGACCCAGTTATCTCATCATAGAAGGCAATCAGGTTGGCCAGGCATGACTTGACCTTCATGAATCCATGTTGACTGTTCCTGATCACCTTCCTCTCCTCTAAGTGCTTCAAAATGGATTCCTTTAGGACCTGCCCCATGATTTTGCTGGGGACTGAAGTGAGGCTGACCGGTCTGTAGTTCCCTGGGTTCTCTTTCTATATTTGCCTTTTTACAATTCAATATCCAATCCTTCCTAGTCCCACTTGGATCACCATCCCCCTTTTTTGATCCTGTGACATTATCTGATTAAAATATGACCATATAGATCATTGTTGCAACCACTGTTATATTTTTGCAACAAATCTTGTACAAAAGTTGTCAAGTAAGGTGTCTGTAGAAAGATTATGATTTGCTAAATATGATTATGCTATTTGTATGCATGTATGATTTTTATTTTTTTTGTATTTGAAGCTATGAGTATTGGCTCTATACCCGGATTTCAAATGTTTTCTCCTGGGGTAATGCCCACAAGGTAATTAGCCTGCACATCTTGGAAGGACTATTCAAATTAAGTGGACCATCAAGGAACACTTAACAGACAGTGGATCATGGGAAACACCTATCTACACTTAATGGAATTTCCTGTCATGACTAAGCAAAGTCATGCATAGACATGTGACTTGCCCTTGTGAGTCCAAACTCCATCCAAAATTTTCCACTAGCTGTGCTGAGGGCTTTGTTTGAAACAATGGATTTCCCTCCACAAGCTATAAAAGGCCCTGGAAATATCTCCATTTTGCCTCTTTCCTGCTCCAGCCTCTTTCCTGCTCAAGCCTGTGGACCAGGGATCGGCAACCTTTGGCACGCGGCCCATTGGGGAAATCCTCTGGTAGGCCGGGACTGTTTGTTTGCCTACAGAGTCTGCAGGTTCGGACGATCTCAGCTCCCACTGGCCACGGGTCACTGTTCCAGGCCAATGGGGGCTGCGGGAAGTGGCGGCCAGCACATCCCTTGGCCTGTGCCTCTTCCCGCAGCCCCTATTGGCCTGGAATGGCAAATCGTGGTCAGTGGGAGCTGCAGTTGGCCGAACCTGCAGACACAGCAGGTAAATAAACCGTCCCGGCTCGCCAGCGGATTTCCCTGATGGGCCATGTGCCAAAGGTTGCTGATCCCTGCTCTGGACTATGGACTTATACTAATTGAAGCATTCTAACCAAGAAATCGAGGACCTCCCAATGATTTGGAAGCAACCAGACTTGACTTAAGCCAGCAGTTTATTCCATCACTGCTAGAAGCCTGAATCAAGAACTTTGCAATTATTGTATGTATTTGATTCCTTTAACCAATTTTAACTCTCACCTTTCTTTCTTTCTTTTTATAAATAAACCTTTAGATTTTAGATATTAAAGGCAACAGCATGATTTGTGGGTAAGATCTGAGTTGTATATTGACCTGGGTGTGTGGCTGGTCTTTTGGAATCAGAAGAACCCTTTTTTGATGAAATTAAAGAACCACTCATCTCTAAGTCTAGTGTTTTGGGTAGTGATACAAGGACTGGAATGTCTAAGGAAACTGCTGTTCTGACTTCTTGTGTGGTGAAACAGTGTGGTGAAACAGAAGTTTACTTTTGTTGCTGGTTTGGTATATCTCATGGGAGAATAACATCCAGTTTTGGGGTGTATCTGCCCTATTTCTCAGCAGTTTGTCCTGAATTTGGTATTATCAGTTGTGACCCACTGAGGCACGGTTCATCATCATCATGTTCCCATTAAGCCTCTGGCATTTAGGCCAGTGACGAAGCTCCTCCACTCCTGTCTGTGTCTGGCAACTCTTTCAATGGTTCCCCAACTGTGCCCCAGGTTTTTCAGCTCGGCTTCCACAGATCTTCACCATGTTGTTTTCGGGCAGCCTTGTTTTTGCTTGCCTTCTAGTGTCCATCTTATTGTTACTCTGGTCATGGAATCTGTTTCCATCCACAGCACGTGGCCAATCCATCTCCAACGCCTCCTGGCAATGATGGTGCTCATATCCTCTTGGCTGCACTGTGTCAATAGATCTTTGTTTGAGATGGTTCTGTGCCAAAAGATATGGAGGATTTTTTGGAGGCAGGTTGTACGGAATGAAGATAGTTTTGCCATGTCATACTTTCTCATTCCCCAGCATTCTGTACTATAAAGTAATGTTTAAAGTATGCAGCTCTGATAAATCTTGAGTGTGGGTTTGGTTTTGTATATTGATGATCTCCAGACTGTATTTAAGCTCCTGAAGGTGTTCCTGGCTTTAGTGATTGTGTTCCGGATGTCCTGGCTTATTCCACCATCCTGGCTGATGGTGCTGCTCAAGTATGTGAATGTTTCTACATTGGTGAGAACATAATCCTCTATCCCTACTGGTGATGGTGAGGCAATATTAAGCTCATGATGTCTGTCTTATTGCGGTTGATTTTCAGTCCAATTTGCTGGCTGAGTGCATTGAGTCAAGTTGTTTTTTCTTGTATATGGTGTTGGGTATGTGACAGGAGAGTGAGATCATCTGTGAAGTCCAGGTCTAAAAGGGATGAGAAGGGTGTCCATTTAATGTCTCCAGACTCACAAGATTTGAAGAGAGCAACTAGGCCTTTTAAGTCTCTGAGCTAGAAATTAACAAAGATAGAAATATTATTGGAGGTCAGGGGAAAGAACTGGATATTTAGCAAAACATTTTCAAAAAAATTAAAAAGATGTTTGATTTGTGGGTCAGCCAGATTCTTATTTTTTACTGAACTGTTTTGACCATCCCTTATCAATAAAACTATAGGGAGAAAACATATCCTGTAGATGCTGCAACAGGGTCTAACCACGATAGAAATAAAACAAATACCAGAAAGTTGACAAACAGCAAGCGTAAGAGACTTTGACAAGTGTAACTGTGAAAAGTAAATGCAGGTACTGTGAAAAACAAATATGGATAGCGTGACAGATACAAAATATGGAAGTAAGTGACAAGTACAGCTACTAAACTGCCACAAATAGAGATAATGTCATAATGATCAAAAGAGAACTTGGCAAACATAAAAGACAATATAGTTGTGAAGTAAACAAAGCAAATGATCCTGATGTAAACTCAAAACCAGACCTTGTTTTCAGAACGAATTTAGCAGAAGCAGCAGCTGTATTATATAAAAGTGTCTTTGCCGGTAGCAAGGGTAGTAGCTTACACAGCACACAAGTGGGAGATAAAAAGGAAATGGAATAGAAATGTCTTCAAAATGTATACCATGGAAGTACAAAGGAATAAGGTCATGGCATATGAGACTCATAATGGCAAAGTACATATGAAAGGCCATTGTGCAACTACACCTCTGTCCCTTTACAGCATTGCATTGACATTGATGATTTTGCTAGTCTCCAACAATTAGACACAGCCAATTAACTTTGTTAAACTAGTGGAATGTTAGCTGTTCTTTCAAATGACCCATCATTATTCTTTCAACTAATCCATCATAAAAAGGATCCCAAAAGAGATTTTATTTGCTTTAAGTATATTTTTAAAATAACCCATGTCACTCAAAATCTTTGCAATCAGGAGTTTAATAACAAATGCTATTGGGCCAGCCAAGATATAGTAACTCTGTAACCCCCATTATTAAGGTATGTCTAAGTCATTTTAAATCATTTTGGTGTCAAAGCATCAAAGTAGACAAAAAATTTGCAATGTGATGTACCAGCAAAAAGGCCAATTAAATGTTGGGCTGCATACTCAGAGGCCTTATGATATGAAACAGGAAAGTAGTGGTCCCTCGCTAATCAGTTCTGGGTGCCCCGAACTGAGGTATGGACTATATGAGGATACCACTTCACTCATGATTTTGGGATTTGGTGAATGGTTATTAGGGACCATATTCTGCAAAACAATGATTGCTATACTCACAGAGGAGTAAACCGGAAGTCAAGCGCAGATTTGAGGACGATGAGTGGTACAAAATGTGGGGTAGTGAACATATCTCTCCCACCCTTTCAATAGCCAGAAACTCATATGAGTATGTAGGGTTGATATTTTTATAAAACATTGCATAGGTTAGACTCCAAATTCATATTTAAATCATCTAAATAAGTGACCTGATTTTCAAGAGGGCTGAGAACCCAATAGATTCTACAAAAATCATTGGAAAATCAGGTCATTGATTTAGGTGCCTAAATTTGAACTTAGAAGCCTAACTTTTGGCATCACTTTTTAAAAAATCTTGGCCTAGATGTTTGTTCTGTTCAGAATACAGAGCACAGAGCAGGATTAAGAATTACTATCATGAGCAACACTGAGTGTTTTTCAAAATGCTGGATTAGGCTCTTATGGGGTAGGCCCCTATTAACTGCTGAAAGGAGTATGGGAACTCTGGTGCTTTTTGGAGAGGTAGCAATAATTAGTGTTAGGGAATGAGCTAGGACAGTGTTTCCCAAAATTGGGATGCCGCTTGTGTAGGGAAAGCCCCTGGCGGGCCAGGCCAATTTGTTTACCTGCCGTGTCCGCAGGTTCGGCCGATCGTGGCTCCCACTGGCCACGGTTCACTGCTCCAGGCCAATGGGAGCTGCTGGAAGCAACGCGGGCCGAGGGACGTACTGGCCGCCGCTTCCAGCAGCTCCCATTGGCCTGGAGCAGCGAACCGCAGCCAGTGGGAGCTGCGATCGGCCGGACCTGCGGACGCGGCAGGTAAACAAGCCAGCCCGGCCTGCCAGGGGCTTTCCCTAAACAAGCGGCATCCCAAGTTTGGGAAACACTGATCTAGGAGCTCTGCATGACCTTATTTTAGGCCAGAATACTGGCAGGCCTGACTCTTGGAATCTATTTCTGACTCTCTGACTTACTATTTTATGTTGAACAGTTTACTTTAACACTTTGGGCTTATTCGTCTAACGATTTTTAACAGTTGTAAGTAACTAAACCAGGTGCAAGGCAATGGAGAATTAGACTTTTAATGTCTGAGTTTCCCCATTGGTAAAATAGAAATAATACTCGTATTTGTATAGCATTTTGAGATGTTCAAACAATAAGTGCTATAAGTCCAAAGTTCATACAATTACTACTATGTTATGTTAGTAACAGAGAAGCATCCAACCCCCTGCCACAAATTTGGGGAAATTCAGGTTTTAAAATCCCCAATCCAAACATGCCCCTATGGTTTTGGCTCTGGCTTGCATCAAAGCTTTGAAGGAGGCTATTTTCAAGATTTAGTTTGGATGCAGCCCTTGATGGCTGAAACTAAGAACAACTCATAAGCTATTGGTGGTATAGAAACCTACTCCAAGTATTATCTCAGACCAGAACTCTGCATTCTACCCTTGATCTGCTCTTGATTACAGCTGGGCAGATAATGGATTTTCACTGGCAATTCTGAACCATCAGGAGAAAAAAATATTCAGGTTGACCCCAAAATGATTATTTTTAAATTTCCAGAGAATTGAAAAGTTGAAAAAAATAATAATTTCATGTCGAACAAAATGTTTTGTTTGAATTGTTGGCACATTTTAAACATTTTTATTTTTTTTTTAAATATTAAAGGAAATCTTGAAAGAAAAAGTTGTTTTGAATTAAAAAATCAGAACATTTCAATGTTTTCAGAATTTTTGGTTTTAGGGTTGTTTGTTTTTTCGATGGAAACAATTTGTGAAATCAACATGAATTTGCAAATTGTATGTTCAACACAAATTTGCATTTTTCACTGAAAAAAAATTCAGTGTAGACATTTTATCCACATCAAGATATGTGTCCAAACAACATGTCTCTGTGTTATATCCATTTTCTAACCATGGACCTCCCTAATTCAGGAAACTGAAGGGGAAAACATCCTTAATTGCAAATTACAGAAGAATATGCCGTTTCTTCTGACAGAGTGACATGTATACATACCGAAGACTCAAACAATTAAAGGAGGGAAAGAGTTTGCTTTAACTTCTCAACACTACTTGTTGTTGCACAGTAAATGACAGTTTAATAGTATCAGTCACAGAAGTGGGGAACACATAAACTACACACCATAAATAGCAGATGAAATTCAATGTTGATAAATGCAAAGTATTGCACATTGGGAAACATATTCACAACTATACGTATGCAAGGATGGGGTCTAAATTAGCTGCTACCACTCAAGAAAGAGATTTTGGAGTCAGTGTGGATTGTTCTATGAAAACATCCACTCAATGTGCAGCAGCAGTCAAAAAAGAGAACATAATGTTGGAAATAATTAAAAAAGTGATAGATAATAAGACCAAAAATATCATGTGCCTCTATATAAATCCATGGTACACCCACATGTGAATGAACTAATGAGCATATCAATTGAAGGAATGGAAGTACCGGACACATGAGAAGCCACCAAAGATGAACGTACTGCATTCAAGAAGTTCATTAACAGAGTTGTGCAAAATTATAACAAGAAACCAAGAAGGATGTAGATGTAGTGCTTCATAGACGGCTTGAGTAGCCAACTTTAATTTGTGTGATGATTTTAAAACATGAGTTAAATCTAATAAAATGGTTATGAAACATTTTTCAGTTTTTACTATGGTGCCATACAGCCCGCCTTCACCCTCACGGTCTCACCCCTCATCGACCCTGACCCTTCCCCCGAAAATTTGAACACCCCCCCTTAATTTCAATTCCTGGGGAAAACACTGTTATGATCCTTCCTACTCACTTCTAGCTAAGCTCTCAGTTTAACTTTTATACTGTTTTTAACTGTCTCCTTGGTTAGTTATGCCCATATAGCTGTAGTCACTCACTTCCATTTAAGTTCTTCACACCTACTTCCTCCACCAATTTTTACTAGGTCAAATTCTGTTTCTGTGTCCTTCTGCTGATCAATCAAAGCATAAAAATGTGAAGGTATATAATATAAAAAACCTTCACATTTTACACACACACACATATACGAACCTACTTTTTATACACTAATTTGGTAAATGACCTCAAGTTAGCTTCAGTTTAAGGAGGGGTGTAATTTTGCTCTCACCATTAATTGTAGACACAAATGCTACCACTTAGTCATCACGCTGCCTTATTTGCAAGGTGCCTAAATGGTACATTTACAACCATAATTAAATGAGGGTGCAAAACTGTGCTAGAAAGGAAGATTTATTTTTACAAAAATTCAGGGTGTTTATTAAAATTAGCTACTATCCAAGTACAGTAACAAACTTCCAGGATTTTTAGTATGAGGATTTAATGCACATGCATGAGAGTCTTATTAGGTCAGTAGAACATGCTGTCTTTGAAGGAGTTTAAAAAGGCCTATTTACAACAACATGCATATTAGGGAATCCTCGAATAGACCTTGTCAGTGTATGACACAATGGTTCCAAAGGAGCTAGTACAGGTCATCGGGTCAATAACTGTGTATTGCACAAGAGAAATAGGGGGAAATACTGTGAGTGGAATCAGAACAACTATCATATATGAACCTTTTATAAAATGGCAAAAAGTCACATTTTCTTTTAAATTCACATTAATTAAATGTCAGAGACTATACCCAGGCAGCACTACCCCTTGCCTATTGCAAGTCAGCAACAGACACATGCACATCTTCAAAGCCACTTTTTCCTCTTGCTGCCCACTAAGAGCACAGTTGGGTTGCTCTGAAGCATTTTATTCCACCCCCTTCTCCTTATCTAAAGCCATGTATGGAACAGTCACTTGCCTGTTGCTAGGCCAAAGCTACCACTTCCCATTACACAGAATGAGAGTTCTTGGGCTGTCTGTGGGTAACAAATAACAAACAAAAGGCAACAGTCCCTCTTCTGATTCCAGCTGCCACTGTGGCAAGTTTTAAACGTCAATGTGTAGCATCGTTCATGCAGAATAAAATAGCCACAAAGATATTAATTCCACATTAACATGCTCATCAAATGAACCCCATATATGCAGGTTTGAAATAAGAGAAGGCAAAGAACTGATGTATTGGGCTAAAATCTCCTCTGGCTTAATCAAACCACATCTCATGTGTGGAGTATCTAAGCACTGATGTACTAACCACATGTATCTGTCCTAACACTCCTTTTTGAGGATACTGGTGAATGACCCACAATAGCCCCAGTTTTAAGCAAGAGTTACTTTTGGTCCCACAATGATTTCTGATTTTCAATGCCTATGCATGTGCTGATATGATATCATTATCAAGCTCCAGGTGTTTCCATTGATTTTAGGCTCAGTGACAGACATAATACAGTCCTCAGTGAAGACCTGATCTTAGGAAAAACTGGGCACTACTGCACAGGAGGTGATGAGCACCTTCCACTCATGTAGAAGCAAAGGGGCACTCAGTAGCTCCCACCATCCAACTCCTAAACAATGGTTATCAAACCAAGGTCCTAAAGAAATTTGTTCACTGTGTTCTTTTCCCTTTCAGAATAATTCTCTGTCAGCTTGCTAATAGTAAACCATTTGTGTAATAGTCTACTTGCAGAGTAGGTACAATATAAATAATTTATTTATGTCTGTAACTGATATATGCTGTATTTTTTTCTTAAGTATTAATCCCTGCAATATGTCTTTAGCCATTCTAACCTATCCACTTTCCACACTATGAGTATTCACAAATTTGATCCAGGGTGTAATTTGCCAGTTCCCATCACTCTTCGTGACTTTCTGTAGTGAACTACTTTCTTAGAAAATTTGCCCCGGGTAGAAATTTGCCATTATGTTCATAGAGTCATAGAAGTACTCATTTGCTGAATATAAACTACACAACCTAAGGCGCTTAACAAGTTTAAAGTGACAAAGAAACTTTGTCATTTCCCAATAAGTATCAGGGGAAAAAAACAGAACAAAACAAAACACAGCCAAACAGACAATGTAATATACTGTAGCAAGTACAGGATTAAAATAATTGTTATTTGCAATGAAACTAGTAATTTCTTAGGGGTTATTATATGGTGGGGTTACGGTTTTCAACTTCTTAATACCTTTTAATTACAAGCCTCATCCTGATTCCTGATTGAAAAAAGTAGACATTAAAGGACTGATTCTCATTTATACTCAGGCTCCTTTACATCACTCTGGAAGTGTAAAAAGGTCTTTATCTTTTCACAGCAGTGTAAAAGGGCAAGTGTGTAAATAGGAATCAGGCCTCAGGAATCAAGATTGACTTCAAGGGGGGCAGAATAAGGCTAATGTAGAGGACTTTCTAAAAATCCCATCTGAAGTGTCAGGAAATTAATAACTTTTTGAACTGCTGCTCTCTCATCATCTTTTTATATCTAGCTGAAACACACTTAGCATGTTTTATAACATCAATCTTTTTTCCCTTCATTAATTAATATTAGTAGGTAATTAGGAAGCCCAAAGAAATATTTTGAAATAGTTAATTCCTTTGAAATTGAGATTTGCCGCTGGTTGTTAATTAATAAATTGATAGTTAATTCTAGGCAATTACTGATTTTGAGCAGAAAAGTATTTTTCAGTAAACCCATACCTCCCACAGACAAGTTGTGCATTCATTTAAATAATTGCTAGTGGAAATCAGCCATATTGAATAAATCCTTTCATATCAGAACGTTTGTTTTACGTAAATAATCTTAGTTTGGGTTGGGTTAATGTGTTTAACCTTCATCTTTGGCAGGTATACTTTATGTAGAGGTATATTCTTTTCCTCATTTCAGATGTAAAACTGAGGTTCAGACCACCTATCATCATTAATGCCCCTGTGGAACCATTATCAGTTGAGCCACTGGCATAGCTTGATCGGAATTTGGGTAAATATATCCTGCTAACTGAAATTCCCTCAGGTATTCTCCATTTCCCTCTTCAAAATAACTAAAAATTAATAACAGTTATTCAGAATGGTGAAAAGCAGGGATCAGGAAGAGCATGGTGACTAGAGGCCCAAATTTTGCCTGCCCTTATGTAGCATTAAGTTTTGAGGGAAACTCAAGTAATCTTTTCCATATATGCAGCCTGTATAAGACCTAGACAAAATCACAGTCTGATAGCTCAAGGAAGCACAGCTTTTCTTCACTGCTAATGTGCCCGGCACAGTGAAAAGGAGCAGGGATGGGTGGTGATGAGATGGAGTCATGTTTTCCTTCTCTTCCACCAAAGGCACACCATTCTGTGGAGAGGGACTAGCATGCAGGAAGGAGAAGACTGCACCCAACAATGAGGTGTAGTAGTTAGTATGTCTGCCCTGAACACACTGGGAGTTCCAAGAGTTATGAAGTAATTTACTTGTGGGAAGAAATTTCCAGATGGGAAAGGCATTCCATAGTTGACCATAATGTTATTTCTTGAACCTACCTTTGAAAGATCTGGTACTGACAACTGTCCAGTGACAGGACACCAGACTCTAAGGACCACTGGTCTGAAGTGATATGGAAATTCCTGTTTCCTGTGGGATAGAATGTCTCTCCATCTCTTTAAGGCATGGTTTGGCCCTATGAAAAATGGAATCCCCAGTGCTGAGTGAAGTGAGAATCAAACTGCAGGCCCATGCTGAGGGAAAAGGGAACTGGATTGTGGCAGGAGCTCCAAACAGTGTCACTAGTTGTGCAATATCTGAGCAGGTAATGAGGAAATGTAGTCTCTATGCCACCCACAAAAGAAGAATCTGTCTGGAGGAAGATGTAGAATGCTGGTTAACTATAAGGAAGATGATGATGCAACACCGTGTGGTTATGTTGCTGGATGCTCAAAATCTTACAATATCTCATGTTCCCATATATGTCGGGATCAGGAACCTACGACTCCATGAATCCTCCTTCCCATTTTCTGCTGCATGCCAGTAGGTGAATAAAGTTGAATTGCCTGATACTATGCTATATATAAACCGAAGCTTCCTCTATTTCTTGAGATCTATATTAAATATTTGGTTTTTTTATTACTACATTCATTCTGTATTGTGTAGACATTTAATGAAAAAGTGCTGGATCATCCCAAAAATCCCAGCACAGAAGGAAACCTCCATGCACACATCTCCCATTTTCTGGGCAGAAGGGAGTTTATGCTTGTACAGTCCCAATTCAGAGATCTGTGTATGTGGAAAGGTGGGCTGGGCAGGAGATGGATGAATCAGCTTTTTTAGTTAATGCAACTTTTTAGTGGGTGGGGGGGATCCAAAGTCAAGACTTGGTACCATCACTGCCAGAGAACAGAGGGGAAAAAATGCTTTTCCATACATAATCATGCTGCAATATTAATGGCCAGTATTTTACATCCTCCAGGGACACTTGAAATGTAGGATTCTTCCTTTTGTTATAGACATACAACAACCATTTATGAACCACAATGGAATGTGAGATATGAGACCTCAAACCGGCTAATGGGTAGGACTGAATATTTCCCATCCTGTATTTCAGGCCAGCATAAATAAATCTGTGGAGAAATACTGCAAGGTACCATTTATATATGTAATATGACAGCTGTTTGAAGCTGCTTAGAAAATTGGAATGGTAGAATAAATCCTGGTGGGGATGGTTCAGTGGGCAGAAAGCAGGTGAGGCAGCCACAGGTGCATGATAAATGCAATTTGTCACATTGTTCTGCAGTTTATCACATGGATAGTTTCACACCATGTGTAGTAGAGAGAGACACATATAGGGAAGCCAGACACTTGTGCCAGCCTAGCTAAAAGGGAGGGTTTTGTTTGTTTTTTAATCCCTAATATAAACCACAAGCTTCACTTTAGCTGCTATAGGAAAACATCTTTTTTAAAAATAAAAACAACAAAACCAAATTACCTTTGGGGGAAAAAAACAATGGGTTTAAATGAGAGGAAAAGGGCTCATGAATTCAAAGTAGTTTTGCAAACACAAAAAGTAGTTGGTTCACAAAAATCTTAATATTCAGGAGATTAACTCATCCCTGTGTATGGTGCATGTGAACTGAGAACACTATGGGCAAAAGCATAATAATACTTATTATTATAATATAATATAATACATGCAAGGTTGCTAGGAATTCTTACCTTTGACTGTCCTTATTTCTGCAATTAAAATCTCATTGTTAACATTACATTAACTGCTAGATTTGCAAGTAATTATCTGAAACTATATATACACGGCTTAGGTAAAAATATCTTTTTTTAGATTTACATTTCACCTTATATACTTTTAAGCTTATATACATAACAGTACATATCATGGCTGATTTAACCTTCTGAATACATGCATAGTTGGTCAAAATGTTAGAACAGCTAGGTGGTAACATTTTTTCTTTTGGCTCAAAACTTACACTTTGTTGTGATAAAATGCAGGTAATATACCTTCAGGCTCACTAGTGCTGATTTCATTTCTATCCAGAACTGGTCTCAAGTGCAGTCTATATTTCATTTCTAGAAAAGGAGTATTTTCTCCAGAGCAGTTTTTGATTGATTTGCTATCCCTTTCCTAGCAATTTTTGACAGTGAAAGATTTGTATGTTAAGAAAGAGAGTACATTAGCATGTCGGCAGAGCTGATTATCATAGTTCTGAATTATCCAAAGTATTCTGATCAAAACAGAGTAGAAATGTAAATTGTGCTAATTAAACTACTGTAGTATTATTAACCTCCATGGAAGATAGATAATAGACATGAATTAAACTACATGAAAACTAAATATGTGTCCTAAAAATAAGTAAATAACTCATTTTATTAACTGATCACTGATCAGTTTAATAAAAGGACCAGATTATATAAGTATGAAAAAAGAAACTACAAAACTTCTGCCCCCTGACTGAACTTATTTAATATTTGATATATCATTCATTCAAATCAAATGCATACAAATAAAAGCCATCAATCTTAAAATTCGAAGGAATGGCAATTTCAAATGGTTGTTCATAATGGAAGAATGACTTCACTGCTGATTGTCAGTGTTGTAAATTTCTGAAAGAAAATTGCTCTGTTCAGTTAATTTCTTTCTGGAGAGAAGGTAGCTTTTTATTGATTATATAGTCTTATGCTACATAGCTAGAAAAAGAAGAATACAGAATAATTGTAGATCAATCTATGATCCTTTGTCTAAAATTAGTACCACTAGGTTTATTAAAAGTAAGTATGATAACATGGCTGACCCCCCAGCATTTTATGTTTATGTAACATATTTAATCATAATTTGAAGTGGACTTTTTTTAATAGCACTTGATGCATAAATTCATTAGGGAAGTAGCAATTAAGCTGAATAAGTTTAATGAGGTGTGCTAATATGCAATGATTCCAAACTGCCACAGGGTGGTAGAAGATGCACTTTCCACAACATTTATCTAATTTGCAGAACTAACTGCTTTGCTACACTTCTACCGCATTCAAATCCCCTATTAGAATATGTGTTAGTCTTAGTGCTCAAAAAGTGTGAATAAAATCTAAGATTATTCTTGTTCCACATCTACAATTAAATTGGGCTGAACTGATTCAAAAACTTTGAACAGGTGTATTCCAAGGTACGTTCTCATCTATTACATTGGGAATGGTCAAATGTGAAAAATATAATTTAATGCTCACAAATTTATAAAAATAACGAGGAGTTCAGTGGCATCTTAAACACTAACAGATTTATTTGGGCATAAGCTTTTGTGGGTAAAAAAACCCCACTTCTTCAGATGCATGGAGTGAAAATTCATACTAAATTTATACTAAATTAAGAATAAAAAATTTATTGTTCAATACATTCTAATATAATATATGTTGATCTGGATAAAGTAGCAATGGTTACACAGATGCATGTAAGCCCATGCATGTAGCAAGGATATGTTTAGAAAAGAAACTGGCTTCTGTGGGTATGTCCAAGCTCTATGTGTAAGTCTAAAGACTAATGAAGTGTATGAGTTGAAACTGAGGGTGCATAGCAGGGATTGGCAACCTTTAGCACACGACCTGTCAGGGAAATCTGCTGGCGGGCCAAGACGGTTTGTTTACCCGCAGCATCCGCAGGTTTGGCCGATTGCAGCTCGTCCGCAGTTAGCCAGTCCAGGCCAATGGAGGGTGCGGGAAGTGGCATGGGTCGAGGGATGTGCTGGCTGCCACTTCCCACAGCCCCCATTGGCCTGGAATGGCAAACCGTGGCCAGTGGGAGCTGTGATCGGCTGAAACTGTCCCGGCCTGCCAGCGGATTTCCCTGATGGGCCACATGCCAAAGGTTGCTGACCCCTGGTGTATAGCATGATATCTGATGCGCAGATGTCTTGTATGCAATTGGCCATGACAATAGAGAGGACAATGACAAAGCACCCAGAAGGAAAACTGAATAATCAGTAATCACTATATCACAGATGAGTTCTGTAAAGATCTGGTACCCAATATGGCCACAACTTAATGCAATGAACAATAACCTTGAGCAACATACAGCCTAATAACCAGGGTCTGTGAGATTAAAAACATAACCCCTACAGTTGAATAGTTGGTGCACCAAAGAAAGCTTATAGCAATTAAGCAACACTATAATTCAACCATATCCCACAACACATACTCAGACATTCAACCAGAATACGTAACTGTAAATGTATGTACATGCATGAGAAGGGATAGGATCAAATACTATGGAAAGACATATATATGACACTATGCATAAAATGTACAGCTGTGCATAGACAGACCATTCATTCCATGTCTGCCATTTGACACACTGTAAAAGCTGTCCATATAGTCACTCTGTGTTACGGGAAAGCATTATCAGAATGCTATGGATTTAAGGACTTCCTATTCTCTTTTCTTCTACATAGGTTCTTATATCACTCTCATCACCATAATATCTGAGTGCATTCCAATAGTGTTTTACGGGGATCGGCAACCTTTGGCACGCGGCTCGCCAGGGTAAGCACCCTGGCGGGCCGGGTCGGTTTGTTTACCTGCCACGTCTGCAGGTTCAGCCAATCGCGGCTCCCACTGGCTGCGGTTCGCTGTCCCAGGCCAATGGGGGTGGCGGGAAGCGGCGGCCAGCACATCCCTCGGCCTGCGCCCCTTCCCCCCGCCCCCATTGGCCTGGAGCAGCGAACCGCGGCCAGTGGGAGCCGCGATTGGCCGAACCTGCGGACGCGGCAGGTAAACAAACCGGCCCGGCCCACCAGGGTGCTTACCCTGGTGAGCCGCGTGCCAAAGGTTGCCGATCCCCATAATACACTATTGGAATGCACTCAGATATTATGGTGATGAGAGTGATATAAGAACCTATGTAGAAGAGAAGAGAATAGGAAGTCCTTAAATCCATAGCATTCTGATAATGCTTTCCCGTAACACAGAGTGACTATATGGACAGCTTTTACAGTGTGTCACATGGCAAACATGGAATGAATGGTCTGTCTAGCTGTTCTATTACCCTGGCAGGCCACGTGCCAAAGGTTGCTGATCCCTGGTGTATTAAGTGACATGGCTAACATCAGTATGATGTGGTTGTTCTCTCTCTCACTGGCTTGTGTGTGCAATGCTGAGTTTTCTTTAGGAAGGATTTTGATTATTTATTTATTTTTATGTATGTACTGCAAGGTAAGGTTGAAGATGTGCACCTTATAGCTTGTGAGGTTTGTGATGCTCCTTAGTTCTTATATGAGTTAATGCCTCAGTCTCAGCCATTCCCCAATAGACCTCTGTTTCTTGCTCAGATAAACTATATCCTTATTATCAAAGGTTCCATTGTTCTTGAGGAGCAGTGTTATGGACCCTATTCTTTATCCCCTAGCTTTAGGCCATTTAGCACCTTGAAGGTCAGGATCAAGATCTTAAACTTGATTTGATCTTTTATGGAAAGTCAGTGTAGAGAGCAAAAGACAAGTCTGATGCACTTCGGTATCCTGTGTTGCTTATGAGAGGTGCTACAGAATTCTGTACTAGTTGGAATTGCTTATGGGTTGATGGGTTCAGTCACATGGCTGAGGTCCAGAGGAGAGGTGAAAAAGACAGCTGTACTTCATTCCAGATTGGTAAAGAATGTCATCAGCATATTTATCCTCATCACTCATTTACAATGGCAGGTCATATGATTACGGTCACACAGGCTAGTGAAGGCTCGGCCCTGTCAACCTGTCTGATGATAGTAATAGAACAATCATGTTAAAGCTGTTCATAGAATTAAGTTTATAGTCCACAGGAGCAGCACAGTGTTAGGTAGAACAACAGGTTTTTGACCACAAGTCAAACCTCATGAGTATGGCAGGTACCATGGGCTTTGAAAATACATCACCTATGTTGGTATGTGGCAGCCTTGCAGTGATTACCACTAAAGCCACCATGACAAGGATTGAACAGCTGTCATGATTCACACAGCAGGATAGAAGCATCTAAGTTTTACCACTCTTGACTGCTGCATCTCTTGTACTGTTGGTGGCTTCTTTCAGTGAGTATAGATGATGGTGTTCTTGATCCAAACAATAGATAATTCAGACCAAAAACTGCTATAACATATCTGAAGAAGCTTAAAGGTTAACATATAAAATCCATGGAATCTCTTCATTATTCTCCAAAATGCAGCTGCTACATTGTGTAATTAGAAACGGTGGGCCTGATCGTCCACTCCATTAAACAGATTTGGGTTCTGTAGAGTTACACCAAAATAAAACCAGTATAACAGAGTGGCTATCAGGCTAATGTGTGTGTGTGTGTGTGTGTGTGTATAGTGTGAGCAATGGTAGACTCAATTGTCACAATGGTTTAGGGCAGTGGTTCTCAAAGCCGGTCCGCCGCTTGTTCAGGGAAAGTCTCTCGCAGGCTGGGCCGGTTTGTTTACCTGACGCGTCCGCAGGTTCGGCTGATTGCGGCTCCCACTGGCTGCAGTTCGCCGTCCCAGGCCAATGGCGGCGGCCAGAAGCAGTGAGGGCCAAGGGATGTGCTGGCCGCCCTTCCCGCAGCCCCCATTGGATGTGGCAGGTAAACAAACCCGCCCAGCCCGCCAGGGGCTTTCGCTGAACAGGCGGCGGACTGGCTTTGAGAACCACTGGTTTAGGGAACTTAGCAGACAATTATAACAATGATATAGTAAAGTGACATGTGAAATCAGTAGAACTAGTTGAACAAAAAACTTGCAAAGAAATTCACAAAATGTGACTTGCAATGTGATTTGGCTTCATATGTAGGACTACTGCTGTTCACAATGATAGATGCTTCCAGAAATAATGCATTCTCTTAATACTCCTGGGTGGCTCCTTTTCCCATTTCACAGGCCAATACTATCCATTTTGTTAATGCAAAGTGCTGCTATGTTTTTAAGTGGGATCCACCAGTTTTTGCACATCTGAACAACTGTTGATGTACCACTCCAGCCATTTGAGCATGTTGCCCACACACAACAGTTTCTTGGTGCTTTTGTTGTGCTTTTGCATAGAGTAACAAAAGCCAGAGAAATGAATGGGAGACTAATAATCCTCATGAGAGTGCTGTTACCATCCAACGGCTGTGGAACTCTTATGCCTGTAAATTATCTGATGTGATTTCTCTCATATCAGTCCAGGAACTTCTGTATTTTTCTCCATGGTAAAGAAAAAAAAAAGGTTTGAAATTTTTACAAAAATACAGAGCTGGTCAAAACACTTAAGACTTAGGGCAAGTCAACACTACAAAATTAAGTCAAACTAAGTTACGTCGACACACAGCCACCGCAGGAATTAAATTGCTTTTGCATGTTCACACTACGCTGTTTGCATGTTCACAAATGCTCACCAGGAGCGCTTGCATCAATTTAACTGTCAGTGTGGGGCACTGTGGGATGGCTTCTGAAAGACAGCAACAGTCGATGTAAACAATACTATGTCTACATCGACACTGTGTCAACCTAACAACATTGACCTGAGAGCTTCTCCTCTCATGGAGGTGGAGTTATTAAGACAGTGTCGTGGGCAAGTTATAGTGGGCCTTACGTCAACTTAACTCTGTAGCATGCACCAGTCTTAAATCAATTTTTATTGAGTTGCGTTGTTTGTCAAAGCCAAATGTTTTATGGACACCTATTGGACTTAACAGAATTTTCATCAGGAAGGGATTTTTGTCCAGGTCTTTCTGGTCACTTCTGATGAGGGAGAATCTGCGAGACCCAAATTGAAAACCTGAGTTTTTCCATTCAAAAATGGACCTTTTGACATGATTCCGTTTAGCAAAAAATTTCAAAAGGTTTTCTCTGTCCCAGAGTGGAACAAAAAGAAATTTCACAATCTTGGAAACCTTGAAACAGAGTTGTCTTCCGCTGGCCATCTCTACAAAAATATTATGAGAAAGTTGTGAGATTCTGTTTTACTAAGAGTTAAAAAAAAATCATATTTTACATCTGATCTAGCATGCACATAAAGTTTCTTTTAAGGGAATTAGTAAGTCAACATAAGTTTTCTCTTTTGCTCTATTATATTGTATTTTAGGGTTCTTTCATTTATTATTGCAGGAGAGGTATTTCAGTCATGTTCTATATCACCTCTTGAATTCTGGCTGCTGAATCTCTTCTGCCCCCACCCCACCCCAGTGCCTCAATTTTGAATAGTGATGCAGTTCAAGAGCTGCTGATTTTCCAGGCAAGTCACATCAGATCCCATTTTTATGCTTTCCTTCTCTTTCAGTGTTTTATCACCAAGGAAACCCACAGCTTTTGGTAAAAGATGGTAAATATTTTTTTGTTTAAAAAGGAAGAGTGCACTCCCAAGAAATAGAGTGTTTAAAATGACCAAATATCTGATTCTGTGTTTTTCAGAGCTGACAGAGGGGGGATAAAAACAACATTAAAGAACAGATCAACCCTCAAGTGAAGGGCCAAAACTACTATTGGCTGAATCTACAGGTACCATATGATATGATTACACACTTAACGCTAAGTCTAATGTGGTCTGTAACTAAGTGGTGATCAGTAACATGTTTGTGTAATTTTTTTATCTAGTACAGTGTGTCTGTGTGCTTGAATTTAAAGTCTGTTCTTGAAATTGTCAGCATCACTGCTGTCAGCAATTATTGTAGGAGAGGAGTCCTGTGAGTCCTGCAAGGTGTTCTCTAGTGAGGATGGTAAGTGTATGAACTTCAAAAGATTGGGGCTGATCTGATTAAGTCTATAAGATACTTTTAATTTACACCAAGTGCTGATGAGGTGGAGATTCTATGCAGGTAAATGTGGGAAAGAGAGGAAAGAACAGGAGTTTTTTCCCCCAGAAATCAAGCATCAACTTCGCTGCTGGGCTTGTTACCAGCAGATGTAGTATTTGTAATGGGAGTGCATCGTAATCTGTACCCATTGCCTATTGGCTGCTGGGTAGAATTCAAATTTCTGAAGTGCTGATTTAGTTGCTATTGGGAGATGTGTGTGAGTAATCTCCTGGAGTTCATGAGTATGAATGAGACTTTGGTGTAATTCTCGTGCTCTCAGAAAACGCGGAATTCTGAGAATTGTTCTGAAATGTATCAGAGATATTAAGGCACAGGCAAGTGTGGGGTATGAGTATGACCATGCTTCCCCTGTGAATATGTTCCACAACAATATAACTGTAGACTCTAGTAGCAGGCATAGGGGTGTAAGAACAGTAGTCTGATTGATGCTTACTATTTTGTTTCCAGGTCCTATACTGTGTCCATGTTTTCTGTTGTTTGCTTATTTGTTTGTTTGTTTGAAAGAGCAAGATATCTAGTTCTGAGTATTAGCACACATGTCACAGGACACCGTTGTTGTTGCTGTTAACCAATTTTTCTTGTCACAAGGCCTTTGATGCCTATTTGTCTGGATGGGAAGTGAATTGTGATTTAGCTGAAACCCTGTTTAAACCATGTGTACAATGTATTTCTGTGCTATTTATACTATATTATATTATAGGCGATTGTCATGTTTTTCATGATCTCTGTATCATGTGTTCATAGCAATAGATTTTAAGTGGTTTGTTATGATAGATCATTTAAATAGCCAACACTGTTATGGCATCCTATGTCATGTTATTTGTGCCAGCACACTGTGAGAGTGGGGAGAGGATGGTTTATTCTGAGAAGCTTTCATTCACTTCCCATATGAAACCATGTCCAAACAATTTACAGGGATCCCTGGTCTTTCCTGGTGCTTTTGATTGCACCTGAACAGATTTGTACAGTCTGTGGATCAGGCACAGAGGAGGATGCATAACACACACTGACCTCAAGTAGATGAGAGGTTCCTTGCACCATCTTCTTCTCTTCTTATGTGAAATGTCTATTATTTGGAGTGTGTCCATAAGAGTATTGGCAAATTTTGAATTGTCCACTACCACTCTTGACAGATAGGACATCTCTGCATTGCACTTGCTTCATGGTGGTTGGTATCTTGTGCGGATTTACTCCGGCTCTGTTACTAGAGTACCTTCAACCTATATTATAGCTCAGGGATCGGCAACCTTTGGCCTGCGGCCCGCCAGGATAAGCACCCTGGCGGGCCAGGCCGGTTTGTTTACCTGCCATGTCCGCAGGTTCGGCCGATTGCGTCTCCCACTGGCCACAGTTCGCCGCTCCAGGCCAATGGGGGCTGCGGGAAGCAGCAGCCAGCACATCCCTGGGCCCACGCCGCTTCCCACAGCCCCCATTGGCCTGGAGCAGCGAACCGCAGCCAGTGGGAGACGCAATCGGCTGAACCTGCAGACGTGGCAGGTAAATAAACCAGCCTGGCCTGCCAGGGTGCTTACCCTGGCGAGCTGCAGGCCAAAGGTTGCCGATCCCTGTTATAGCTGTATATTTTGCACAGGATACAGAATATGTCCTCTGCAGCCCAAGCACCCCTTTCCCCCGAATCCATCCATGGGTTCTATTAAGTGATATACTTTGGGAGTAGCTTTGCTCACTTTTGGGTCTGATTCACCTCTATATTACTCCAGTTTTACAGTGGTGTAAGACCATTGCACCAGCATAAAACACAAGTAATTCAGAGTCTACTTACAAATAATGTTGCACATCTGCATTGATTCTACAAATATACAGTAGTTTAGCCTCTTCCCAGACACATAACTGGAATCTATGCAAGTAAGCAAACAAAATAATTGACAGGTAATTTCAAGAATTTTATTGGAAAGAGAAATTGATATGCATAAAATCAGACATTACATCTGGCTCTCTGAAGAAGGTTCAGGTATTTTACTTACTGACCTTTACTAAGGCTAAACTGTGGGATAAACAGAGCCCTGCATTTTGAGAAAGTGCAGAACAAGCCACCTCAGTAGGAGATTCTTGAAAGATCATGCCTTAATTCAACAAATCCTTCCAGAAGATCACAAAAGACTGCAGTTCTGCTGGTGAAGGGAGATTGGGGATTGCACCCTGTTCCTCTCTCTTCCTTGCCCACTTTGGCGAAGCTTTGTGGAGTCATTTTGCTCCATTAAAGCAATGCTTTTATTGTGCCCAATCCCTGCATGGAAGTGTGATGGCCATGATCTTGGTGGACACATACGGAATCTCCAGACCTAAAATCATGAGTCTCTAACTAATTCTACCTGAGCAAAAGAACTAGGCTCTGAACAGGTTTTTACCGCCTGTGGATCAGGCACAGAAGAGGATGCATAACACATCACCTCAAGGAGATGAGAGGTTCATTGCACCATCTTCTTCTCTTGCATGCCTGCAACATGCCTGCAACAATCTGGCCCATATCATAGACATGATCTATGCATACACACGTGTATAATATACATATACCTTTAACCAAATTTGGGTTTTGTGGTTTTTTTTAAATATTTTAAAATATATTAATACAGAGTGAAACTCAGTCCTGCATAGAATGCCAGGCCAAGGCTTATGCATAACTTAAATCCCACTTCGTAGGGCTCAAGCGGGACTTCAGTAATGGATAATTCTTTGGCTGGCCTTTTGCACGGGGTGAATTTTACTCACAGTATATATGTGCATGACTTCCTTTGTTTTAATACATTTCTTTGGAGAAAAAAACACAACCAACCTGTGAGCATCTGAGGGTGGTGGGAAAACAGTGTTAACATAGCTTATTCTAACGACTTATTACCTGGAAAAAATTAGTCCAGGAAACTTGGGTATCTTCACAGCTGGATGACTTTTTGAAAAAAAAGTTTGAGTATTGAATAGTATTTTTTTGTTAATTTAACTTTGGTTTTCAGATGTCCTATTCTAATTGCTGACACATCACTGCCGCAATGTAAAGCACCTAGTTAAGTCAGTCATATTACATTACCTGCAAAATGCTTGCTAGATGTGGACTTGATGGTTCACAACATGACATGTCTGCCACTATGAATTTCAAGCAGAAATACTTTTCTGGGAGAGAAGGACAGACATGGTTATCAATTACTTTAAAATTAAAAGTGATGAAAATTCTGATGCGTCAAGGGAAATATCTCATTTAATACACAAATCTGATCATACAGCCAGGTTCACTGGTACTCTCCAGATGCTTTGAACTTCTCCAAGGAAGCAAAGCAGTGATAGAATGAGCACAGTGCAGTTAGAATGAACTTGTGTATCTGGCCAATAAACGTCTGTGGTGTTTGTATACTGGTTTCCACTTCAGGCTCAGACAGAGAAAGAGTTGAGCACTGGAGTTAGATTTCCATCCATTTCTAAATATTCCAAACTTCAGGGAGATTCAGAGAAAGTTTTACACCTGGACCCAGTTTCTATTCCACAGATCCCACTGGAAACAGTTTTAGGCATTTCCAAGATACCAAAGGATAATTTCCCAATGCAAATACGTTCCACTGAAATGGTATGTCTAAGCTGCAATTGAGAAGCTAGTTTTCATCAAGTTAGCTCACTAAAAATATCAGTAAAGCCACAGCAGAACTGGTAGCTCCCCAGTTACAAGCTGCCCTGGACCCTGGATACATATTCAAATAGCTAGCCCATGCTACCACCTGTGCTGCTGCCATTTTTAGCAAGCTAGCTTGATCAAAACTAGCTCAGGTGTACCTACATGTGCTGCACTCACACTTCCTGTAGGTTGTGTAGACAAACCCTATGCCACACAGATGCTTCTGAAAATATAACTTGTATGTTCTGACTGTTGAAAACTACTAATTCCTCCTCAATATTTCAGTCCTCTTAATTTCTAAAACCTACAGTAATGGGGACTCTATTTCAAGTGGCCAAATCCCTTCCTGCCTGTGCTTATCTTGTGAAAATGGAAGAGGCTACTGAACTCACTTTTCTCCATCACCCTCATGACTGTTACCCACCCCAAAATATATTGCCCGAGCAAGTTAAGACCTCATTCAAAAAACATACTTCTAATCTCAGACTGAGGCAGTCATTTATAGAATAGGAGAGATGCATCTCACTTACTTTTGGATCACAAGTTACACTTGCTAAATGCTACTCAATAATGCTATGTTAGCATAATTTAAATAAATGTGTTCCTTTCTAATTTTCTGGTCAATAATTACATGTTATACTTGTTTTTAAGATGCAGACTGTGAAGAATTACAAAAGGATCTTACAAAACTGACTGATGAGGCAATAAAATGGCAGATGAAATTCAGTCTTTATAAATGCAAAGTAATGTATATTGGAAAATACAATCCCAACCTTACATACAAAATGATGGTGTGTAATTAGCTGTTACCATTTAAGAAAGAGATCTTAGTGTGATTGTGGATAGTTCTTTGAAAACATCTGCTAACTGTGCAGCAGCAGTCAGAAAAGCTAACAGAATGTTAGGAACCATTAAGAAAGGGATAGATAATAAGACAGAAAACATCATAATAGATATATAGATATAGTGATTATATATCACTGTATAAATCCATAGGACATCCACACCTTGAATACCTTGAATACTGCATGCAGTTCTGGCCATACCATCTCAAAAAAGATATATTAGAATAGAAAAAGAAGGGTAACAAAAATAATTAAGGATATGGAACAGCTTCCATATGAGGAGAGATTATAAAGACTTAGGACTGTTCACCTTGGAAAAGAGACAACTAGAGAGGAATAGGAAAGAAGTCTATAAAATTGTGAATGGTGTGGAGAAAGAAAATGAGGAAATGTTATTTACCCCTTCACATAATATAAGAACCAGCAGTCACAGAATGAAATTAATAGGCAGCAGGTATAAAATAAACATAAAGAATTACTTCTTCACACAATGTATGATCAACCTGTGAAACTCATTGCCGGGGGATGTTGCAAAGATCAAAACTATAACTGGGTTCAGAAAAGAATGAGACAAGTTCATAGAGGATAGATCCATCAATGGCTACTACTCAAGATGTTCAGAGATGCAACCCCATGTTCTGGGTCTCCCTAAGCCTCTGACTCCATGGTCCTCAGCAATGTGCTGTTCAGGAGGGTCCCACAAATATCAATAAAATGTATAGAGTAGTCTAATTTTGTGAACCATAAAGATTTAAAGTATCTTCTCTTCTTAAAGAATATGTTAGCTCAGTTTAGGGAACCATCAGCAAGACAGAAAAAAATTGAGGCGGACCTGTTTCCTTCTTACCTTTTCTGTGGGTTAAACCATTTGGTGAACATTTTCCATTCTCACACAGTTCAACACTTCCAATTCTCAGATGAGATGGTGTCAGAAGTGCCAAAATATTGCTAGAAAAACTGTTTTAGTGAAATTTCTGTCCATGCCAGCAGCAGAAGGTTCCAGAAAGATCATAAGAAAGCTTGTTCTTGTGACATTTTAAGCCTAATGGTGTAGATTCAGAATTGTCATGCAGATTAAACAAGGCTCAGAGAGAAACATCCAGATTTTTAAGTGATTATCCTAACTAATATTTTGAGGCTCACCCATTTTTAATTTTTTTAGATCAAAAATATTTTTCATAGTAACCATTCTCATTCTAGGCAAAAACAAAGAACAGACCCTTACTAATTTGCAATGGTGGCTCAGCCATCCATTGAAATCGCTGAATTTTCAAATGAACAAGCAAACTAACAAACACAATTTAAGAAGGAAGGATACTCCATGGCAATGTATACTTTATTTATATGACAAGTGTAGTTCAGTTTTAATTATTTATGATAATCCTTCGTAGATTGCTAATAAATATTCTGTAGTACATTGTGTAAGTGTACTGTAATTAAATCTTAGTAATCTGAAACCCCACTAAGGCATTTGCTTTTAAATTTTTGCTGAGAAGTGGGGAAGAGACCAGCATATTTCTGTGCTGCCATTATGGGGGCATATGTATTATAATACTGAAAATTAGTATATAATAATTCTTCATATATATATATATATATATAATCTTCTCTGCAAGGATCTCAAAGTACTTCACAACTGCTAATTAACTTAATAACAATTCAGGACCTGATCCTTACAAAGCACTTGCACTTAGGTGTTTAAATTTAATGGAGCTTGAATTAATCTGTGCAAGTTCTCAATGGGATTTGGGATCTGTATGTTAAGAGGAGCTGAACTAATGACTACTTTCCATGGCAACATCTTCCCACCAGCCTTGGATAATTTAGAGGATAGTCAGTGGTGACCCTTTCAACATTAGCTTACACAGTATTTTCAGTATGCACACCATAAATACCCTCTGGGGAACTGAAGGGCAGTCACTACTGGGATCACGACTAGGATCCAGGCTCAAAGGTTTAGGGGATCAAGAGACAGTGCAAAGGCACAGGACTTCTACACATGTGACCCTGGCCTATAGCAAATCCCCTGAGATCTACACTGGTTCCCAGCATATACAGATGTAATATCCTGAGAATAGGGCCATGGCCAGATCGCTCTGCACCACTTAGGCAAGCTAAGCTGGTGCAGGGGGAATGATCACTGCTTATTGTTAAAAGTTTCAGTAATAGTAGCTGCTGTATGTACCCTCTCAGTATTCTGAAAGGTATTGTGTCTTCAACAATGGGCACACCTCTAGGAGCTACCAGAAGGACACAGTGCGCGCACACATCCTAGCTTATGGCTCAATAGCAATATTACAATCTAGAGACTATCACACTAAAACCCCATGCAGTTTCTGTATCAAAGACAATGACTAATGCCAAAATGGCGTCATTTTTCTAACCATGCCTTTGCAATGTATACATCTGCACTCAAATTATCCACCAGACTTTTACCTGCTGTATGTCAGGCCCTTACTGACTTGTAACACTGAGTCAGATGGTGCAATCAAAGAAGCAAGATCAGGAAAAAACAACAGATGCTGCAGAAGGTGAATGCACTGCTAGTGATCATATTGATGACATTACTAATTTATTTAGTAGATAGAATTTAAAATGGGAGTGAGGATTCATCTGTCATCATCATCTCATCCATCATCTTTGTGTGTAATGGGCAGGTTGTTGATCATTTCAGTTTTGTTGCTACTCTGCTCTACTTGTTTCTGAGCCACTTTTTTGAGATTGTCAGAGAGGAAAACACAGTGTATGTGATAAATATATGTTACGAGCTACCTGATATTGTAGGTGTAGGTTCAGAATAGATTGATTTCTATAATTGTTATATGCATACAAAAAGTGGTTATGTTCATTTTTTGTACCATCAGAGCATCTCGTTGTTCTTATCTATAAGATTATTAACTGAGATGGGATTCTCAAATACAAATAAAATACAAATAAAACTAGGAAAGCATTAATTAGTTTATATTAAAGCATTGCAGAACGGTGTCTACTAACCTTTTGGCCGATAGTTCCAGTTTACCAGACTAAGACCTTAGACTAAACCTTTCCCTGCAGCCATCAATCTGCCATACTATCCTTCTTCTCCCCCCACTCTTCTCCTGCAGCCTATTAGCTCCTTGCCTCCATATCCCCTGTAGCCAGCAATCTCCTTGGCTTCCTCGTTTTAGTCATGGACGCAGGGACCAGCCTCTGTACTGCCCACCCAACTAGCTGAGAGAGCCAAACTCAGACTTTTTTGTGGTGACACTGTCAATAGCCTTTCAGATTGACACAGAGTATGACATTCCTGAATGGGGACCCATACCTATAGCTTCAATGGAACTCTGCATGGTCTGGCGTTCCCTGTGAGCAGACACTGTTCCAGGGCTGGAGGCCTTTGTTTGCTTTGCTGTGTTTATATGTATTTTTTCTGTTCTCTTCGTTTTCAAATATAAAAACTGGTAGCCCTGCTATGACTCTGCTTGCTGCATCATTAGGAGGTCTGGCTGCCATTTTTATCTTTCTCTCTCTTTCTTTACTTTTATTAAAGAAGATGATAAATCCACCGCTTTTCATCTCTCTGAGTAACTGCAAACATGAAAAGGGCCCAGTTGTGAAAAAAAAGCATTTCTGTATGCAGGAGTTCACCCAGATATTTGTATTTTAAAGACACAATTTTTCCTGTTTTGGCATTGACCCATCCATTAAATTTAGCACTTTCCCTTGTGGCTAGGGTGTTCTTAAATAACTTTAGATGCAAATAGCTACATCAAGGTTATTAAATGTTTTAAATGTAGTAGAGCAACTGGGGTAGCAGCTATACAAAATGAGTAGAAAACGTGCTCATGACAGAGAAAGTGTTGGAGGAAAAGTAATATATGACCCTGCTATCCAGTTCCTTGATTGATGAGAGAGTGTAGGAAATAATAGATTTTCATAAAGTCTACTTTTCTGTAGCACTACATGTGATTCCTTGTCATCCTTATTGATCCTCATTATTGAAGAAAACAGAGTGTCAAGGTATATGGAGGACACTATTTTTTCCAAGAGTCATAACAAGCAAGCGGTATTCAGTCCAAGATTCTCTACGGAAAGATGTGTATTCCCTTTCCTGACTATGAGCTAGATTGTTACTTGGCCTACACACCTGCACAAGGGCATATGGTGAATAAGAGGTACCCTTACATGGGCTACGGGGACCTTTGTTTTGGGAGTGCAGTACAAAAAGAAGGCTGCATGCCTGCTTACTCCATCCTTCCATGCCCCTCAGAGCAGGTGAGTGGAGATTGGGTGGGAGGAGAAGGGAATAAGCAAACCTTTGGCTCCTCTACTTGTTGGCCAGTATAGCTGAGCTTTGGTGATATGAGAGGGGTTGTTATTATAGAACAGCAGAAAACTACTGGAGCAAAAAGGAAGCAGGGAAGGAATTGTGATTCAGTAGGGTGTTTCTGAGCCCCAGTGCAGCTTCTGGGGTGGAACAGTTTATGCCCCACACCTTGTTTAGGACTGTGATTAAAGTCATAATCTAGCCCTATGGTCCTCCACTTTGGTTCTACCCACTGCCAGCATCCTTTCTACTGTATATTGCCTATGTAAAGCTGATTTCCATATAGCTTTTAGAGGAAGTGCAAGAATCCCGTGTGTGTTTGTGTGTCTGTCAGCTTTCAATTACTCTTCCTTTCTCCATTCCGTTACCCTCTCCTGAAGCTCCTGCCATTCACACACCTGCCCTCTTGTTCTAGTGTAGAAAGGAAAAAAAAGAAAGTCAATTCCAGATTGTGGCAGCTATGAGACAAAAGATAGCGTGCTGTGCCTGCACTGTTCACACATCCATACCAGCAGCTCCCAATGTTTTCATGATTTCTTTTATGTGCTGCTGACCTCCCACAGGATGTCTTTTGCACTCAACAGTAAAAACTTTCTTTCTGACCTCCCCGATTCCCACCTTGCTATCTATCAGTCTATCCAAAATGGTGCGGCAAAAGCAATCTTCCTTACATAGCATTAGAAATGGTTGCTAATTTTCCAGAAGAACAATTTTCCATTTGAAAAAAAGAATAGCTGATAGAATTGGAATCAACACACTTCCGTAGAACATTTCAGCTAAACCCTTGATGCAAACCAGGCAGTCAGGCAAGCTGGCCAACCTGCCTACCTCTGGTTTCCTGTTGATCTCCTCCCTGGGCTCCCTAAACTCCTCCTGCTGCCTGCCTCCCTGGGATTCTCTCACTACTCAGCAGTCATCCTGGTGGGCTCTCTGACCTGGCTGGCTGTCTGGCAGACTGGCAGGAGACCAGGGTTCCAACGCACCTTGCGCTCCAGGTGGCCTGGCTCCCTGATGCACCAGGCTGCCCAACTGCCTGGGCCCCTGACTCCTTTGAAATTGAGTAGCCTGGGGAGCCAGCTATCTGGGAAGTTGAACAGCCTGGGAAGCAATCCGAAAAAATCCATTTTGGTTCACCTGAAAAATCTTTATTGGGCCACAGACTTTTTTTTTTTTTTTTGAGATTTCTCCTCACATGAAAATATTCAGATTGTTCAAGATTATTTTTTTCAAACATTTGAAATTTGTTGTTAGAGAACTGGCCTGGAAACTGAATTTATCTGTCGTTCAGGCTATGTCTCTCCCATTCTTTATGCAGTGCATTAGCTTCCTCTCACCGGGACCATTGGTGAGTATCCTCTGTTCATTCCAGTTCCTCCTGACAACTCACATTTTCTGTGATGTCTCCTCTTAACCCACCTAAGTAAGATGTGCTGCCATAAACCTAAAATAAAGATACACACAAATACTGGAATGATGCAAGACAGACCCATACTCTGGGTCATCCTGGGCCTTTTCTACCTGCATTTTCCTCTATCTATTTAGACTCAGCAGGATTTCTTGTAGTAGGATCTGTATCTTCCTCTGGTTTTTGTACAGCCCTGATCCCATTACCAATGCTTACCAAATAATTAATAATAATTATGTCCCCACAGTATATTGTCAGAGATAAAAAATAGGAAAGAGCCAGGAAAGAATTATTATTTGAGATGTGGCAGCAGTGAGATAATCAGAAGGGAAATCGCACATGAATATTGCTATGGCAATGGGAAAATGCTGTTGGAAAGGTAAGAACTATAGGGATATGTATCCAGCCAGAAAACAGAAGGCTATGAGCCAAGATATAAATAAATTTGAAACAGAAATCTAAATTTGCCAGTTTGTTTCCAGAAGAAGTTTTAAACTATTTTTTTCAGATTTTTTGGTAACATACAGGGTATTATTGAATACATTGGCGTTTGTCTGGTTCTCTTCAGTCCATTTTCCATGAAATGGTGTTATGAATCTTGGCACTGGTAAACTCATTTTCTCATAGCCTCTAATTTTGTAACTACACCTCTACCCCGATATAACGCGACCCGATATAACACAAATTATGATATAACGCGGTAAAGCAGTGCTCCGGGGGGGCGGGGCTGCGCACTCCAGAGGATCAAAGCAAGTTCGATATAACGCGGTTTCACCTATAACGTGGTAAGATTTTTTGGCTCCCGAGGACAGCGTTATATCGAGGTAGAGGTGTAGTTCACCAATTTAGCACAATTATATATTTTATCATAAATTATAGAAAAAGAAAGAGAAGGAGAGAGCATATGGCCCATTAGAGAGGGCACTGGACTGAGGCTGAAGAGGCATAGCTTCTATTTCCACTGCAACTAGCCTGCCATTTCCACTATTCATGACTCATTTCACCAATCTGTAAAATTGGAAGATTGATACTTTGAGATCCATGGATCAAAAGCATGCTAGCTAAGAGCTAGGTGATTTTGTAAACATTAGTTATACCATTAGTGCTACGTAAATGCTAGTTTAAGTTTCTAAACGTGAGTGCCAGTCAGCATTTGTATATGCCAATGTTTTTCATTCTGATTGACGTTGGAGAATAATTAGCAATTTGCTATGTCCATATGTCTTCATGCCGTTAATGGCAGGAAACTCTTACTTCTACTAGCAATGGAGCAATGGAGGAAAAAGAAAGGGATATTCTTTAGATAATGCAATATTGTAATGTTAGCATCTGGACATAAGGTGATGATCTACAACAGAGTTCAGTAAGGAAATGGTCTCAAACACTCACTCCCATCACCTACCCACAACATTACAAAATTGGCTAGATGTATTCTTGAAACAGTGGGTACTTAGTTTCTTCTGAACTATGAGGGATTGGCCTATGCTGGAGGAAATGTACCAAATTAGAAAGGGCTAAACTCTTTCACCGTGTTTGGTAACTTAAACTCCTTTATCCCGATTATAATTATATATGCGATAATTTCACATATCATAGTACTCTTGGCTAGTTATTTTCTTTTAGCCATTATTTTAGTAAGCACTTCACTTCAGTTAATGCATGATGTAAGCTAGCAGACCCAATGCTCTCCTGTATATGGCCTCATATGCTAGACTATACATGCTTGTCCAAGTTTGAAATTACCAGGTTTACACAATTCCCAGCATTTGTAAGGTATTGAAGGGAAATCCTGGCACACACAGATGTACACGTTTAATTTACACTATTTCCAGAGTTCCATTAATCTGCTCTATACGCCTACAGTTCTTGCACTAAATGTCCAACTCTGTAATGATATATTGAAGACTCTCATATATTACAGAGTTAGAGATCAAGGGTGAAATCTTTGTCCCATTGAAGTAAATGGTAAAACTCAGATGACTTCAAGTAGGGCCAGGATTTATTCCAAGCTGCTTAAAATGAACAGTGCAAATTGAGCACCACAATGCACAGTTCATATTTGCTGTATTCCAATGAATATCTGTAACACTACAAGGAGATATTAACACGTTCATTAATATTTCCTGACATAAAATGTCTTCCATATTATCTCATTTCTTCATCCAAGACAGAATTTTTGTCATTGTCCAGACACAGAGGAGAATTTTTTTTTTAATGTAAATGAAGATTGGGTAGGGAATTTGTTAAGGCTATAAAAGATTCTATAGTGTTCTTATTATAGTGATCTTTAACACCACTGTAGTTAAGGTCCTGTCAGTATTTATAAACTCCTATTTCAGTGAAATTTCACTTGGCATACCAGTTTCCAGCCCAGGGGCAATTTTCATTTCAAGTTTAAAAACAAATCACTTTTGATGTTTTTGAATGATGTGCCTGTAGAAAGCACCAAGCTCTCACCAGTTCCATCTGTATTTTGGAGCCTTAAACCAATGTGATTTTTAAACCAATGGTATGTGTATGTCTATAATCAAGTACCTCCTAATGTTGTCTAATGACGTTTAGATTTGCTTTTTAATTAAAAGATGGAGCCAAAACAATTCATCATGTGAAACCTCCACTTTAAAAACATTTATTTTTGTAGATTTACATGGTAGATAGGAGACTTCATTAGGTCTCATTTGGGGACTTATCTAAATCCCCAAAATGGCCTTTGGGTCAGGGTCAGAATCTCTCATTAACCATATTAACAAAACAATAAAGAGGACTTTTAAAAAAAGGAGCTTGAAGGCATGCATACAAGAATTGTATGTCCAGACCAGAGTCCCTTCCATGAAGAAGTCTGCGTCTCCACTTGCACACACTAGCATGACCAGGGACAGCTGCCGGTGAACCTGTTACCCACCCAGTGGGTGGGGCTGGCGGCAGTACAGCCATGCAGGAGGAGCTGCCGGCACAGGGTGCTGGCTCCTGGGATCAGTGGCCCAACCTGCTGCTGCTTTTGCCGCTGCAGTTCCCGGTAGAGCCCTGCAGCTCCACGGATACCGATTTATGTGGATATAAATTTTATATCCACTCAGGGGTATTGTCATTGATCCTTGCTTAAAGCTTCCTTGTTAAAAATCCAGTCCAGAGAAAAGAAGTAGGAAATGAAGACAAAAAGGAGATGTCTCAGGTGTCTTTTTACATCCTCTGACATGTATACGGAAATTTACTGTCCCAAACAAAGTCCATAGCCCCTGTTTGTTCAGTTACTGACCCAAGATGGATTCTGGGGTCACATGAGCATCCGCAAGAAGACCTATTCAGTGGGATGAGTTTCTTCAATGGCCCTTTGTTGGAGTGAAGTGTTCTTAATGAGCCATCAATACATAGCTGTTTAGCCTCGATGTAAATCTGTTTGTGCGGTGTTACTCAGGAATACAGCACATGTGTAAGATACAAGTACATAACCAATATTCATAACTTTAGATACAACAATGATACATACATGAACAGGATAATCATACTTAGCTAGGGTGACCATATGTCCCGTTTTGGCCAGGACAGTCCCTTTTTTTTTAAGCTCTGTCCCGGCCAAAAAAGTGGGGTGCAGTGGGGTGCAGTGTGGTCGGAGCAACGTGAGGGGTGGGGGAAGTGGCGATGCCAGCCCCGCACAGGGGGGCAGCCAGGATTCCAGCATGCGGGGAGGCCAGCAGGGCTTCAGCGACCAGTGACAACCGGGAGGGGGGGGGGGCACAACAGGGTTCCACCGAGCAGCTGGGCCAGCTCTGCAGGGGGCTCTGGAGAGAGGCTGGGGCGGGGGGCTCGGTTCAGCCCTGTGTGGAGTCCCATGTTCACTTTGGGAAATATGGTCACCCTATACTTAGCAAATCATAACTTTTCCATTGACTCATTATATGACATACTTTGTACAAGATTTGTTGTAACTGTATAACAGAGATAGCAACAATGATACAAATAGTCATCTTTCTTATATATATCATCACAATGTATTTATTTGTATTTTTCTGTATACAAGTGAGTCTCAAGCTTCTTTAAAAAATTGCAATAAAAGTCTAGTTCACTATGAAAAAGGTCGAGCAATGGGGAGTGATTGTTGAAATTCTTGCCATTTGGCTGTTTTGTGATAGTTTGGTAATACAGCAGACCTACAACATTGCATTTTAATTAGTTTAGATATTGCCAGCATCACATATTGGTAAAAATGAAGTTAAAAAGGAAATCACACTACTTTTCAGATTCCAAAAGCAAATAACAAGAAAAAAATTATCCTCTTTTTTAATTAAAGTATAATATATACCTTTGAACATACGTTTATATGTTTTAATTAATTTTAGATTGAGGTGATTTTTTAAAGAAAAATGAAATTGTTTATATCATTAATCATCACTGGACTATATGGTTATAATAGCATTTGAGTGAAACTTTATTGCAATTGGTGGGCATGATGGCCATCCGTCACTCACGATAAATGTAAAAAGCAGTTAAGCTCTTTTTTTGGCATAAGATACCAAAGATGATTTCAGCCACTGCCAAAAACACAGGCAACATGTAAGGATGGTCAGAAGCTGAGCTATGTGGGTGGAGGAATTTCTCTTGGGCTAAATGCAATTGCAGTGGGCTGTGTATTATTTGGTGGGGGTGGGGTGGTCTATGGACAGACACAGCCAAAAAAGCAGGCAGAGAGGACAAGAAAAGGGAAGAGGCATCAAGAAAAGCAATAGTGTTGCCCAGAGAGAAAGCTGAGAGCAAGAGAGAGCTTTTTGGGCAGAATGCTGGCTGGAAAAGACAGGCTTAGAATTGAGAGAAAAGTAACTGCCTCCTGTTGTTTGATCCTGCTGTGTTCAGGGAAACAGCACTTTGTGCACAGTCTTTGTAAACAAATAGGATTGCACCAAATAAATATCTAACTTGTATCATCAATCTGTCTTCCTAACAGAAACCACCCACAAAGCTCCAACTGTTGGCTAATCACTCAGGCCAAAAGGAAGGGAGAGGAATTACTTAGGAATTTACAAAGGGGGAATAATTAAGAGTAATGGGATGAAGTTAAAAAGCATATATTTATCTAGATGTAGATCCTCCGCACCAAATAACATCCATCCAGAGCTCTGAGCACTCTAGCAATAGAATTAAAGGCAATAAAAAGAAGCAAATAAATAAAAGCAAGATTTTGGCTGATATAGTAAAATGTGATGACAGTACCTCACTACTTCACAGGGGTGTTATAGGGAAAATCCATTTAGAATGTGCTCTCTGGTTACTCCTTAGAACAGAGTTTACAACTGTGAAAAGAACTTGTGAAAGGTGCATGGAGAATGCACCGTGAAATTTCAGATTTAAATAGCTGAAATCACTAAATTTATGATTTTTTAAATCCTATGACTGTGAAGTTGACCAAAATGGACCGTGAATTTGGTAGGGCCCTACCCATAACCCACCCTCTTCCAGGGACCCACTCCTGTTCCGCTTATATCTAGCTGAGTCAACATAATCCACTTAGCCTTTTCCCAACAGGATCAACAGAATGAGGTGTTTCAGGAAACCACTTCCAGCCAGTTACAAAAACCTAAAAGTTATTTCCCATAACTAACTGAGTAATAGCATAACTTGCAAATCACTTGGAAACAATGGTATTTTCAGTGTAAGTGAAATTAAATGTAAACTGCAACATTAGCTTAATTGGTAAGGCTAATATCTAAGCTGACTATGCATTTGAACATATAACATAATATTCATGCTGGTACTGCATCCTATCACATAACATCATAGACATGACAGTTTGGCTGCTTTTTTTACTAATAAAATTCCATCTTAAAAATTGTTTGCAGTGGTTTTAAAGATGAGGAAAAGAAAAATCACAAATATAGATATTCATTTATATTGATTATTCTGAGATGAAGTTTAAAGGTCTAAAGTGCATCTTTGAGGATTTGAAGTAGGGAGTTGCTTGTTATAGCAACATCTAATTTGTACATGAAATGCCTATAAATACGAGATTTCATAGTCTTGCAGGGAAAATTGGGAACCTGGTATGCTTCTCACTCTTTAAATCCCAGAAGAAAGAAACATTTCCTGCTCAATTAAGGTTCCTGACACACTAAAAATACTTTTGTAGAATAAATTTGTACTGTGGTTGTAATGGGATGTAGCTGGAAGTTCAATGTATTACCTAATTACAGTGTGTAGACATTGTTATATAGTGTTTATTATACATTACCCTTACAGTTGCTTAAATGATGAAAGTTTAACAAGGGGAAGAGCATTTCCATTTAATGTTTTCCTTACTGAGCACATTAAACCGTTTAACTAAAATAAAAGTGGGAGCAGTAGTTTGGCCCAATTCCTCCTCAGATTTAGCTAGTTTTTAATATAGTTGAAACATAAAATTGAGATTCAGTTTGTTTCATTATGCTCAATATTCCAAACTGTTTTCAAAGTGTGGCATATTAATCCCTGCTCTGTTGGTGCCCCATGCAGGCCCATGACTTTTCACAAATATGTCAGCAATAAACATGACTCACCTATGAATGAATTGCAGGGGCTACCAGTCACTTGCTGCATCCACCTGTATTCTCCTAGACTCCAAAAAATGCAACATCACTTGTATATATCCTCAATATTCTTAATGGGATATTGGGGGGGAGGAGTAAAGAAAAGAAAGAAAAAAAATATGAGGTGAAGAAGATTTGTCCAACAAGTGTGGCTAGAAAAATAAATGTATTTAAATCTGCTAATCTAGTACAGTGAGCATACACTAAACTATGGCTACCCTAATTTGGAGTATATTATACCTATGTTGCTCCCATAGAAACAGGGTTCAGACTTGTAGTTAGTCAGGAGAACGGTGTATAGAGTTGTTTCATTGGTTCAAAGTTTGTGCAAGTGATATGCATCTGAAACATGTGAATATCTGTTCTTCTCTTTTCATGAAATTGCTGGTTAACACATTGGGTAATCATCCATTTAGAATTCCCTGTTGCAAAATTTTGGCAATGACCCTCAGTTATCAAATAGCTCTTTAGCCAACACATTTTGCAAGCTGTAGCTGCTTCTGGTCTCCCAAGTCTCCCCAAAACTGTCCTTCTCGAGTTAACTACCAGAGACTCAGACTTCTCACCTCTGTTTCATCACACCCAAAGGAGTGAAAACAGCCCCCAGTTTCACTTTGGCACACACACTCCACTCCGTTTGCACACCAGATACCTGCTTGGGATAAAAATAAACAAAATGTTTATTTAATAGAAAACCACAGATTCAAAGATGAAATATTTAGGAAAAGTAAACATGTACAAGTTACACAGAAAATAAACATAAAGACACAACTTTGGGCTTTACACTTCCATATTAGATACATTCCCTTTTCAAATACAAGTTACCTATTGCCTTTGAACAGTTTCCCAGCATGCCCCCAGCCCTAAGGGGGATCCATCATTCAGAAACAGCCTTTTACCTTCAAGACTGTCCTTCTGTTCTGGATCTGTTAGGGTCCATTTTGCAAGTGTTTGGAGTGTGCTGATATTGGGGTGCAACTTCTCTAATGACTACACCACTGTCATTTTGGGGATCACCCAGACCAGTAAGGGATTCTGTATAAAGTCACCCCAAGGTTACAGAGCAAGCGGTAATTTAACACCACAGTGGTCTGGGTGATCCCCAAAACATCAGAATCACACAGGTAAATCCCTGTGCCTCTGCAGAGCTCTTTGAAGGACCAAGGCCTTAGAAATTCCAAGAGATGGCACACTGATCCATATATGTACTTGGCTTAAACAATTAGGAGAGGGGTATATGCTTTCCACACTGCTCACTTTAGGATGATGCAGCAAATTCTTCACTGCACTCCTTGTTTCATGTGCCAAGTACTGTGATATAACATGGGAGGAGTTAATTCTTATTAAATTAAATGAACGGGCTACTCCAGCTACAGCTTAACATTCCTAGCCATCTCCCCACAGATTTCCTGGTGCCTCATCTAAACTGTTCCCTTTGCTACTCAGGATCTTCCCACATGGTTCTGTATAAGTCACTACACACCTAGATATCTCTGCTGGCCAACATCACAAGAGAAAGCTGTCCCCACTTTCTCTGCCCCCTTTGAGATGGCTTTGGCCCCTGAGGAGAGTGAAGTCCCTATTCTCCATGAGCTGTAATTTCACTTTCTCTCTGGCCAATGCATGTTTAATTATTTATACAAAGTGGATCAGCCTCAACAAGAGAGAATGAGACAGACCATCATTATAGTGCCCTATAGTTCAGTGGTTACGGTGCTCAACTGAGAAAGGGGAAACCCCTGTTCAGATCTCTTCTCCTTTTCAGGCAGCATCTGCATCAACAAGCATCTCCCATATCCCAGGTGCATTCCCTAACCAACGGTCTAAAGGTTAGAAATCATGCCATCTCCCCCCACCAGCTGTTTTGTGTAATTAGGCCTGTGTCACTGCCATTCTTGCAGAAAACAGCTTAGGAGTATTGTTGCCAACTTTCTACTCACACAAAACCGAACACCCTTGCCCTGCCCCTATCACTCCCCTACTCTGAGGCCCCACCCCCTCACTCCATTGCTCACTCTCCCCATCCTCACTCACTCATTTTTACCAGGCTGGCTCAGGGGGTTGGGGTAGAGGAGGGGGTACAGGCTCTGGGCTGGGGCCAGGGATGATGGGTGTGGGGTGCAGGAAGGGATTCCAGGCTGGGGGTGGAGCCAAAGGATTTGGAGTATGGGAGTGGGCTCTGGGATCAGACGGAGTTAGTGTGTGGGAGTGGGTAAGGGCTATGGGCTGAGGGTGAAGGTTCTGCGGTGGGGCCAGAAATGAGGGGTTCAAGGTGTGGGAGGGGGCTCTGGGCTGGCATTGAGGGGTTCGGAGGGCGGGAGGGGGATCAAGACTGGGGTGGGGGTTGGGGCAGGGAGGGGACAGGGGTGCAGGCTCTAGGCAGAGCTTACCTCAAGCAGCTCCCAAAAGCAACGGCATGTCTCCACTCCAGCTCCTACATGGAGGTGGAGCCAGGCAGCTTTGCATGCTTGCCCTGTCTGCAGGCGCCACCTCCGCAGCTCCCATTGGCTGCGGTTCCTGGCCAATGGGAGCTGTGGAGCTGGTGCCTAGGGTGGGGGCAGTGCATGGAGCCCCCTGGCTGCCCCTACACGTAGGAGGCAGAGGGGGGACATCCCTCTGCATCTGGGAGCCGCACAGAGCCACTGCAGGCAGGGAGCCTGCCTCAGCACCGCTGCGCCGCTGACCGGACTTTTAATGGCCCGGTCAGCAGTGCTGACTGAAGCCACCAGGGTCCCTTTTCCACCAGACGTTCCAGTTGAAAACCAGACACCTGGCAACCCTACTTAGGAGAGAGGTTCCTAGCTGTGGATCCCAAAAAGAGGGAGGTGACTTCTTGCTCAGACCCCCTCTCATCAGCACCCCCTCTCATCAGCACCCCCTCTCATCAGCATTTGCATTGGCTAGCTTAGTGGCTCCCTGCTAGAGTGCTGACTTTTGTGGATCCTATTCTCAGATGCTATCTCTCCCCTTGCATTGTATAGGCAGCCCTGTCCCCTAACTCAGGGTTTATTAATTCTGTCGGTTGGCTAGGAGCCTAACAGTTAGGCTTTGCAACACCCAAATCTCTTTGTGGATCTGGATTTTAATCCCTCTGTGCCTCAGTTCTCCATCTGTAAAAAGAGGATGATGGTATTTCCCTACCTCACAGAGGTGTTGTGAGGAAAATATATATTAAAGACTGTGTGGCATTAGGGTACTGGGGACTATATAAGTACCTTAGACATAGAACATACCCAACTGTAAATGCTTTATAAGGGTAGCTTGTTAATTATATTATTATTATTCACAACTCTTAAGTAGAAGGTACTTTTTTAGATTGTAATACTCTGGTTATATGATAAACATATTTAGAAATATTAAATATATAATGAAGATGAAGTACCTCTGACATTTCATTATTATAAAATCATAAGATGGGGTGGACGGTATTGCTAGAAAAAAATAATGTGTGAAGCTATAAAGCATTCCTTGTCTCAAATAGAAACAAAACTAAAGATTTTTTTTCCTGTGAGATTAAAAAAATATTTGTGCTCAGACCAGATATGCCAAGATTCTTCTGGGGAAAAAAACAGTCTTTATAATATCGTTATAAATTCTTGAAAATGTGATCTTATAGTGGAAGTGATGATAAAATCTTGATTATATTGTTGTGTATGTGACCCTATGATTACTGTTGCCACAGATACCCAGCTGTGTCATAGATTCACAGATTCCATGGGTAGAAGAGACCATTATGATCTTATAGTCTGACCTCCTGTATAGCACAGGCCACAGAGTCCACCCCCCCCCGCCCACCCACATGCCAAAAAAAATAAAAAAAAATTCCAAGAGTAGATCTTTCAGAAAAAAAAAATCCAATCTTGCCTTAAAAATTGTTGGTGATTGAGAATCCACGATGACTCTTGCTTAACTGTTCCAATGGTTAATTACCCTCACTGTCAACAAAATTATACCTTATTTCCAGTCTGAATTGTCAACATGAGTACCAATGAAAATGGATTCAGTTCCTGCCAAATTATAAATAGAAAGTAAGTATTTTCCAATGTATGCCATTAGTGTCTATCTGATGTGCTATCATGATCTCTTCTATTATGTTTTTTAAATATTTTTTTTTCAAAGTGTGATGTTTGACTGCATGAAGTGGCTGGGCATTTAGTTAAAAGTGGTAACCTATAGCTGAATCCTACAAATGGATGCACCTGGGCACCCAGCTGCCTACATGCAACTCAGTACAACATTGGAACTTTCATCAGTTCCCATTACAAAGAACATTGGTAAGAGATAAGTGTTGCTGACATTCCATAACATCACCCTTTCTGAATGCAGGAACATCATATGTACCAATTTGTTAACATTAGACAACATGACACCCCTAATTTCAAGATGAGGAAAAGAAAAATCACAAAGATAGATAGATAGATAGATAGATAGATAGATAGATAGATAGATAGATAGATTTAAAAATGACACTCCTGCAGAGGGAGTAACAATGAGAATCATTTTGATAATTCACGTACCTGACTCCAATGGCCATATTTATCCCTCATGTGACTCCACTGACTTCAGTGGAGTTATTCCCAGGACTAATTTTGCCTATTGTACCACTAGAACATCTGTGTCTTATAGTTATTTGAGTTCCTTAGAAATTATTTCAGACATGCAGAATTGTTTTGCACACCAGACAACTTCAGGACTAAAGAGAACAGTCTGTTTTTATAGTCTATTTATTTATTCAAACTATTGTTTGTTTGTCTACTTATGACTTAATTATTATTCTTGGAATAAATTAACACTGTGTATATTATATCCCAGCCCTTGGAGCTTTATATATCCCATTTTTTATCTATAAAGTTGCAAACAAACAAAATGTATACATAATTCCATTAAACATAATTTGAACAGTCAAGCTGTATTATTTGTGCATCTACAGTACATGCTCTCATGATTGTGTTTACTTGTAAAATATTACCGTATAAAATCAAACAATCAGACAATTAAAGTTTGCAAATGTGAGGAAAGTATATTACCAACATGACATTGTAATTTAGTGACAGATATTGTATGGTAACATTACAATGGACCAGAGCCAGTGAATTTCTCTGTGCAGATGGTCTCTGCACCTGCAAGCTATTGGAAGGTACCCTTTTTTGAAAGCTATATTTGGATCTCATGAGGCAGCCCTTTCTGAATACTAATGTGATGCCCAGAAATTCTGGCTTGTAGCAATTATTTGTGTTGTGCTAAACTTGATTTAGTTTATTTCTCTCTAAAAATGCAAAATGGCTGCTTGAAAATCTGTGGCTTTATGTTAGCAGAATAAAATATAAAAATGTTGTAAATACTTTGGGATAATTAAAAGGGTTCTGTCAACTCAAAAATATCACGGCTGATCCTCCAGTGCCTTCCACCTTGTCTTGTCATTTACACCTGTTCAAGGTGAGTGTAAAGTGGCAGGGGGAACGTCCACAGAGAAGGACAGGGGTATAAAGCACCAAAAGTACAGTTCCCATGAGGCATCCTGGCATCATTTCAGAATTGAAAGATTTTGGGTTTTCAGCTGGAAACATTTCCGGGGGTTGGCTCGCAAAACAAAAATTGTTTTGTTGAAAACCCAGTTATCTGTTGAAAGACAGTTTTGACAGAAAAATTTCAATCAGCCCTATATTCAAATGCATAAGTCTTTGTGGGTATGGCTACATTGTAATAAAACATCCTCAGTTGGCCCTTGTCAGCTGGCATGGGCTGAGGGGCTGTAAAATTGCACTGTAGATGTTCTGTCTGGCCCGGCTCTCACAGGGTCCCAGAACTCAGGTACAGCTTGGGCCTGAATGTCTACACCACAATTTTACAGCCCCATAGCCCAAGCCCCATGAGCCTGAGTCAGCTGACACAGGCCAGCTGCGGGTGTTTAATTGCAATGTAGACATACCCTGAAAGTCCAAACCCATAGAATATAGATGAGCCAAACTGTTTCAACAACGTGAAAATGCTTCATTACACAAGGGTGATCAAAGACTAAGTGGTAAATCATCTATTGTACTATCTCACTATGACACTGTTTTTCATTCATACAAGAAACACTATTATTTCCCTATTTCCTGGAGAAAAAACATTTTTCAAGAACTAGTATCAAGGCATCTTAAACTGTAGCTCTTCAGGGCAGGGATTGTATCTTTATATGTGTTGAGCTCCTAACATAAAAAGGCCCTGTTCCTGACTGAGGCCCCCTCAGCACTACTGTGATATATATAGTAAAGAAAAAGAAGACAATTCTGCAGCTGATGTAGCCAAAACTGGGAGCAGACATGAGTCGGAGCAGTCTTTAGGCTTCTCTATCCTGGCATAGAAGGACAAATCTCATTACACACAATGTCCTCAGGATAGGGGAACACAAAAACAAGCTTCATGCCATCTTTCCACCTTTCCTGCTCACCCATGTTGTGTGTGAGATAATATCTTCTATTGGATCAACTTCTGTTGGTGAAAAAGACAANTTTCCCTCGGCAGGCCGTTCCAGTATTTCACTCCTCTGACGGTTAGAAACCTTCGCCTAATTTCAAGCCTAAACTTCCCAACTGCCAATTTATATCCATTTGTTCTCGTATCCACATTAGCACTGAGCCGAAATAATTCCTCTCCCTCCCTGTTTGAGTTTACACAGATCTGTAAGCTTGAAAGCTTGTCTCTTTCACCAACAGAAGTTGGTCCAATCAAAGATATTAACTTACCTACCCTATCTCGCTAATATCCTGGGACCAACACAACTACAACTATACTTCAAACATTCATTGGTAGTTATTATAACCATTTTTTTTTCAATTTCTCTTTTTTACCCGCTTTGCATTTTTTGTAGAATGAAGATTACTAAACTGCTTATGGTACCATATAATTCATTGTATTCCAGTGAGTGGATAATGGATTTTAAGCTTGCTATCAAACATTTTTTATATCTGAAATTACTACAAAAGTAATCGTTAAAGTAAAAGGTGTTTTTTTTTTCTTTTTTTAAATGGTGAGTTTTGCTTTTAAAAGATTCTTTTCTTCAGGGACTGAACAGTTAAAATATATTACAAGCATGCTATCCAATTTTTACATATTTAAAATTATTGCTTTTCAGGACCTTTTGGAAAATGTATTAAAGGAATGTAATACTGCTTATAGCTCATTCTGGGAATATTAATATATTGTATTAATATATCTGAAAATTAATAGAAGTGAGAGATATTAAATAAGTATTGGGAAGAAATCTTTACTGGCATCACTCGATTGACTCCAATAGGCCTCCCTGATCAGAAAATGTGTCCCTTCAATTTCAGTGAGATGATTACAAGATTACAAAGATTTTTTCCACCATAAGTGATAATACTGACACCTGCTTCTACCCAAAATAACCCAATCAAGGGAAAAAAAGACAACCCTACAACCACAAAAGGAAAAAAGCAACAAAAAACCCCAGAAAACCCTGAAACTAATCAGCCTAACACATGCGAAAAACCCCAAGATAAGTAATTTAAAAACAAACAAAAAACAAAACCTTAAAATGCACAGAGTTACCCCCAAAAAGAAGTACCATCAGCAACACATAATCCACTAGGGAATTCACTATTGCAGTAGAATTTAATGTGGAACTCCTCAGATTCTACAGTGATAGATGGCAGTGTAAAGCCCTTAGATACATATGTAGTTTTACTTTGGGAATGGAACACTCTACTGCTTTTATTGATATTTGGTGGGAGGGAGAATAATGCAGTGGGTTTCCATGCCTGCGGACGCTCCAGATAAACAAACCGGCCTGGCCCTCCAGTGGCTTTACCCTGATGGGCCGGTGCCAAAGATTGCTGACCCCTGATCTATAACCCACTAACAACTCCCCCCCACAACCTGCCCTTCCCCCTTCCTTCTTCTTTCCCCCCATGACTGGAGCGATGTTAAGGGGCCCAACAGCTTGAATGATCCCTTGAAATATGTGTTAACTACTTGTGCTAAATAATCTTTTCCACTTCCATTTAGCTGTGACACTCCAAGTGTTTTTCCCAGACTGAAAGAAGAGCTCTGTGTAAGCTTGTCTGTCTCACCAACAGAAGTAGGTCCAATCAAAAATATTACTTCATCCACTTTGTCTCTCTAACAATCAATATGGTCTATGATGGTGGTGAGGGGAAGGAAGAGGAAGGACAGTAGTGTTCTGAGTGGGTGGATAGATCAGATGAAAAGGAGAAGGAAAATGGTGACTCTAACAAGCTTTGTGCCAAACTTAGTCTTAATAGTTTTATTGTGTGTTACCTCTATTTTGACTGTTTAGAATGCACTCACTTCAGGGCAAAGGCCTGTATCATTCTTTGTTTGCGAAGAGTCCAACACACTTTTTGGTACTTGGTAAATAATAATAATCAGACTTTTTTTGCACACACACACATACATACATATCACATTGGTCAGGTTGCAAGCCATTGCACTGTTTCAGGTATTGCTATATTGCTAACAGACCCAGCCTGTCATCTGGATCTCTTTTAATAACTAAACCAGGGGTCGGCAACCTTTGTCACGCGGCTCGCCAGGGTAAGCACCCTGGTGGGCAGGGCCGGTTTGTTTTCCTGCCGTGTCCGCAGGTTCGGCTGATCGCGGCTCCCACTGGCCACGGTTTTCAGTCCCAGGCCAATGGGGGCTGCAGGAAGCAGCGTGGGCCGAGGGATGTGCTGCCCACCGCTTCCCGCCACCCCCATTGGCCTGGGATGGCGAACCGCAGCCAATGGGAGCCACGATTGGCCGAACCTGCGGATGAGTCAGGTAAACAAACCGGCCCGGCTCCCAGGGTGCTTACCCTGGCGAGCCACATGACAAAGGTTGCCGACCCCTGCCCTAGTGCAAGAGGATCCTGACATGGCACAGAGTTGTCTTAAGGCTCCTATGTCATCTCCATAGAGCAGCCTATGTAATTTACAGCATCTATTCACCTGAGGCCAGGCCCTGCACAGAGAAGTCTCAGAATTGGAAGAGTGCAATGGTGAGCATTACACCCACTTTTGCACCTGGCCCTGCTTTAACTTGTGCTGTGTGCTCCTGAGTAATAATTGAGAATTTGGCCCATAAGGTACAGATTCTGGTCTGTTTTTTCTGGCTGTGATAAATTGTTATCTAACACATTAATGCAGAACCTCTTAGAAGATCTTTTTCAGTTTTCCCTAACTGTTGTACATGAAGTTGTGGAGCAGGAAATAGACAACATGCATATTTTAAAATTTTCTTTTGATTTTAAAGATTCTACCACTCAGAGATCATCCCCTGTCAGAATACTTGTAGAACTGATATCTCTGAATGAAACGTTGAAAGTGCCACCACTGTAAGCGTATGGAAAATCTAAAAAAACCCCAAACAAACAAACAAACAAAAAACCTACTTTGTCTGTACGATTGGCCAAAAATTGTTGTTAATGTGTTAGATTACTGTTATTAAATTTTCCTTTTCAAATGTCCCTTGTCTAGAGAAGCACTAAGATCTGTGGCTTGATCCAAAGCCCACTGAAGTCAGTGGAAACACTGTGTATCCAGTTCCCAATATTGTGCGGTGCTCCTTTGAAGATAATGGCAGTGGAAGTGACTCAGCGCCTCTCAAGATCCCCTCAGCATCTTACATATCTACACCTACTGTAGTGGATTGGCCTCAGCTAGCAATACTTTGGGATCCAGGTAAGCAGAAATTGCAGATATTTTAATCTCTCTTTTTTATTTATCTTCTATTACCCAGTGACATTTGGTTTATTTTACTACCCACTTTTGAGCTAGATCCTGCACCACTGAGGTCAGTGGGAGTTTGGCTATTAACTTTAGTGAGAATTGGATCAGACAACTAATGTATCCTGTTATCCTCAGGCTTTACAAACAAACCAACAAAAAAAATCCACAGTTCAGACCAGTTATTAGCATTGAGCGTTGTGTGTGTAATAATAAATGGGAGTGAAATGTGGAAAAGATGAAGACAATGGAAAGAAAAAGTCTCATTTGGGAAATACAAGTTAAAAATTCATCTATGTATTTTAAGTCTAATCATAAAGAAAATACATTTAGATACAATTAATTTTTTATAATGAAATTTCAAACAAGTTGGGGCATTTGAGTTTATCTTCATAATTGACTGAGGTACAGCTACTGTTTAATTGGACCCAATCTGAATTTTTCATGCATTTTAATTGTTCCATTTATTTCAGCCTATTTGTCAGTGGCCTTTCACCAAAGATAGTGAAAAGATCTTAGTTCTGACTTCACAACTCTATAATTTACACTGTAACTCCTTGAAGTGTAAAAATAAAGACATTTTGGCAGAGCAAAGATAACAAAATCAATTTAAACATATTGATTTGTATTTCAAATAAATATACAAAAATGAATGAGTTTCTTAAGGTTTTATACTACGAAGAGTCGAAGATCAAAGGACAGCAGTACTTTTTTAAAACTTATGATCACATCTAACGTAATCCAAAAGTTAACTTGGAATACAATCTGCTGACTTTGTCTACAAGCTTGATGTATAGAATTAAAATGTGTTAATCTTTTTCCATCATGCCCTGTATTATACATGCATGATTGTGAGTGAATCTTCCATATGCTTAAGGCCTTTGTTATGTTACACAGAAATTGATATAGTTATTGGGAAGTAGGTAGAAAAAGTTGTTAGTATATAGGCCAGTTTGTTAGCCTGGGATCGAATTTTGGGTTTGACTTTGTGATAATATTATATTAAAATATGAAACAAGGGACAAAGACACTGTGATGTTGCTTCTGCCTAGTCAGCTATTCCCATTGTACTAACAAATCCATCTAAGAGCAGTTCAAGTGTTACTCAGAGCACACTTTAAGATTGCCTCAACCCCTATCTCAAGGCAAAGTCAAGCAACCAGTCGGGGGCGCAAAGGGGCTTGTGGGGGGAAGGTATAAAACATAAAAGACCAAAGAAATACCCATCCCTGACCGGAGCACAACCTCACTCCTTACCCCTCCCATGGGGTACAAAAGGGGTGGGATGAAGACCCCAGACCCAAAATGGAACATGACACTAAGTTGTAAGGGGTGGGACTGTGGGCGTGCATTGCAGGTATATTTGGGCCTGCTAAGAAGGAGGAGGTGGGAAAATGGGGAATGGGAAATGAGAATGGGGAATAGGGAGACAGGGAAGGCAATGCAGCGTCAGAGCTGGGAAGGGGGATATGGGGTAAATGCTTTGCGGTGTCAGAGCTGGGAAGGGAACACTGGGAAACAGACTGTCGGCATGTAGAGCTATGGATATGTTTGCTTGGAACTAACCCCAATAAACATCACATTGCCTGCACTTCGGACTTCTGGTCTTCTGCTTTCTGTCTGTGTGACAAGAACCAGGGGAGGGGGCGAAGGGGAAGCCCTCTAACAAAAGTGTGTCACAGCACACATTAAAGATCTCTTTCTCCTCACATTAAAGTCATGGGAATTTTGCCATTGACTTCAACGCGATTACATTTAAATCTTAATTCAGTTTAAAAATTACATAAAATGTGATATATTTTTAAAATAAGGCATGTTCTCATCAGGGCAGGATGCATATATTTTTATGTGTGCCTGTTAAGTTTAATTTTTTTAAATATTAGGGTTGGAAGGGACCTCAGGAGATCATCTAGTCCAGGGGTCGGCAACCTCTGGCACGCGGCTCGCCAGGGTAAGCACCCTGGCGGGCCGGGCCAGTTTATTTACCTGCCGCGTCGGCAGGTTCGGCCGATCGCGGCTCCCACTGGCCGCGGTTCGCCGCTCCGGGCCAACGGGGGCGACGGGAAGCCGCGGCCAGCACATCCCTCGCCCGCGCCGCTTCCCGCTGCCCCCATTGGCCCGGAGCGGCGAACCGCGGCCAGTGGGAGCCGCGATCGGCCGAACCTGCCGACGCGGCAGGTAAATAAACTGGCCCGGCCCGCCAGGGTGCTTACCCTGGCGAGCCGCGTGCCAGAGGTTGCCGACCCCTGATCTAGTCCAACCCCCTGCTCAAAGCAGGACCAATCCCCAGACAGATATTTACCCCAGTTCTCTAAATGGCCCCCTCAAGGATTGAACTCACAGTGCTGGGTTTAGCAGGCCAGTGCTCAAACCACTGAGCTATCCCTCCCCCTCAAATCAAATCAAAGATTTGAACCCAAAAAATCATTGAAATTATTTTAAATCATGTTGTCATTATGCTGTCCTGTTGAACTATTGTAAATTGGGATAGTTTGAGTAATTTACAAACACTTTATTTTCCTTTCTTCAAAGAATCAGCTTTAATTTAAAATATATATGTAATACAAATCACATTTCTTTTTTTCACTGGAAATTACATAGGAGAGAAAAGGAAAAGAACCGCAAACATGCTGCCTGACTCTATATTATCTGTCCTCCCCACCACTCCTTATAGCTCTAGGAAGCATGAAATGTCAGCACACACAGTGAGCCAGCAATCTCTGTAGGACAGTTCCTTGAGGACCATTGCAACTAGGCATTAATTTAGATCATCTTTCTGATCATTCTAAATTGTGCCAGGGGCCAGAGGAGCCCCTAGAAGCTCTACCAGCTAGGAGACCTCAACAGTGGTTTAAAAATGCCTTCACTTCCGCACCAATTGCTACACCAAACAGAACTCTGGTGCAACTGAGGTCTGACCAGTGAGATGCATGGTAGATGCAAAATGCTATTGCTACCTCTGGGGTAAGTGAGTGAAGAATTCTGATTTGTACACCAACTTTTCATTCACTTTGTAATGGTGTCAATTACTAATGCCCATAGTGTGTGACTGAGTCTGTAGCAGCAGCCATCTCAAACTAAAACTGTTCAGGACAAGCAGACAGGTAGGAAGACTTCTTAGACATGTAAATATGGGGCACACAAAAAACACTCATAGCAATAAGTAGCTACAAACAGAACACTATTGGTTATTTGTTGTATGCCAGTGGAATGCTTGCAGCTCTACAGAATGGAGAGAAAGATTTGGTCCCTACCCCAATTTGCTTATAATACAGACATAGATCAACTCATACTGTGCTTTGTATTTGTTTGATTTGTTTTTTTAGAAACAAAAGAAAATTACCCCTCTCTGTATACTGAATTAAATTTATATAAACTATTCAGTGCCTTGTTTTGAAAAATCTTATCTTAATTTTACTGCCATAATTCCATGCTCCTTGTCTTCAGTTTAAATATAGTCAATAGTCCTCTATAAAACTCTTTGAATGCAGTTATTTAAACTGTTCGTTTCTATTACCTGACTTGTCAGTATGTTGCTAATGTAATTACAGGTATTTGTCTTCGTAAAGCATACATAGTAATGTTAATATGTTTCATTGAAAACAGCAAAGAAAAGAATATTACATCTGAAAGGTATATGTAACTATGAAAAAGATATAAAAGGGAAGAGAGAGAAAGAGCACACAATCATTGCCACTGTGACATTTTTATTCCACTACTCAGCAAAGCCTGTTTTAAATAATCAAAGGCTAGGTTGTACAAACTACACACAGTTTATGCAGGGATTGGCAACCTTTGGCACGCGCCCTGCCAGGGTAAGCCCCCTGGCGGGCCAGGCCAGTTTGTTTACCTGCCGCGTCTACAGGTTCAGCCGATCACGGCTCCCACTGGCCGCAGTTCGCCATCCCAGGCCAATGGGGGCGGCAGGAAACGGCGGCCATCACATCCCTCAGCCCGCGCCGCTTCCCATTGGCCTGGGACGGCGAACCGCGGCCAGTGGAAGCCGCGATTGGCCGAACCTGGGGATGCAGCAGGTAAACAAACCGGCCCGGCCCGCCAGGGGGCTTACCCTGACGAGCCGTGTGCCAGAGGTTGCCTATCCCTGCACTGGGGATACCTTTTGCTTTGAGGAGGCTGAATACCTCCTAGACCTCTCAAGTATATGTCTTGGCCATCCCCAATACTGCATCCCTTTGTGACATGCCGTTTACTACCTGCTGTGTAGCCAACCAGTGATCTGACCAATGCACAGTGGGGACAGAGCCATGGTCCTGCTGCATCCTTAGCCTCTTCAGAGCCTCATGTTTCTCTGGAGAATAGCACCTGAATTTCTCAGGATTGTTCTTGCTCAAACATTTAAAAACAAAACATCTTCATGCAGAGACCAAGCCCGAACAATTTCAGCCAAAAGGGTGAAAACTTCAGCAAGTGTTGATGAGAGCTGGTTCAGTATTTTTTTTTCCTTTTTAACTAAAGAATTCAGTGAAAACTAAACTGTGTCCAGCTCTGGAGCCCACACTTTAAAAATGATGTTGACAAATTGAAAAAGGTTAAAAAATAAATACTAGAAGTCATAGTCTGTAAAATCTTATAATGAGAGACTTAAAACGTTACTCTAATTCTGATAGATTAAAAATCTATCTATCAGAAAAAGACATAATGTAATCCAAGTGTTGGAATTCAGATTAGAAATCATGCTCATGTTTTGTTTTGTTTTTTGTTTTTTATTAAATGTGAGTAATTATCATGGGAATAAGTTACCAAGAGATGTGAAGTCTTTAACTGGAGCTGAATATCATTCTAAAAAAATATGCTATAGCGCAAAGAGCAGCTATGGGTTTCATGGACAAATAAATGGTCTATACAGGAGGTCATCCTATATAATCATAATGGTTCCTTCTGGCCGAAGACATCTATTCATCTATAAATCATAATTTTTCTTTGAAATGTTTCAAGGTTTATATACATATAATTACAGGTATATATATATATATATAGGTTTGCAATAAGCTGATTTTTTTGATGAAAACAGATCTTTTTTTTCATAAAAAATTCCATTTAGTTGAAAATTCATTTTCCATCAGAAAAAAAAATGGGCAGGTTTTTTTTCTACTACCTCTAGGAAGATACTAAAAATGGAATCCATTATGCATCTTATTTATAGCTGTCACTATCATATCTCCTATAGGAAATTGAGCCTCAGCCAACTGAGAACTGACGTACATCCACTACATCCAATATACAGTGTATAGGCTAATGTGCTGATCAGTTTACTAGTAGTGAAGAATTGTATATGTGTTTAAGAAATGCATGATGCAAAAAGGCATAGAAAATCCTAAGATTTCCCAGATCATAATTTTTAAATAGCACTAGACATAAATGTTGATTTAATTAATGATAATAAATCTATAGGTACACTTACATTTGTGTCCTGAATTATAATTAATCACTCATCCTGTCCATGTCTAATGATCCCATCTTCATTCTTTCACAGACATTATGCATTTCTAATTGCAACTGTTTACTATGAATGATATTCTTCTGCTTAGAAATTTGAATCATTCAGTGCTGTGGGATTCTAGCAGAGATGACAAAACCTCAGTTTGTTTGTACATCCCTAGTAGAAAACAAGGCTGAAGTAAATATTGTAGGTTCAATCTTTGGAATAAAGATTTCAGGACTGCAGCTTCTTCACTTTTGGTTCAGCATATACTTCAAATAAGGCCTTCAAATTTGGATACTTATCTAATGCCTATGAAAGCTATCCAAATCCTTGAGACTCCGCCGCCACCCCCAAATTACACAAATTAATGGTAATATGTGACATTGATAAACCACTAGTCTTTTGTAGGAAAGCAGAAAAGGTGACTATATTTTTATCATTTACCTCTGATCTAACGCAAAGTCTGGCTTTCTCTCATTTTGGACAGAAGATCTTGCTCTCACTGAAGTAAATACAAATATTTCCATTGAATTCAGAATGAGTTAAATGAAGGCCTTAGTTTATTTAATATCCAAAGACAGGCAGAATGGAAATTGACTTTAATTAGAGCTTGGCCATTTAAAAAAATAAATAAATTGTAAAGACATTTTTCATCCAGATTTTTTCTCCTGTGATTGAGCCATATCTCCAGTCAAGACAAGACTTAATTCAATTTGTGCAAGTTATAAATCTACTGTTGTTTTGGCCAAAGATATTGGTAGGAATGGGCTTATAGATAATTTGATTGGACAACCGTTTTGGAATATCTGAATTTATTTCTAGAAAATCTTCTCTGTAGTAATCTCCTATCATCCCTGCTTATGTATATCTGACATTGATCCATCTTTGGTAAAGAAGCAGCAGTGATGCTTGAAGCCAGTCACCTAGTAGAAGAAGCAGATGCTGTTGAATTCTGAAGTGCAAACCATGATAATTTCCTCCTTCCCTACCTTCTTCCCTTACACTGAAGCTCTATCACATTGCCTATGGACAATAAGAGGAGGCATAACATCCAAGTAAATCCTACATGTGATTTAGACTATCATGTTTGGGGCTGTGGTATGATGGCCTCTTCTTTGACAGTACCTATACCATACGTGTTAGGGAGAGCAAGGCCCAGAACCACAAAGAAACTTAAGCATTGCAATGCTGAGAGTTGCACAACCAACTTTTAGGTGCTTTGCAACACAGTGAAATCCATAGCCCTTAGTTACCTGTCCAGGTTCCCTAGACAACTCCTGGGGAGAGTTAGTCACCTAAGAGTGGGACACACAAAAGCCATCATGCTGAGCAGAAGCCATCTAAGCTAGCCAATAGGAAATGTTGAGGAAAGGGGGTTTTCTAAGCATCCAGTTAATATGCTGCTTACAATATTTTATTATTATTGTTATTAATTTATTATTAGTTTATTATTTGTTCTAGTGGGAGGGCATCCCAGTGTATAAGTCTATGCAGTCTATGCACTACAACATTTTGAAACAACGTAAGTGGTCTGCAATGGTATAGCAATAAACATTTGAAATATAGCTATTGTGTACTGACATAGCAGTAAATGTCTAAAAGGCGTTCAAATGTGCATGTTTCTTGTTTAATTGTTGACTATATTTTGCCTATCTTAAGTAATGCTTTGAGCCCGGAGTGGAGTTCTAATCAGCTTAATTTAAAAGTTAGTTTGCTGTTTTTGTTGCTGTGTAAAAACAGTTTTACAGTCTCTGCTGTATTCAGGTGTTAGTGAATCTAAAGCAACAGACTAATACATGATTTTTTTTTTTGATAATTTTAAGTTGCAGGCAAATTTCTAATTCATGTGAAGATGTGAGGAAACAGAAGGTCTCAATTTTGCTTTGGATTCAAGGCCAAAAACGTCTATATCTGAATCCAAAAGTATCAAATTTACTAAGGTTTCTTGGATTTCACAGGGCAATAAGCATCCTATTGAACAGTATTATGTGAAATGACAAAAGGCACAACAAATATTATGTTATAAAATCTTAAGGATGAAAAACATAAAATGACAACTAATGTAATACAATAGCTATGAAATTACCAGTGTATTCTTCACATTTTTATGTATGGGGCACATTTACTGTTGTATATTTTGATTGAGCCATTATCAAATTGTATCCATAACAGCATTATTTTAAACTCACTGCTATGAGGTACAGTTATTAACAACTATCCAGAGGCTAAATCCAGCCTCTTTCTACATTTTTCCATTGTCAAAGACTCCTGACCTGTCTAATAGCAGTGGCGCTTCACAAACAACAACCACAGCAGGTGTGTAAGGACCATATGTGCAAACCTGTCATCTCTCATTCTGAGTAAATTCCTTTGTGTTTTGGTGATACTTGTCGCTAAGTCTCTTTGAGTTTGCATGATGCTATTGTGACTACTACCAGGGATTGAACTGGGAGCCACCAGAACAAAAACCATGAATCTCTGCAGCTGGGGCTGTAACAGACTCGTATTCTCTGTGGATCAGCCATACACGGGGACCTGTAATACACACTCACCATTGGGTTAGACTATGTAATGTAGGAAATAAGTTATTGTAGATAGAAATGGGAGTGGCCATGTATGATATATTTATCTAGGTATTTATACCATGCCCACCACTATGCTATCACTGCATTCTTTATTACATTCACTCCTAGCCCTAACCTCTAGTACAGAATGGCCATTTGAGGGAGAAGGGGGAATTGTTGCTTATGTACATTTGCAGGATTATCCGGATACACACACCTCAGGCTGCTGTAGGTACTGGCTCAAATTCTCCTGGGTGTGATATAATACCCCTCACCACTGCACCATAGGCCTTGTATGTGAGGAGTTAATAGAGGAAGAGGCATTTCAAATATACATCCCTTAAACAATGTGATAAGAGCCTTGGGATATTAATACAGAAATATATGAAAAGTTAATTTTCAGAAGTGCAGAGCAATAAAAACAAGGTCTGTCCAAACTCTCTTCATTAATAATTAAAACAGGTATGTATATGTGAATTGCTTTTTAAGTAATGAGTGTTAGTCATAAATATTTCACAGTTGTGCTTATGAAATATGCCCTAATTTATGTCCTAATGTTAACAAGGATGCCTTATACTTGACAGAACAATGAAGTCCATTAATATTTCAAAGGAGTGTGTCTGACAGATGGAAGCTGGGAAGACACATGCCACTCCTTGTGTTAGTCTAACACTGCAACCTTCAGCTCTGTGTTTTTTAAGCTTAAGAGGGACAAAGAGCTTTCCTTTCAGAGCCAACATTTACAGCAGATGTAGCGAATATATAGAGGAATTGTTTTAAGTATATTATCTGACAATTACAAGTAGGCTGCATACCCGCACCAAAATTGGGGGAGAGAAATTAAAAGCATACAATAAAGGGCTTAGTCCTGCACAGCATCAAGAGACAGATTTGTAAAGGTACTTAGGTCCCTAAAGAAGCAGACAGGAATCTAACGAGATTTTCAAAAGTGCCTAGATACATAACTTCAATTGCAATCAATACAATGAAACCAGTGGGAGTTACATAACTAGGTGCTTTTTGGAAATCTCATTAGGTGCCTATTTGCTTTTTTGGGGACCTAAATACCTTTACAAATTTGGCCCCGAGTACCTCCTGCATGGTGCTGAGCTTCAACAGGAATGCAGCTCATGGGGACGTCACTGGATGCTGACATCCCATTGGCTTCAAACAGAAACTGATTGCATTCAGATATTCTCAGCACCTTGCTGAATCAATGCCTTAGAGAATGACTTACCAGAAAAAAATGTATATTCTGATAGACTATGAGCAAACTACGGGCATTGCATTTGTGACTAGATGAATGAAGTACAGATAAAATAAAGCCACCACTTAGGTGTCTCTTTTACTTTTAACTCTTAACTTACCACACTGTAACAGTAAGGCATCTGTACAATCCTGGGCATCTCCTACTTCAACCATGTCACTAATGAAGAGGTCCGCAACATCATCACCCAATGTGCTGGGTCATATGAAGACCTCCTGACGACCGTTAAGAAGTGCAAGCTGAAGTGGTACGTCTGTGTAACAAGATCACCTGGCCTATCCAAGATCATCCTCCAAGGAACAGTATAGGGGAAGAGAAGAAGAGGTAGACAGAAGAAGAGATGGATTGACAACATAAAAGAGTGGACAGGAATGGACTTTGCGGAGACTCAAGCACTGACATACAATCGTCAGGTTGATTGCAATTGGTTGATTGCTCATCAATGATGGAGCCCCAATGACCAATGCGGTTAAGGGACTGATAATGATGATGATGATGAACATTAAGGAAGCGCAGTAGTCACCATTAAAATGTAACAGTTATTTCTTATTTTAAGTATAGAAAAATAGTAAGACATCTCAGAGACCGACATAGAGGTGGGGAAAGGTAAGTGTCACGTAGCAGTTAGCACGAGGAGGGGGGAGAAGTGAGACCGGTGTATATGCCTACCACAGGTGCTGGCTCGCTCTGTAACTTTGCAGAAAGCCCTTTACCAACTCACTGCTTTACATTCTACCTCTGTACAACAGGGACAGAGATCCTGGCTCATCTCCCTGGCAGTTGGGAGACTTAGTTCGTAACTGTGGATTAATGTTAAAATTATAAGGGCATTCACCGTGTCATGATAGAGACGGTACTGTTATTGGAAAAGGCAGTCAATATTGGGAGAGACAAACTTTCACATTGAATAGTCGGTAATGAAATGGACAGCAAAATGGTTCTCTTCTATTTGTTGGGAAGAACATTCATAGATTCCTGAATGTTTCAAGTCTAGAAAAAAAATATCACCAAACTAAATGTATGGGGTCAAATCCTGGCTTTATTGAAGTCAATAGCAAAACTCTCATTGACTTCAATAGGGCCAGGATTCCACCCCCAGGGGTATAGAGAAGTTAGGATATGTTGTATATTCTAGCACAAGCCAGAATCATTATTGTCCGTGAGCTGAAACTTTTCTCTCTCTCTCTCTTTAATGGCTCTCAAAGAGCCTAAGGCAGTTATTTGGGTGTAAAAGCTCTTTAAATGCCATTCCTTTCCCTTACAAAAATAGCAGCTTTAGCTGTTTTATTGAAAGCCTCTAAGGCAACCACCTCTATTCACCTGGGCCTCCCTCAACCTGAAAATAGCTCTTTGATTTTTATAGTTCTCTCCCTGCATTACACTGAGATTGTAGAAGCGGAGTTATAAAAAATGATACTCTTTTCTTTGTATTTCTTAACTTTTCCCCCCCTACTGGCTTTCTTGTGAACTGCTAGAGTTTGTTTTATTAGCCCTTACTTAATAATTCCTTTTCGGTAGTACACTGCATATACCCTATCACTTAGATTCTCCTGCAGGCTGTAATAATGCTGAGGAAGTTCACAAGTTCAGGGTATTGCTTCTTGCTGTTACCAGGGTGCATGCAGCTACCATGTTTATTTGAAAAGCAGGACTATGAAGGGGCTCAAGTTCCTGCTGTCTCATAAGGATGCAGCTGCAGCATGGATGCAAGTCTATGCAAGCTAGAGACATTTACACAGGTAGAGTCTTCAATGAAAGCAGAGGTCTTTTTTTTTTAAAGATGTTTTACTGAGAGTGCGTTCATGAGAAAGACGACAAGTTTACCTGTTTTTGCAGATACTTGGCCACAAATTGTTTGAAAATGTCAAGANACAGGATTCTTTGCTGCTTTTACAGATCCAGACTAACACGGCTACCCCTCTGAAGAATAAACAACGCACTGAATCTGCACAGCTTGCATGACATACTCAGTCTTTAAAGAACACATTGTTGCATTCTATTGTATATATACAGTGTTTAAATTAATTACATTTGGGGGAAGATCTTCATCTTTTAAACAGTGGAGTCCTGGGAGAAAAATAAAATACTGTAAAACTAATATTTTAAAAATCCTGATTCCATTACTAGGCAGACAGGCCATGTTGATGCCAGAAAGCTTTTTCTTTGTTTGATAACAAGTCCCAAATACCAAAAGAATAGTGCTTTCATTTTAATGACTCACATGTAAGAAGGTGTTGTGTTTGATAATTACATTCAAGCCCATAAAATAATAGGGATGGATGCAATGTGAAGAAAGCAGATGGTAAAGAGAGTGATGTATGATCCTGAGACAGATGTACATCTCAGTCTATGGCTCCAACATGGTACTTGGTAGTTTTTGCAGACTTCTGCCCACAGAACTTTAATTCAATCTGCTCTTGTTTCAATAGGTCAGTTTGCAACCCTGGCTTAACCACATTGAATTCAACTGTAAATTGTAACATTGCAGTATGAACAATATTTGTATATCAAATCCAGGCAATTTGATTGAATGTGAGTAGTGCATCATATCAGCAAAAATGCATTAACAGGAGGGCTGGCAGAAAGCAACTCATCAAAATTCAAGGATTACAGATATACCATGCCACCTATGTTTTATTAATGTGGCACTAAATCCTCTCCCCTGCACCAAGATTGAGTACAAATGCTTGGTTCAGGGTAGCTTTAGTAGGGCTGGAGGAAAAGGAATCCTCTTCAACAGGCTGGAGAATACCATCTGAGTCACTCAGCAGCCACTACTCCTCTTCTGAAGTCCAAGTTCCCTACTGTCGCTCCCCTCCCCCCACCCCCAGCCTCCGGGAAGAAGTGTTTGGTGGTCCTACTCCAGTCCCTTCATGATCCAATTCAACCCTGAGCTTTCAAACCACACCCGTCTCCCCTTGAAAGGATGTGCAAGGGATGCATTCAGACCTAGAGTCCATAGTGTACAGGGTGTGCACCCCCTACCCATGATGTCCAGATCTGGCCACATCTCAAGAGTAAAACTGGATCACTCCTGAAGCACCTGTTGCCTCCTGCAAGCATGAAGGAGGAAGCAGTATTTGGCCAATAGTTATTAATACCAATTTGCACTTTCGAAGTTCTAGTACTGAGATACATCACTGCCCAAACTGCTTCCGTCTGCTGCTATGTTGGAACTGAATTATATATTGGCAGGTATTCAGCCAGCATCAGTGTAGTTTTGTACAGTATCTTTTCTTTACTTGGCTGTTCCAGAAACAGGACAATCTCTTCGACAGAGAAATGGACTACATCATTCTTATGAAATTTGAGGATTTTTACTTTTCATGTTAAGTTGGAAATTGTACTCATTTAGTTTTTTGGGGAAAAAATTGAAAACTGGACAGATTTGGGGATTTTCCATGTTTTCACAGCAAAGGTAGAAGACATTCAGCCCAAATTTGGTAAAGTTATTCATGGACCTTAGTGAATGCTTTGGTGAACCTAGGACAACTTGTGTATTTGTAATTGTTACAGAATAGCTAGCCCCTTAAATGAAATTATATCCAGCTCTTCTGCTGCAGTCCAGGTGCATCCTAGTTTGGTGGAATGTGGCAGGCATGGTTACTCCTGGGAGTTATAAAAGAGAGACAGCCCAAAGGCAACAGAGAGCCCTGGACCCAAATAGAGAAGAGCTGAGGGTCTCTAGAAAAGTAGATAGAGCTCACAAGAAGAAGAGAGTTTTAGGGAGGGAATGCCCCTGAAGGAGGGATTGGTAAGAGTTCCATATAGTCCTCAGAACTAAGAGCCATTTCTGGAGAGGGCTGACAGCAGCAAAGGGAGATGCCTGCTGGCTTTCTGAGCTGGAGAGCCTGCTGATATCTCCAGGCAGGATCTGGAACCATAACTGGGAAGGAAACAGGGCAGAGAAGCATTCCATCTAAGGGGGCTGGGACAAGGCATAATGAGGGATGCTGGAGCCATACCTGAGAGCTGGACCATGGTGAGGGATTCTGGAGCTGTACTTGATATGTTGATGGACTGTTGGAACTTGAAGGACTGAATGTACTGTTTGGACTATGCTGGGGAATTCTAGATTATGGGTGTGGGACTTTTGTAATAAATTAACCCTGCAAAGAGCTATTAATATGTGGAGTGCTTGTGTGGAGTTACTGGGGTCTAGGGAAGAATGGGGGAAACTGAGGCAGGAACACCAGTCCTGTTGTAGCCTGATGTACAAGAGAGGCCTCCCTATGATATTATGGTGGAGAACAGGAGTATTTTGATCATCCCATGGCAAGAGGGGTGCATACAGCAGGGTGCAGGGTAAGGAGGCTGGCCTCACTGCAGAGAATCTAGATGTGGCTGCCCTATGACAGTAATAGAGCCTAAAACGAGGCAAATTTCCTCTTTCATCAGATTTCATAGTTTCAGATTACTTTAAGAAAGTTCTTACACAGATCTAATTATCTGGTTCCTAAAGTCTGTTCCTGCCACTATTCTGGAAGAACAATTGAAGATGATAGTTCTGTAGTTTTTTGTGCATACTTAAGCCAAGATCAGCCCATGCAGTTATCCCTTTATTCTTATTAGAATCGATTAATCTTATATGTTATCAAGATCATATTTTTATGAAGAATATTTAGAGTAAAAATTGCAAACAAAAACAGCATGGTCACTTTCCACTTTAGAGATCAGCTTGTTTTTCTACAACAGGACTTTGTTTAAACATACAGTGTATTTTCAAATAAAGCAGCCTCTGCATTATTTTGCACTGCATGCATAATTAACTAGCCAGATAATTCAAAGCTCAAAATAAATTGGTGGATTATGTAAAAAAATTAATCAAGGAAAAGGCAAGCACTATTATAGCTTCCCCCAATTTTGTTACATTTTTATAATATTTTTTTTAAGTAGTAGCATACACCAAGTTTTCAGCAGTTGTTGAAACAAGAAAATATTTTAATAATAGCTTCAAAATTACAATATTGTTTATCTCTTATTTTTCTAATCATCTTTCTAGACTACCTGACTTTTAATTTCAGAACTTGTCTTTTTACTTTTTATTCACTGCCTAGGTTTTATACTTTTTATCTTTTCTTGCATCCTTTACACTGAGTCATATTTTTCACATTCTTAGTTTACTTTTTTTTCTTCTTTCCCACCTTATGTGATGCTCAGCATGTGATTTTAGATTACTGTTATATACAAAGATGGAAAAGTTGTTAATATATTGGCCCATGTAAACTTAAACTCAGTTTTGGAGTTGATTAATTTACAAATAAAATGAGGAACACGAGATTTCTCATATACATACAAAAATCTCTACAAATAGTCAGACCGTACAAAGTAGCACATAAGGGAGCAGTTTCTAAATCTTAATGAAATATAAAAATGAGAATTATGCTTTTATAGGAATTTTTTTATATACAACAAGATACATTTTCTTATAAAAGGCAGAATCTAACTGTTTAAGTGTCCATTGTTAAAGCTAATAAGAAAAATTTTTGGTTTTCTCTCTGAAGAGCCTGTCTGAATTTTCTTGCAGACTCCTCTCACTATTCAAATATAAAACGTACCAAACCTTACCGTGTGCCACGTTCTCATTTTAAATTACCCAGGTGACCGCATTCTTTCCCTAAGCCATTGGACATCATTCGAATAGCTTAATTCGGGAACTAACCCATTAGGTAAATTACTCCTCCCTTGGTTTCAGCCATCTCTTTTATTGTTACAGATTCCCTTATGGCGTATGCTAAAGGAGATCTAAATGGAAACTGTCTACTCTGGCAGCCCAGTCCTCAACTGATGTGAATCAGTTTAGCTTCAATGGAGCGACACCAATTCACACCAACTGAGGATTTGGCCCAGGATGCCTTGGGAAAGCAAACTCCAAATCACTCTCTCTTGAACAACATAAGTTAAGATCAGCCTTAGTGTAAGCATGCATTAGTTCACCGACACCTTTAATAGTTCATTTTTTACAGTCAAAGACCTATTTGGTTTTATATGTAAAAACTGGTTCAATTATTTTGAAATGCTCGGCTTATGATTTGACAATGGCAGAGTTACCAATTAAAAATATAAAATATCTCATCAGAACTATACAGATGGTGTGTGGTACTGTAAAGCTTTTATTTCCATGAGTTTGGGATGATTGAATTATTTATAAGTGGCGAAGCCACAAATGAATGCTACAGGTCATCCCAAATGACTACCAACAAAATCTTTATACTCCCGCATACAAGTGTGTATTTTCTCATGCCACATTCTAAAGATGTGATTTTAGAAATAATTGTATAGAGTTTAACATTTCATTAGTAAAATGTTCATAACCCTCTACCTCGAAGGTTCTGTCTTCCCTGATGCTGGGAGTGTGCTTTCCAAGTTGGGTAGATAGACACACATTAGCTTGAGCAGAGCTAATACGCTAAAAATAGCTACATAGCCAGGGATAGCAGAGGCAGCAGCTCTGTCTACTGCTTGAGTACATATCCAGGACATCCAGGAAGGTTTGTACGTGGGCAGCTAGCCTGAACTGCTGCCCATGCTTCTCACGACTACATTGCTATTTTTAGCATGTTAGCTAGAGCAGAACTAGCGCATGTCTGTCTACTCACATTTGGAAGCCCAGTTCCTGCTGCAGTGTAGATGTAGCCTTAAAAATTCCAGCTGTCTTACCTATAAAATGCAGGACTCAGTGACATAAAATCAGAACACATTTTTAAAATATAAAAAAAAAAAGTTCTTAAATTATTATCTACAGTTGAGGGCATCCATTATATCTCATGATTCACCAGGATTGACATGAATCAGTTGAAAACCAATAATTCCTGCTCACGTATGGGAGAGAAAAGCTTTTTCTGTCCCGGGTAGTTGTAAGATGTTAGCTCTTAAATTTCTTTCTACTCCAGTACAAAATTACCTTTCCTAGACCTCACAATGGTGTCAATTTCACCTCCAGTATTAGAACTCCAATATTAGAAGATCTCCTAGCTGTGTTTAAAAGCAAAGTGCAAGTGCAATACAGTGTCATCCTTACCTCTGTCTTAGCTTAGTGTTTGTCGAGCATGGAGACAATATTAATATTAAGGTAGTTGTGATGCAGAGTAGCTGAAAATTTGTGTATGCTATTTTTGCTCTCATATACCATAATTACAGTTGATCTGTAACAACTAGTTTACTTCTCAGGTTGCTTTTGATAATTTATATAATGTAAAAATCCCTATTGGTATATCCATTAATTACCAACTATTTTTCATTATTAATCAGGATTATGAAAACTCTATTGCCTGCCTGCAAGGTACAAGAGTTAGTGTTACTATGGGAATGTAATTCTGAATTTTCTTTTTTGAGGCTTTAAAAATCTTACCTGTAAGGCTCTATTGTATTTTTTTTACTTATTTTTGTTTGCATTTAATAGACAGTATATATCTTGCTGTTTTTGTTGCCTCTCCCATAAACTTATTCAATTGTTTCTACAGCTTCAAGAAGGATCCTGATAGAAATAGGATCTATAATCCAGTTTGCTGTTCTCTACATACATTTCATTACCCTTCCCATTTCTTTTTCTTTCCTTTTTTTTCCAGTCTAGGTGCTGACCCAAGCACTAGTTTTCTTTCTAGATTTTTAAACAATCAGCTATAGAAATTAAAAATGGAGAAAGTAATACCAAGCATGGCACAGGAAGACCTTTGCTGATGGAAAATAAAAATTGGCTTGTATTTGGCTCTATTACATTAAGCCAGCCAAGGAGACCATAACACTCTCTGTGTGGGAGGATAATTGCTTTCAGCCAGTAGAATGCTGTTTTCCAATTTTCCCAGGAAACACAAAGTCATATTAGAAGAATCCTTCTTGACACTACTTACTATAAATGTTTTATGAGGATAGCCTTCTAGCAGGATAGTTGACAATACCTGTACATTTTCACATCATGAATTCCATCAGGCTGACCAATATTGTCTAATTGTTTACTTGTGCTCCCTCATCAGTCTGTATCCCCATTGTCTCTTGTCTTATACTTAGATTGTAAACTTTAAGGAATGCACCACTTTGTTATTCTGTGTTTTTACAGCACTGAGCACAATGGGGTCTGGGGGCTCCTACTCACTACCGCAAATACTAAAATGATATTCCTCCAACTTCTTTTAGATTCATGGGGATAGATTTATAAAGTGACCTGGGCACCTAAACTGGAATTTAGGTGCCTAAATCCCAGAGTCAGGCCACACAGATTCATAAAAATCCCACTCAGCTACCGCCAAATCCTGTAGGCACCTAAATTCATTTGACACCTAAATTTTTGCAGTAAGTGTTCCCTAAGTTCCTATGTTTCTGCCTCCAGGCAGGTGCTTTGCTCCCTCACTCTAGGCGTCCCAACACTTATCTCCTGCCTAAGCCCAAGTGTGATTCACGAACCAGGGGAAGATAGGCAGTCAGTCACTGAACTCACTTGTGGGGCACAATCCTGTATGTGTGCTCTGAGAACACCTACCAGATCAGGCTTCACAGGTGAACTTGCCCATCTCCACACAAAAATGAAGGGGACAGGGTGATGGAGCTCTCTCAAACTTTTATTACAGAGGTTAGGCTACTCACCTGGGATGTTGGAGACACCTGCTTCAAATAGTTAGAATCATTGGAGCAGGGGGACTGGCTCCTGGGTCTCCCACATCCTGCGTGAGTGCTCTAACCAACAGGCTTTCTATTCATTCCAATGCTTGGGTGTGCTCTTTCTCTTTCAGACCCAATGACTAATTATTTGTCCAAAGTGGAACAGCTTCAAACTCACATCAGAATAGCCCAGGGGTTATGGCATTCATCTGAGAGGTGGCAGATACCTGGTCAAATCCCTTCTCTCTGGCAGGTGGAGGGGGGACTTGAACCAGTGGTCTCCCACATCCATACCTCCCAATATTTCAAGAGGACAAAAGTGAGCAGCCCTCTCCCCTGCTCCTGGACGCCCCACCATACCCTCCTTGCCAGCTTGCTTATGGGGAGCTTCCCATCAGTGCCTGGGTGATAGTGGGAAAGCTCTGGCTGGTTTGGTTGAGGTACTGGTGCAAGAGCCACCCCCCAGCAGTGGAAAGAGAAGCAGCACTGGTCACCCTACTGCCCACTCAGGTTTGGTCTTCCCCTTCCCCTCCCCACCATCAGTGAGAGAATCATTGCAAGCTGGCGCATGAGGGTTGCAGTTCCACCAATGGCCCCTGCAGGAACGGCCAGAACTGCTCATACTCTTACTACTGCACTGGGGATTGTGGCTCCAACTTCTGCTGTGGAAGGGAGTATTTACGGGGGCCCTGCACATGCCTGAAAAGAAAGTGAAGCCCCAAGGATGCTCCTTCCTTTTGCCCTGAGAGTCACTGAGGCTCAGCTTAAAGCTTAAGGTAGTAACATTAATGCAGGAAATGTTCTGCTTCAACTGCAATGGGAGGTTTTGGGAGGTTAAAGGGGAACAGTCCCATGAAACCCGGGGCTCTTGAGAGATATGCCTACATCTCCAGTGAGTGCCCTAACCACTGAGCTGAAAGTTATGAGGGAGATGGTCCTCCTACTTGGCTTCTTCCAAGAAATGCCTTAGGCCCCTAGCTCTAAGGGAGGGTTCACAGCTGAGAATCCCATCAAAGATAGGCATCTCCCTCCAGACTGGATTTAAGCATTGCCATCCTGCGGAGAGGTGGTGTTTCCGACAAACTCCTCTCCTGGGCATCTCCTTTTGGCTAGCTGAGGTGGGGAACTGCCTAGCATGCTGGCTTTTGTGACTCTCATCTTAGGTGCCTATTTCCCTCCATTCATTGTCTAGGAAGCCTGAGCATCTAACTCAGGTTTTGTGAATCTGATTGATTTTGTAGATGCCTAAAAGTTAGGTGTGGTGATTTTCAGCATTACAATGCATAAGTCCTTTTATGATTCTAGTCCAAGGATTTTAAGGCCAGAACAAACCATCATGTTCATCTACTCTTATCTCCTATATAACCCAGACCATAGAATTTCAACCTGTAATTCTTGCATTGAGCCCAATAGCTTTGGATTGAACCAGAGTATTGGAATTCTCACCTTTTGTAGGCATTATTCTTCTGATTTTAAAATAGACAAAATTGCTGAATTTGGGTCCAAATTTGCGAACTTTGCTCACAAGTCACAAGTAGTCCTCTGTCTGCAAGTAATGAACTAAAGTTGTAAAGAAAATGGGTGAAATGCTGACCTCCTGGAAGTCAATGGAAATTTTGCCATTGACTTCAACAAGGCCAGGATTTCATTCAATGGGACTACTCAATTGAGTAAGGATTAGTTGCATATGTCTTTGCAGGATCAGACCCTATGATAGTGGTGCATTTCAGGCAATGTTATTTCCCCAAATTGGCACACTCACATATGGTCAAATAGTAAATACAACCTACTTCTTTTTAAAATTAACACACCACTTTTTCAGATCTCTATTTTTGAAAGATGAACTATGTTAATTTTTCCCAAGTAAGGGAAGATGAGATCGGAGAAATGTCACTATTTTCTCAAAGGACAATCTATGGTAACCCAATTAGCTGTCATCTTAGTATCTTTTGTAACTAGCATATTCATTCAGAGGGCCAAATAATGACTGTCCGAGTGCAGGTGCTTTGAAGAGGACAGGGTGTAGCGAATCCTTTCCCTGCTGCTGCTCCAGCTCAGAAAACAGAATGCTGCAGCCTGAACACAGGATGGGATGGGAGGGAGAGTATTATTAACTCAGAAAAGATTCTAAGATTAGACACTTCACAAATTGTTGCAATTCTTTTGTAGTGTGCATTCTCATATGACCTTGAATATTAATACAGTTCACGCTGGACCAAAGAGAGAGAGAGAGAGCACGTTGGAAGAACATATTAGCTATTACCAAAAAAAAAGCAATTACAGTAGGTTATACAACTTACCATATGCAAATATTCTAATGAATCAAATATAAGATCAGCAATATGTGCCATGTAAAGAACACAATGTGTCATGAGAAGATAAATATATTATTTTTAATTTTCTAAACAAAACAAAAAAGACGGGAGTTAAAATGTTCAAAAGTGCCTAAGTGATTTACGAGTGTGTGTCATGTTCAAACGTGACTTAGGCACTTAAGTCTCACTGACTTTCAATTAAACTTAGGGCTAGAGCCATAAAGGGCAGTTAGGCATTGCATTGCTCAGAATGGCACAGTCTAACTCCTAGACACTCTTCCAACCAGAGGAACTCACAGCCCTGACGGAATTCATGCGTCTGACGAAGTGGGTATTCACCCACGAAAGCTTATGCTCCAATACATCTGTTAGTCTATAAGGTGCCACAGGACTCTTTGTTGCTTTTTACAGATCAAGACTAACATGGCTACCCCTCTGATACTTCACAGCCCTGAGATATTCATGCTGGCTTCCCATGCATTGTATGGAGAGTGCTAATCTCTTAAGAAATGGATTCACAGAAGCCAGCACATTTAGCAGGGAGCCATCTAAGATAGCCAGTGAGAAATGCTGAGGAGAGAGGCAGGACCAAAGCCACACCCCTCAAAGGTAGTTAGGCACCTAACTTCAGGCCAGAGAGAGATGCCTATCTCTGCTCAGGATTCATAGTTGTGAACCTTCTTGTGAAGGTGGGTGTCTAAGCCACATAAGTCCTTTCCCACTGAAAGAGCCACCCCAGTATAGCTGATGCCCCAGTAGTTACAGCAGTCATCTGGTATGTGAGATGGCCTATTTTCAAACCCCTACTCTGCCTGAGTTGGAGCAGTGACTTGAACTCGGGTCTGCTATTTTTCAGAAGGCCTCCCTAACCACCTATCTATGGGGTTTTCACAGGAAGGCCCACACAATCTGTTCTGTTCAAGCTGTTCCAACTTGTATAAATAATTAAATATTCATTGGGCAAGAGAGAAAGTAGTAAGAGATTGACTCTGTAATCCAGCAGTTGGGAAACTCACCTAGGATACAGAGGAGTCAGGTTTGAGTCACTGCTCCTAACCAGGTAGAGTGGGGATTCAAACCTGGGTTTTCCACATCCCAAATGAGTGAATACTCTAACCACTGGTATAATGACACCCACCCACTCACCCCTCAAAAGACTCATCCCTAGCTTTCTTTTGTGTGAACTAGGTTTGCTATGAGCACACCTAACAGATCAGGCCCTGTAGGTGAGAAAGGCAAAGGAACCCCCAATTTTAGAATCCTATTGGTGCCAAGGCACCAAGCAGTACAGCAGAATCAAGACTTAGATGGTTCTAGGCATGTTCATTAGTGGAAGCTTAAGCATCTAGACCCAAATCCTCAAAGCTAACTCCCATTGATTTCAATGGGAATTAGGTGCGTAGATACCTTTGAGGATGGAGAAAAAAAACACTCTTTCCTCTGATACCAGCTACACCAGGGATTGGCAACCTTTGGCACGTGGCCCGCCAGGTTAAGCACCCTGGTGGGCTGGGCCGGTTTGTTTACCTGCCGCGTCCGCAGGTTCGGCCGATCGCGGCTCCCACTGGACGCGGTTCACCGCTCCAGGCCAATGGGGGCGGCGGGAAGCCATGGCCAGCACATCCCTTGGCCCACGCCGCTTCCCGCTACCCCCATTGGCCTGGAGCGGCGAACCGTGGCCAGCGGGAGCTGTGATCGGCCGAACCTGCGTATGCGGCAGGTAAACAAACACTCCAGCCCGCCAGGGTGCTTACCCTGGCAGGCCGTGTGCCAAAGGTTGCCAATCCCTGAGCTACACAATATACCATGAGCTTTCTTCTCTGCCTTCTCTCTTCCCCTCTTCCCCCTCATAACCCTTTAACACTCTTTCTGAATTTTTTCTACCACTGAAGCCAATCTCAGCTCCTTCTCCCTCAACATTTTTCTCTTCTCACTTTCAGAATGATAATATGCTCAGATTTCTACCATTCTCAAATAAATAAGTCTTAACCCTACCACTTTTCCAACAACTGTCCACTCTCCCGTCTCCTCATCACCTCTAAACTCATCGAATGCACTGCTTACAATGGCTACCTGAAGTTCTTCTCCTTTTATTCCTTCCTGGATCACCTCTAGTTGGCTTCCACATTCCTCACTTAACAGAAACTCACAATAAGATCTCTAAAAACCTCTTTGTATTCAGATCTCAGGACTACAACTTCAATCTCATTCTTCTTGACCTACCTGCTGCTTTTGACACTGCTGATCTTCTCAACTCCCTCTAGGCTTTCATCCCACCTCTCTGGTTTTTTTTCCTTCAGGATCACTTTCAGTGAGTCCTCCTTTTTGCATACTCTATGGAGATCTCACAGAACTCTGTCCTTCGTCTGATTCTCTTCTCCCTTTACACTCTTTCTGTGGGCAACCTCATCTACACACATGCCTTCAATCATTATCTTTATGCCAATAACTCACAAATCTACCTTTTAAAAGATGTTCTTCCTCCCTTCATCCAATCTTGTATCATGGCTTGTCTCTGACATCTCCTAGATGCCTCACTGTCAACATAAACTTAACACAGTCAAAACAGAATTTTTGATCTTTCCTCCCAATTACCTACATTGAGTTCAAGATTCTTCTCTTCAACTTCAACACTCTTAGGCTATACTAACACACTGCAAGGAGGCGGGAGGAGGAGGAACCTGCACAGAGCAACAGTGATCTAAATAGCCAAGGATATAGCCATAAATGTTTTAAGTACAGTTTGCAAACATTCATAATTTGTGTAAATTCATACTTTACTGTATAGACTGAGTGCACACTGGATTGCCAGAGGATTTTATGTTTCTTGTAACATATGATAACTATTTCACTAGCACAGAAAAATGAATGACATAAAAAAGTCTCCTGTATATACTGTATCCAGTGCACTTACAACTGATGATTTATAAAATACATTGGAGAGCAAATGAGGGATGAATTCAATTTCTGAAACTGCCATCTACTTACAAAACAGCTTTATGTTTTAGTCATATTAGCAAGTTATTTCTCTGAGCTGTAGTCATAGGGAAGGAGGACAAAACCCACTGTATTACTGCACCACTTATTAATACTGCAGTACTATTCAGAAAACATTGTGTGTGACGGGGACACATGATTTTGAGAAAATTTCATAAGTGTGATTGGTCTATGAATAATTCTTGAGGGCCATCACATTTTTCTGAAAGGCTCTTAATGCAGGATTTCACAGAAAACCAATAAATTCATCCCATTAAAGTCTATGTACTAAGGCTCTGATCTAAAGCCCGCTGACATCAGTGGAGTCCTTCTGTTCACTTCAGTGGGGTTTGGATGGGGCCCCAAGCTGCAGGAGATTTCAGAAGTAGGTCTGAGGTTTAATTATCAAGTTGTCTGCTCTTATCATAACAATCTTACAGTAAGGCAAGATACTTATAAAAATATATTAGTTTGTAATAGTTGCTCAGTGCCTCACAGGCTCAATCACAGTCACCCAATCCTAGTTGCAATATGTATTTATTATAGAAGGTAAGAAATTGTCTTAAGCATTTTCAGGACTGTGGTCCCTATGAAGTCAGTTTCTCATAGAAGGTGAATAATGTTTGGACTTGGCCGAAGGACTACACACAATAAGAATTTCTACACCAGAACAAACTAATGACCCATCCAGTCATACCTCTTGCCTGTGACAGTGGTAAATACTAGATGTTTCAGAGGAAGTTCTAAAACTCCCCAAATGCACCTGTAACAGTGATTCTGTACTCCTTAGATCACACAGCACTTCCTGTGCCAGCAAAAGACCCTCATGACATATACTGTGATACTCTTAGATGAGGACAACAACCTCTGTGCCCATGATCTTGCATTCAGGTAGGTATCTACATCCTTCTCTATCTTCCTAAAGAACTCATCAAGCTTTTACCTTCTCAAAGTCCCCTAGACAGTAACTACGCCCCCCACTCCCAGCTAGTAAATTAGATACCCATTTTATGTGGTCTTAAAGAAAATAACATTTTACTGGTGAATACCAGACATAGAGAACAAATAATAAAATAAAAAGATAGGCAAAACCAAATGCATCAACAGATTAGATAGAAAGTAGCACCTATATTCTTGGAATCTGATTTAGTAGAAAAAGTCCTTATGTATGGCTCATTAGATGTAATTGCTATTAGATAATATTTCTTTAAGTACTCATTTCCAATGGCTTCTTTCAAATGCAGCCTTCCCCCAAACAATGTGTTCCTGACATTTCTTTTGAGGATCTTATACATTTTAGACAGAATAAACAACAAAACAGTATTTTGCTGCTTTTAATGATCCGGAAATCAGTATATTTGAGGCATGTCTTAAGATATCACCTGGGCAAGTCACAGCTGACAATGCTTGATGGTAAGACATAGTCAGTAAGAGGATCATAAGTAAATTAGGTAGGATTTACACACACACACACGCACATGCATACACACTTTTAAAACTGGACCAGCTAGACATACATATCACAACTTCATAAAATACCATCCCACAGTGAGAAATTTCTTCTCAATCCAATTGCTGATCAGTATATTTAATGAAGTATGAGGACTGATTTTATATACCTATCTATATCTAGNATCATAGAATCTCAGGGTTGGAAGGGACCTCAGGAGGTCATCTAGTCCAACCCCCAAAAAATCAGTATATTTAATGAAGTATGAGGACTGATTTTATATACCTATCTATATCTAGATCTAGATAGATAAAGAATAATTTAAGCTCTTGATCCTGCAGCTTGTTGTGTCTGGGCAGACCTCCACGATTGGATGAAGTCCCATTGACTCCAATTGGCTTCCTTGTGAGCTCAGGGGTTGGCAAGTTGAAGGAATGGGGTAAGAGCCATAAAACTTTAAATCATATAATATAATTTAAAAAAAAAATGTGTATATACCCAGTTGGCCTCTGCCTAAATCCCATTAAGAAGGGAAGTGGCTTAGTGGGATATTTTGTAAATGGCCAGTACAATAATTGAACCAATTCCTGCATTATATAAAAAAAAAAAGAATACCTTATGCATATGCAGCGTTAGTTAGACATTTTGCCTGCAGCTCAAATAAAATCATAAAAAGTTGCCATTGTACTGTAGTCATAGCAGTTTTCAGCTCTTCCATTATATTTAAAGAGCAGAATCTCCATTTTTGGAAGCTGGAGGGTTTTTGTTTTGTTTTGTTTTGGATTGCTTTTTGTTTGTTTGTTTGTTTGTTTGTTTGAGTGTTTCAGTGCCCAGAGGCTATCTCAATGAAAATGTATAGCTCTTTAAAAGATACAGTAAAAAGCAAACAAAGCTAGTCCCATGATTAAAGAGATTATGTTACAAAGGCAGATTAAAGATGTTACCTTGTGCAGTTTAGATAAAAGGCACATGGGGAGGATTTTGATAGAAGCATAGAAGGTCTAGAAAATGTCAGCCTGGGTTACTTTTGAACATAGTAGGGAATATTGAACATGTGGTGCTAAATGGAAGTTAAAAAGAAAAAAAATTAACAGCAGACATATGGCACCCCTTCCTCACAGAGAAGGAAATAAATATTTTAAATGGACTGTGTATGGTTTTGGGTGGTATTTTTTTGTTTGGGTTGGGTTGGGGTTTTTTTGTTTGTTGATTTATTTTTGTGAGGTGAATTCCAGAAGGAACACTGAAAAATCCTGCTCGATGTTCTTCAGAGGAAATGACTTACTAAATAGAATTGTATTAGACCACGATGTCTGGCACATGACTCAGCTTTGAATGAACTGTAATTGTAAGGCAAGGTGGCACCGTCTTGTGCACTGTACTTCTGATGAAACCCCTATTGCACATTTTAGAGACATAGAGGATAGGAATAGGCCTTCAGTAACTGTAGCAAGAATCTCTTGTATATAGGAACAGAATCAGACCCAAGTCCTTGAGTATCTAAAAGAACATGAAGGAAAATCCAAGGTTAATTAATTGCACTGCTCAAAATAAGATAAAATTAGGCAAAACTGACATTGACTTCAGTAAGAGCCAGGATTGGTCTTCACCATTATGTGCACCTTGTTGACTAGTATGTATTATATTTTGGGGGGAACTATTCTGACCTGTGTCCTTTTTCCCCCTCTTACCTCCTCCATCCCATTCTACATCTCAGAAAAGCCAAATCAACTAACATCAAATAAATATTAAGCACAGTACAAACCAAAGAGGCCAAATGATGCAGCATTTCAGCAGCCTAAATACATTTTCTTTGGGTTCACTTGCTTTCTTAAAATACTTATGCTTCAGCTGATCTACTTTCTCCTATTTATTTATTTTTTTGAGAAATGTCAATGGCCTGTGTCTTCCCAGTCAACAAATACCTCTCATAGACGTATACTGTATACCACTGTAGGCTTTGATATGGTGTGCTTAAACACCAGAGCAAATAATTGAAACTAGTTCCCTTGAAATCAGCTTTGCTTTCAGCAGGCATGAAAAAAGAACAGATTTGTAGCTGAATGCTTTCCAAGCAATCTGTTTAGTTCTGCATGTGCTTCAACTCAATTTCATGGTAATTTCATAAGGAGGTTGTATTTTAATCCAGTGCGCTGCAGAGCTAGAAGCTTTTCCCCTTTTCTTTAAGTTATACAGTTGGAACATTTTTATGCCATGTTGGTTGATATTATGAATTATTGTTGCAGCACATTTTCAATTTGTCTGTATTTTAAATTATCTCCCAATAGCTTCCAAATTATTTTCCCCTCTGAATACCTAGCAGTTATGTTTGTATATATATTTCATTCACGTGTTTTTTCCCCTTTATCTTGTCTTTTTTATTGCCAAAAGCTAATATGCCATGCACATTCACTTAGCCTAATGAAAGACAACTAATGCAAGGTAGCAGCTGACTAACCTTTGACTTGTATGCAGGGGTGTTAAGATCAAAACCCAGGAAAAATTGTTTCTGTATAATTAGATGTTAGCAGATAAAAGCAAACATGCTTGAAATGCAGGTTACAGTGGCAAGTTTCACAGGCAAATTCTAGTACAGTTCCTCTCAATTTGTTTTACTCTCTCTCTGCATCCCTCTGTTGCTCATGTGTTACAAGGAAGACTTTTCATTTGTCTTTGGCTTGGGAAGCAGAGACTATAAACGTGGAATTATAGATTTCCATTCTCAGTGTGTTCAGAATAATCATTTATAGAGTGAAAAGAAAGACGTGGTTTACAGACAAAAAAGAGGAATGTGTATATTAAAGAGTTCTTTTACAGCTGTTAAGTATGAAAATCCTGCATTCCAGATTACATGGACATGTGCATTACTTTTGGAAAGTATTTAGCAAATAATCTAGCAAATTCAAACACCAATGTATACACTTGTAATTTTTTGTCAGTATACTGGATGCTAATGGTGTTCAGTTCTGTGTCTCCTTTTCATCAGACATGGAAGGTGGGGAATCTTTGCTTTCCCAGTGTATATGGCTGTGATCTAGGTCTGGATGGGAAGTATTTGTCTGAAGCTCAATCTAGACTACATGGAGGTAACATCTGCCTCTCATTTCACTTATTTTTTGTTTATGGATTTGTAACGCCGAGAGACCCCGGTCATCGGCGGGCAGTATCAAACCTGGGACTTCTAGAGCTTAGTGTATGAGCCTCTACTTCATGAGCTAAAAGCCACATGGCCCTTACCTAAGGCTGTAGCAGACTCATTAATCTATAAGTGGTCTCGCTAGAGGGGACAGAGCACCACACCCAGGAGGAGTGTGGGTTACAGATTCATAGCGTGATGTATTATTGCACCCTCAGGTTCCTGAGCTTTTATACAATGAATGGGGAGACATAGGCACATTAGACTGCAAGTCACAAAAGGAAACATGCTAAATGGGGAGCTGCATGAAAAATCACTGTACAATGGAGAGTAAGCTAATCGGCAGTGGGGGCTCAATATTTAAGCAGAATTTGAGATATAGCTTAGTTTGGCACACTAAGGAATAATTAACTGTGTGTACCCTTTTACTGTTGTCTGCTCAATAAAGTTGTGTCCTATGGTCTCTTAAACAATCATGTCTCTTTATATTCATTTTCAATATTCCATTAACTATTGTATCGTGTATGAACCCTGAGTCCAGTCTATAGATATTATAGAACATATTGATACAGTACATCTATATTCTTTTCATTTAATGTATTCTGTAACATATACACCACTTAACTATACAATTGTCTATTTAACATTAATCTATATTATTCTGGTACACCTTTTTTTTTTAAAAAGACATCTCTAGGAGAACGTTGTGATTTGTTTTCTGTTTCAGCACTATTTGGTTTGCTGAATTCATACAGTGATCATTCAGAGAATACTAAGAAACTGATAAATAGGTTGGCATCCAACCATTTTTCAATAGCTTATGAAAAGTACTTTTTGTCGTTAAACAGCTAATCTTGGTATTTAGATTTATACAATTTTGTGAAAATATATTTGTGAAGAAGGATTGAGTTTATAATGAAGAGAATTAGTGAACCAGGCAGCGGTTCACTAATTCTCATGAGTGGTGCTCTGGAAACCAAGAGTGAAGCCTGATAAAAAGTGTTTTAATTTTGTGGGGAAGTTTAAATCTGGTTTTGAAAGATCTTGTTGTGAAAATAAGTAAAAGAGAACTGAAATATTCAGCCATTATATTTGTGCTGTATTCCTACCACCAACAAAGAGCACATTAAAATCAATATTTTTGTGGACCAGGTCTTGTCACACAAACAAGCCTGGTTGATAAATAATAAACTTTTTGTAAGGTCTGATAAAAGGAAATACCTTTTCACAAAGTGCATAATTAAACTGTAGAACTGGTTACCACAGGAAGTCATTGAGGCCAGGAAGTTAATAAGATTAAAAAAGGAATTGGATATTTATATGGAGATGAGAAAATACCCAGAGTTATCATAATGAATGACAACAAATTTTGGAAGGGATATTAAACCGTCTGCTTCAGGGTTGAAGCCAGTCTCTAACTATCAGAGACCAGGAGGTGACCTATGTGGGACAAATTACCTCACGTCTTTCTATTGCAGAAGTATCTATTGCTGGCCACTGCCAGAAATAAGATATTGGACTAGATGGGCCTTGGGTCTAATCCAGAATGGCCATTCCTATGTTTGACTTAATACTGCATGACAGCATGCTTAAAAATACATATCAATAAACACATTAAGTGGATTAACAACTGGCTGACCGATATCAAAAAGTAGTTGTCAATGTGAAATTATTATCAAATGGGGGTGTTTCTAGTAGGGTTCAGCAGGGACCAGTTCTAGGCCTGACTATTTAATATTTTTATCAATGGCCTGGAAATAAATGCGAAGTGACTGCTAATAAAATTTGCAGATGATATAAAGATTGGAGGTACAATAAATAATCATGACTTCAGGACAGTCATACAGAGCAATCTGAATCACTTGACAGACTGGGTCCCATCAAACCAAATGTGTTTTAATATAGCCAAATGGAGTGTCATATATCAAGAAACAAAAATGTCTGCCATACCTACAGAATGGGAGACTACATTCTGGAAAGCAATGACACTGAAAAGGATTTAGGGGTCATAGTGGACCAGTAACTCAATGTGAGCTTCCACTGAGATGCTGTGGGAAAAAGGGCAAATACAATCTTTGAATGCATGAACAGGAAGTAGCAATAGGGAGGTCATTTTACTTCTGTAAATAGCATTGGTGAGATGGATCCTGGAATTTTGCATATAGTACTCGTGTAAACATTTTTACAAGTATCTTGAAAAATTGAAGCAGGTACCAAGAAGAGCCCCAAAAATTATTTGAGGGCCAGAAAAAGTGTCTTACAGTGAAAGATTTAAGATGTTTAGCTTATATAGATAAGATCAAGAGGTGAGTTGATTACAGTGTACAAGTATCTTCCCAGGGGAAATTATTTCATAATTTCTGAGGTTACTTAATGCAGTTTTACATATAAAATAATGTTAGGAGGTTTAGTTTCCTAGAGTTACCTTTATAAATTATTTGAATCGCTATCTAAGTAAGGGGAGAACATCTAAAAAAAATGATCTCCTGGATTGTATTTTGCATATAGGGAGGAGAATTCCATCTCAACATGGTTATCTAGATAACATAGTTGTATTCTCAGACAGGGTATTCAAGTTTTAAGGTTATTCTGGAATGAGAGATTTGATGTACATCCTTCAGATCCTACTTCTGCAGAATGGTTATTCAGAATATGGGGAGGGGGAAGTACTCAATGGTATGTACACTGCATAAATGTGGTTTATTTTTGTTTTCATAACGATTGAGAAGAACGGAGCTGCAAAATGTGATACATTTACAAATTTGGAAATGCCAAGAATTCAAAGTCATTTATAAAAAGATTGACAGACTGTGTTCATCTCCTCATAGGATGAACAAAGGGAAGAAAAAGATACTTGAGCACTCCACAGATAGGGACTAGCAATAATTGCCATTCTTGATCTGCCCTGTGTATAAAAAGGGGGCAGGGATGAGGTGAGGCTGGCCCGTGGAGCTAGTTAATTGTAGAAGTCAACACAAGTTCCTTCCCTTAAGTAGGGAGATTTTGGAGTTTCCTGCATAGCTGTAAGCTCCATGAGGCACAATTTTCCTGGTGTTGCTACTAGAGACGTACAATTCAGTATCACAACCACAAATGAGTCCTAGTGAAAGTACATTCCTGCCTCCTGTCACTTCATTTAATGGGGCTGTGCTAATTTCTAAACTGTGTCACCTAAGTCTAAAGACACCAAGTACAACAACTTTAAAATATTTCCCCATGCATCAGTCAGATGGCTATTGAAATGAAAAATCAGCTTCATGGCAGATGAGTGCCCTGGAGGTTGTTCAGTTTGTCACAACACATAAAGGCTTTTTAACACAACTGCATTAGCTCTCACCCAGGAAAAGCTAAAGATGGATTTAATATTTCATATGGATATGAAGTGTAATGCTTTTTGAAGATTATCTCAACAAAAAGATCTGCCTCCAATGGTCCCACATGACAACATTTGAACCTTTAAACCTGCCAGAGTTTAAAATGTGAATATGAATATTATGGTTTTGCGAAAGTTTCCAGCAAACATCATTGAGAAGTTATAAACAATAGTAGAAGAAACAAAGCCAAATATAGCTCAAAATATATCTAACAACAAACATGACAACACATTAGCTGCTGCTGATACACAAAGTCTGTCAATAGCACTGGAGAAAGCTATAGCTGAAGAATACAGTCTGTTCCCCACCTTACTCTTTTCTATAAAGGGAATTGTTCTCCAGGGGCATCTACTGAAAGCATGTACCAAAGAAATGAGGTTAGTTTTATTAATTTACTTTCTTCACAACTGAATAGCCATAGCTTTATTCTCTTATTCCCCTTGGCACTACTTTGTTCCTTTCTTTAATAACAGTAAATGTGAAAAATCAGGATTTGTTCTATTCAGCTTCATTTCACTTCGAGCGCTGTAGGGAGATGAGATTTGAAAATGTTCACTGTAATGTATAGGATATCTGGTGGATTCACTTTACTGATGATGCAGTATCATTGCAGATGGCTCACTTTGGGATGTACAGCTTTATTAGAGCATTAAGTCTTGAACTCCTGACTCCTTTTGAGTGGCACCCAGCAATTTCTAAGGAAGAATTGCTGAGATCTGTAAGTGGTGTTCCTCTTTGAATAGTTCTGTTGTTAGTGCAAACAAAGCCTTCCAGCAAATCCAAGCTACGCCGGAGAATCGAAATGTGAAATATGGGGCCTTCTTCTCCTCTGACTTATATCATGCATACTTAGTTGCAACTGCACAAACTGGGTGCAAAATGGACAATTATGATTTGACAGCAGTTTACACATGTATTGTGCTAACTTTGCACAGATGTACATGACTGCATAAAGAGAAAGGCAGTGGAGAATCAGTCTCAGGGGGCAGATCCCTGGCCAGAGCTGTAGACATTGGGTATCGCCAGACAGGGGAAATACTAGGATGGAATAGAACTGGCATAGCTGGCTTTATGCCACCCATTTGCCCCACCTCCATGAAATGGACATGCAGAGGGCAGCAAGTGGAAGAGCACAAGTCACTTTGATCCTCAGCCAGTTAGGTGGTCACTATGGGACCAGTGTAGCTGAACTAATTCAGAGCAACCTCTATGCTCCTCTAAATTACACTGGGGGCCATTTTAGCTCCTGGCTGGAACAGAATCAGGGGCCCAGAAAGATGATTTCAAGCCACCATTCTGCCTGCTCTCCAGAAATGTGTACATTTAGCACATGCAAGGCTGCTGTGGTATCCAAGTTATCTTGCTAATTAGCTGCCACCTTAAAGCACATTTTTGCATTAGGGCCAGTGAGCCATGCTGCCCCTAGGTGAGCTCCAGATGGAATTCATCCTCAGGTAAGCTGAATTCCTTCCTGAACAATCTGGATTGTTGGGTAGCATGCCTGCTGCTACATCCTTTCAGCATGTTCAGCATTCACACACACTGCTGGCATATACACGAGAGTGAGAGCATGGCTGTGCCTCTTCTGTTGTCCAATATGTAGTTTCTCATGTACTCCTGGACATACATGGTGGGAGCATTCCCTGTTTTCTGGATAGTACAAGGACTGCAGTTGTGCCCCACTTCAGTGCAGGGCTGCGAAGGGGGAAGGGAGTAATAGCCTGATTTGTATGTACCTCTAGATCAGCAATGCACAATCTGGCCTAAGTGTGGCTCTTGATACCAGAAACAGTTTAAATGCTGTTAGTGATACAATAAACTTACAATAAATATCAAAATAGAGATTGTTTAAAACCTGTAAACTATAAAAACAAGTAGCAAACTTTGGGCATTTCTGAATATGGGATATAAAAAATAAGAGGATAGATAGTATGATTACAGCTGATGTCAGTAGTTATGAATTATAGGTAATATAATTTATCAATCCCATGATTACCTGTAGGGGTAGTATATTTTTAAGCAGACCCCCTCCTCTAGAAACCTGCTAAGGTACTAATTTATATTACTTTTGCTGCACAGAGTAATTGTGAGTATCTATCAACTGATACATGGCTGTGGCTAGAAATCCTATGAGGTTGGCACAGAAAAACAGACTGGGATTTTGTGACTGTCACATCGCTGATCTCAAGTGTTTATGGTGAACGAGCCATACCATTAGATGCAAGTTTAGCAATGTTTTGAATTTAATCCATGAACTCTACTGTGGACTTCACTATTGATTTTAACTAGAAGCTGCCCAGATACTAAGATGATGGGCAGCAGTATAAAAGTATTAGGTAGGTAGATAGGTATCATTTAAAATGTGATATTTTCCAACATTTCTTTCCCTTTTATTATTAGGTTGGGTTTTTAATGATATTTAGGTATAACATCTCAGACACACCTCATTTTATAAGGCATAATTGGTAATTTCCTGGCAGATGTTTAGATTACACTGTTTACTAAAGGGCACAAATATCTTTCATCACAAAATGTTAATTTTAACAACTAAGTAAATACACTGTAACTATACAGCTATGATTTTAATTTTATAAAAGCAATGCACATACAGATAAGTATGAATGCTACATTTGATACCACGCAATAGGGATATACAAAACTGCTATTTTTCTTCCAATTGAATGAAATGAAAAAAAAATATGCGTGAGAGGTACATTTTGGGTGTGGCATATGGAGAGTGAAACACAAAAATAATCAGGTTGTGTACAACTATCAGTGGAATATTTAAACCTCATAGGTTCTGGGGTTTCAGATGGGGAGTTTGCACTCTGTCTGTAACTAAGAAAGAGGACTCAGGGCCTGAGTCTCAGTTACTCCATTACTGACCTTAGGAGAAAGGGAGAAGGGGGAAGCAGAGCTGTCATTAAGCCAACTCTGCACACACCGTGTTCTAGGATTGTGAAGGGGCCTATGACAAGTCAACTAGGGTTCAGTCTAGCTGAGAAGAACCTCAATGGCTGTTGGTTCTTTGACTCTCCATGGGTCTCCTGGGTTCCACAGTTTCTGACTCTGGGAATGAATGCCCTCTCTCTCCATCAGCCACAGCCTGCCACACTCAGCAATGTGCACTGTCCCCTTTCCGTGTTGCCAACACTTGGGATGAAATTGCAACTAGCATGATTTTGGCCCCTGTGGAAGCCAGTCTGGCATGAGAATCTCCAGCCCTCACTCGATAGTCAGTCCTGAGAAGAGGGAAGGTGGAACTCCTCTGTTTGGCTGCCTTCTTCACTTCTCCACCTCCTAGGAAAAAGAAGGGCTCTTGCAGGAAAGAGGCAGAGGTTTTCCTCAGGCGCCTCAGGAGCCCAGAAGGGGTTTTGAGTAGGAACAGTGAGAGAGGGAGCAGCCAGCACTATTCTTACAGGAGGGGAAGAGGAAAGAGGGACCAGAAAGATCCCAGCAGCAGCTCAAGCTAGCCCTGCTCCTTCATTCCCCCTCCCCACCTATGAAAAATGGGCTCTCTGCTTCTCCCCCTCTCCTTTCATCCCTGCAACACCAGGCCTGGGAAAGGGCAGAAAGAGACAAAGAACTCATGGAACCACCCCTCTCTCAGGCCTGGCTAGGGGGAGAAGAGAAACTTGCCTCAGCCCTCCAGGCTGAGAGGGGTAGATAAGGAAATCCTGGGGCTGCAGTGGGAGCGGAGGTGCACTGAGGGGCAAGGGGCAGATGTAGAGTGGGGGGTGGAGGGTGGCAGCATTGATGTGGGACTGGGGTGGTGCATAATTAATGAATGGGTTGTGGGACACATAGATCTGGGGCTGGTACGGCACAGAATTAATTAATTAAATTTTTAGGGAGAAACTAGCAGCTCTGCACCACCAGGAAGTATTTTATACATTTCTATGTAATTTGATCTCAGCTTGGTATTTCAGCAAGAGCTCCCACAAGGGCCAAAACCACCTTACTTTATAAATTTGGGAGAGTTGGCAACATTCACTGCCACACACACATTGGTTGGTGATGGCCAGTTAGAGACACAGGCCAATAAACATGAGATAATCATTTAAAAAAAATCTCATGACTTTATGGGGTCTAATTCATTATTTTTGAACTTTTGACATTGGCCATGCTCCCCTATTCCATTTTTGATACCACTGGACTGTCTCCAATTTGTCCACATCTTTTCTAAAGGGGGAATTACAAAATGGGCACAGTAGTCCAGCTGAGGCCTCACACATCCTGAGTAGATTGGGACAAGTATCTCCCAGTTACATGCAACACTAGTGTTAATAGATCCCAGAGTGATAATAGCCTTTTTCACAACTGCATCACATTGTTGACTCATTCAATTTGTGATCCACTATAAACCTCAGATCCTTTTCTGCAGTAGTGCTGGCTAGTCAGTTATTCACCATTTTATAGTTAAGCATTTGATTGTTTTCTTCCTATGTGAAGTGCTTTGCACTTCTCTTTAATGAATTTCATCTTGTTGGATTCAGAGCAATTATCCAGTCTGTTAAGGTGTTTTTGAATTCTAATCATTTAATCAAAAAGTGCTTGCAACCCATCCCAGCGTGGTGTTACACACAAATTTTGTAAGCATACTCTTCACTCCATTATCCAAATCATTAATGAAACTATTGAATGGTGCCTGTAAGGGGTCGCGGACTCACCCCTGCAGCGCCTCCTGCTGGTCGTCTCGGGAATTAGCTCTTCCAGCGTCCTGGAGCGCCCCCTGCACACCGGTGATCCACTTGCCACTGGCCCGTGTCCCTCCCAGGACCCCGGTGCCCCTTTCTCTGGGTCTCCCCCTCCCAGGGGAACCCCCACCTATTATCCCCACCTTGCCTCAGTCATAGGCTACTGCCAGTCACCAACTAGCCCCCGCGCCCTGGGGCAGACTGCAGTGTCAGCCACTCATCATAGGCCAGGTTGGGTTTGGACCTGCTGCCGTTGCCAGCCCGTGGGCTGCCCTCTGCAACCCCCAGTACCTGTTGACCTTTGCTAGGCCGCAGCCTGGGGCTTTCCAGGCTAGAGCTCCCCGGCTCCTCTGCCTTTCCCCAGCCCTGCTCCACTCAGGTACCCTGTTCCTAGCTGCCTGCAGCCAGGCCCATCTCTCTCTGAAGGCAGAGAGAGACTCCTGAGCTCCTCGCTTCCAGCCTCTTCTATAGGGCCAGCTGAGGCCTGATTGGGGCATGGCCCAGCTGCAGCTGCTTCCCCAATCAGCCTAGCAGCTGTTCTCCTTGCCACAGCCCTCTGCTGGATTGTTCTAAGTCCCTCAGGGCAGGAGCAGGTGACCACCCCGCTACAGTGCCCAATCCAAGATTGTCCCCTGTGGGTCTCCAAAAGATCTGTGTGACAGACTGTACCCCTATGTTCACCACTTTTACAAGACTCTGGTAATTTTGTACAAAGTATGTCTTGTGAGGTATCATTTAAAAATTCATAATTCACTGATCATTATTGTCCTGGTAAAATATGTGTGGCAACATTGTATGTAAAGTTATAAGATTCTCTAAAATGTTACTAAGGCATATTCCAAATCTGGGGAAGCAGCCCAAACCAATTCCTCAGAGACAAAAGGCAAACTGATGCCTCAGTCAGGTGTCAAGTAAATCAAATGGAGCTTTGAAAGACAAAAGAAGCATCATTGAACTTGGGGAGGGGCTCCGGCTGAAAGATCCAGCCAGACTGCTGTAAGCATGTGGGAAGAGAAACCTTTTTGCTTTAAGTTCATTTTGCTTGCTAAATTAGGTATTAGTTTGCATTTTACCTTTTATTTCTTAGTAATAACTCTGACTTTTATGTCTCATTACTTGTAATCACTTAAAATCTATCTATCTGTCTGTAGTTGATACACTTATTTTATTGTTTTATCTAAACCCGAGTGTGTTTGTATTGAAGTGTTTGGGAAACATTATTTGAAATAACAAGGTTTGTGCATATCATTTTCTATTAATGAAATGACAGACTTTCTATGAGCTTATATTGTCCAGGAGGGTACTGGGCAGTACAAGATGCCCTCATGCTTGTTCCCTGGGCCACTCCCTACCCTAGCTTCTGTTCCTCTGTCTACACAACAGGTCTGTCTTGGGATCTCCCTTGGCATCCTCTCAGGTCACTCTCTGGAGCCCCTTCCCCTATCTGCAGTCACTTGTCATCCTCAGCCCCTACAGATTGCAAGGTCTGTGGCAGCTTGACTGTGAGGCCTAGGTCTGGTCCCGGCTGCTTGGAGCCCCAACAGCTTCTCTACAGGAGGCTGCAGCACCCAACTGCTCTCCAGCTCAGTCAGCCCAAACTGAACTGAGTTGCTCCATTTGGAACTCTGCCTCCACTGGGAGCAGAGGAACATGTGTCTAGAGTAATTCTTTAACCCTCACCTGAGCCATGTGGGGTTTGTACACCCTGTCAGAGTGAGGCAGAACTAAGATGCTATCAGGGCACTGTGTCTCTGCAATGGAAATATTGGGGGGGAAGGATTGTTTTTCCAGCCCTCCCCACAATGTTTACTACCCTCACAATATCTGGCAGAGGCAAGAGTAGGACCTGGGTATGTTTCTTCCCTCATGTACACATGGGAAGGTTGGTATGAGGGGAGACACATGCAGGGACCTGAACAGGATGGGGCAGGAGTAGCCACTGTGTCGCACATAATTAGGCCAGCCACTGGGAAACAGGTAGGATTCCCCAACGCATCCCGGTCCCACCTGCCAGCCACCGCAGATCCCATCAAAGACATTTGACCTGGCAGAGGAGCAGTAGCATGTACACCAGCCACCAAGGTGAGGTGAGGGACAGGAAAGGGTATCAGCAGCTGAGTAGAGGGCAGGGTTAGTTAGTGCACAGGGTGCCAGATGACAAGGAGGGTAGGGCACCAGGTGCCCAGGAGGTTCTGTAGGAATGGCAGTAGAAACTGCCAGGATACCCCTTCCCAACATGGAGCCAGCTGCCCTCACCTCCTCCCTCAAACCCAGTCTTAGTAGCTCCTCTCACTCCCCTTCCTGTCCCTCCAATCTCACATTGACAGGGAGCTTCCACTCCCCCAGATATAAAGCAGGAGCCCCATGGAAATGATAACCCCACACTACAACTTGGGAAGTTTAGTGTTTGGGATGGCAATGGTCATTGTGTGTGTTGGAGGAGAAGCTGGCTCACTATACCAATCTCAATAAAGCTATTAGAGCATTTCACTAGCCTCACACTACAGTCCCACTGCTAGGGTTTGGATCATTATGTTTTTAAAAGTAATTGGGACCTGTGGGAAGGAATATGACCTTAGGTGAGATTTGATTTATGTTTCTGGCCATGGGTCTAAAGTACAGGACAAAGAAGTTAGCAAGGCAGAAAAGCAGTTTTCTCAGACCAAACCTACCCTTCTGGTTGATATTCAGAACTGAGCTTTATACAAATTGGAGCACAAATCAGGCCTAATCTTTTTTTTCTCCTCAATAGTGAGAGATGTTTTCAGGTGTTTTTAGGTGTTTTCAAATAGAGACACAAATATGAAGCACAGTACTACTCCATACATATAAAATATGCTTTAAAATATATTGTACTCCCTAAATATAAAGCTAGCACATGAAGTACTATGCAGCCTGAAGGGGATGTGACTGGATGAGGTGGGGTGTGTGCCTAGAGGCAGACTTCTCCATCTGCTTGCACCTGAAGGTACACACCACACTTTTTTAAAGCTACCCCTCCAGGGTATGTTCTAGCAACTTCCCAGGAGAGTTAGGTTTTTCATTTTCTTTTGGTCTGGTTTGTTTTTTGGGAGGAGGGGAGAGGTTGCCTTTGTTCTCCATAAGCAGAATGAATGAACAACTGTCATGCATCCACAATACAGCTGTGGCTACAAGAGTCACAATCTAGCCCAAATTGTGTGTGTGATTCATTTCTTTCCCTGGCCTTATAATGAAGACATATTGTGTTAGACTAAAGAACTAGATGACAGCAGATTCTTTACCAGAAAAGTTTTGGTTGTTTATTCCTTGTTGAGGCCTTTATCTCTCAGCAGAAACAACTTTTTTTCAGATTTTAAATAATTTTCTTGTCAAACTGAACTGAATTGGACTGAACATCACACAGCCAATTGCATGCACATTCTCCTGGTTTGAGTCTCCGTTGTGTCTATCACTCTGGGATGATTACCTCTGTATTCCTAATATGAAGATGAAAAGCTGTCTTGACTTATAGCCAAGACAGCCTGCCTTGTTCTGTTTGAGTCCCATATATTAAACCGGCGAATCATGAAGACCAAATGCACAGGTTTTGACAGGTAGGAAACAGAAGCCCCCTAAGAATATTTATCTTAGGTTAAGGATTCACCATCCTACACCATAGCAAACTGGAGGGTACTAAATTCCTTTGGATTATTACAGTAGTGTCATTAGCCCAATTACGATAAAAGATGTGTCGGTTGTTATATACACCTGAAAATAAATGTAACTCAGCCACAGACATTCATACTGATCTGTAACCTCCTTGCAGGGCCAAATCTACCCCTAGTGTAAGACTAAATCATTTTAAAACCACATCGTACACATTGTGCACCCACTGTACAGTCTTTATATGAGAGGGAGTCCCATGTCACAGAGGGGATGCACAGTTCAAGAAGGAGGGGATTTCTGAATTTACTGTACGTTCCCTAATTAGACTCAATCCCATGGAAGCCTCTGGTAATTTTGCTAGTGTAGACTATACTAAATCTATATTTGTATTTATCGTTGTTTTCCAAAATAAAAATGTTTTAATAGAACAACCTTCTTGGGGTCTGTTTTTCTTGTTTTATGATTCTAAAATTTTATTCAAAATATTTCTTTTGTTCATTTTTTTTCTTCTCACCCAAAGTCTGAAATAAAAATTAGAATCAGATCCTGCCCTCACATTCAATCTTGCAACCCTACTGAAATTAACGGGGTTGCACAGGTGTATATGAAGGCAGAATTTGGCCCTGCCTTTAAAAAAATCAGTGTGATCTTAAAGGAATTCTATGGAAATTCAAAGCCCAAGAGATTTCAAATTAAATGAGATAACATTCTCAGAGTTACAGCCATTGAAATATCAGAGAATATGACATTTGAGAGGAATTGTAAATTTAGGGCCAGATTTTGCTCATGACTAAGGCTATGTTTTAGTCATGGGTATTTTTACTAAAAGTCATGGACAGGTCATGGGTAGTAAACAAAAATTCATAGCCCATGACCTGTCCATGACTTTTACTATATATCCCTAACTAAAACTTGGGCAGGGGGCCGCGGGTGCTCTGGGGGGGAGTTGTCCGGGGGTGCAGCAGGTGCTGAGGGAGGTGGCCCAGGACCCCGCTGGTGCTGCAGGGGGTGGGGGGAGGCGGGAGGTGCACGGCCCAGGACCACTGCTGGTGCTGGGTGGGGGGGAGGGGCGGGGGGTTGGCGGGGCTGGCAAGTTCCCTACCCGGCTCTGCGTGTCCCTGTAGCTTCTAGACGACGGAGGGGCCAGGGAGCTCTGCTCGCTGCTTCCTCCACAAGCACCGGCTGCGCAGCTCCCATTGGCCAGGAACCACAGCCCCTGGCCCCTCCACCACCTAGGAGCTGCAGGGCCATGCCTGTGGGAGCTGAAGAGCCCCCCACCCAGAGGTAAGTGCCACCCTGCACCCCAACCCCCTGCCCTTAGCCCTCTCCCACACACCCAAACTGCTGCTGCTGGCCCAGGGACTGCCCGGCTCGGGCAACCCCTGAGCCAGCACCGGCCGCTGAAGAAGTCACACCGCGACAGACTCACATCCTTACTCATGCCTCATGAGTTCTTACCTTACTTGGACCGCTTGTGGACTAAAGTACTACTGAAGGGAGTAAGTGTAGCAATGTCTGGCCCTTAGAATCAGAAAGGATGATATTTAATAGTAGAGATCTTAATATTTAAGTTATCTTGGTCAGAAAGTGTTATTTAGTGGTGTTATTTTTAAATTTACTTTTGTTAAAGGATGGATTGCTTGCTAATGTTATTTTCAGAGGATAAGTAAGTTTAAGTATTGAATTTAGAATCCTATGACCCGTTTTTTCTTTCAGTATTTCATCATTTAAATGTCCACTGATGTTGTATACACATGACAGGAACCTAGCTAGACGTTCTCTTTTATGACTGATCAATCTCACAAACATTAAGTTTTTTGTCTCTGCAACTTTCTGGGCATTGGAAGCTATTGTTATTTAACTAAAAACAGCAAGAGGAAAAAGAAAATCAGAAATTAAAGAAAGAAACAAGTATCCTAAACAGAGGGGGGATAAGTAAGGGCACAAGGATGATCTGCTTTCTCTTGCTCCTTTTGAGAGGTTAGAGTGTATTGAGAGGGAGAAAGAAGGGGACACTTCCCCCCTCACTCAGAGCCAAGACTGAAATTAGAAAGAGCCCGTGTTATTGCTGGTTTCAGAGTAGCAGCCGTGTTAGTCTGTATCAGCAAAAAGAACAGGAGTACTTGTGGCACCTTAGAGACTAACAAATTTATTTGAGCATAAGCTTTCCTGGGCTACAGCCCACTTCTTCGGATGCATAGAATGGAACATACAGTAAGAGGATATTTATACTTACAGAGAACATGAGAAGGTGGAAGTAGCCATACCAACTGTAAGAGGCTGTGTCATAAGCCGTTGCTGACATTTTCAATGTTGGCAAAGAAACCATTTTCCAAATAACCGAAGGGTTGAACACCCATTCTGTTGAATACAAGATTTTTTGAATGTATTATCTTAATTACTGTTGCCTCCTGCCTACTGCCTACTGGATACAGCTTTCCAGCTGTTCTTAAATAGCTCCTTCCCCACCATAGCACAAATCTATTAATCCCGTGTGATCTATTTCATATTGCATTTTAATGTTGCATCAGTACATAATGATATTTCATCACAATACTGCAGTATTATAACAGCCTCAGGATAGAAACAAACCTCAAAAATAATAAATTAATAATAAAATATAATAATAAAATAATGCGAGAATCTTGAACTGTTCTGAATTTGAGATCCAAAATATTGGATGCTAATCTAGATTAATAGATTTTATCTCAAGGATCTTATAGAACTGTCCAGACGTCTTTACCAGTGTGTTGTTTTGTAGGGCTCTTGGCCTACTACCCCCATTTATTATAACCAGAAGACAGATCACACCAGGTCTCTGTTTTGAGGCCATCTTTACAGTGTGTACCACCACATTTCCCCACTTCCTTGCACTTCCATGCCATTCTGTCTTCCTCAGTCTCTTCCTTCCAACCTTGCTTAAGACAAGATTGTGGCTGGCCTGTATGTGGGTTTCTAGTAAAAGGTGGGGTAGGGTGGAAGGGAGAAGTAGCTTACCCCCACCTTTTGCACAATATGTGTAATGACTGTATGTGTAATTCAGATTTGCAGTCTGAAGGTCTCCTCTACTGCTTTCTCCTTGGTCCCCAGAGGGTGCATGGTGCCTCAAAAGTGTTTGAGGGAGCGGAGAAGAGCCATGGTGAAGACAGCACAAATAGAAAAGAAAGTTGCACTCTACAAAAGGATGCAGAAGTGGATGTACTCCCCTTCACACTGGGAGACCATTTGCCTCCTTGAGTCAGAATGTTTCCTGGTGCTCCTCTTCAAGAGGTGCAGCTGAGCACTACTTCATACTATGGGCTGTGTCTTAAAGGTAAAACATTTTATTTATATGAGCAGTTAAAGTTTTTCACCAATGTACCTAACTCCTTGTAAACCCAATATCAGCCGATTTGCAATCAAATATCAGCTACGAGCTACAAGATCACTGAAATAATGGGCATTCAAAGGAGAAAAATAGCCAGGATGAGTCAAAACAACTCTGCCAGCCTGAATTTAACATTCATATATTTAAGTCAATCAGCGAACTTTGAGGGTATCAGAGTGACAGAAAAGTAGAAATGAAGTCATTCAGGCTCTCCAAATATTTCTATTGCAGTTGCCAAAACAATGCTTGTTAGGACCTTCCATCCTGTTTTCTTTAGAGCAGTGGGTTCAACCTGACTAGTACTGATTTATCTGCTTTATTTATTTAGATATTTTGATGCAAATAAAGTAACATGATAAAACATATTTCCTAATAGGTACACTTGCCATCTATTAAAATATAAAATATTGCAAAACCAAAACAGCAGCATATTCTCTTCACCACCATGTACCAGAAACCCCTCATCAAGAACGTATTTCAGATATAGGCTCTCATTCTTCCATTAACTCAGTGCAGGAATACCCCTCCATTTGGATGGTACCCCTAGCTCCATCTTCAGGGGTCTGCTCCTGTGGCATGCATTGCAGGGTCAAGAGTTAAGTCCAAATGTCCCCAACCATCACATTCCTGAAACAAACAGTCCTGCAAGTGCCTCAACCCTCCTAACAGATGGGCTTTTGCACTTGCTTGAAGGTCAACAAATTTGGTTTGTGATCAAAAGCTCAGAGGTTTTCCAGAAGAATGCCCTACCAGTAGTTTTGGCTGTTACTTACTTTAGGAGCTAGCTCCTCCTTGAGCATTTCTGCTGATCTCTGCTGTGGCATAAAGACACATATAAAAACCCGGAGGAAACTGTAACAAAACCAACATCTCAAATTCCTTCTGAAAACCAGTGCAGATCCAGAGCAATGACGGCAAGTTGACATGTTCTCACAATGACACAATCTATTTAACAAGTAAGCTTGTCACCCTGTGAAATAGCTTCAACCTCCAACTAGATTTTATGTGTAGCTCCACATAGGGTGCATTGCCATAAAAAAATCTAGGTGACCCAATGTGTGAAACATGGTACCGCTGATCAGAAAATGGAAAAGAAAAAGAGTGATTTTTTTTTAAGTTTCTCTTTCTATTTTTCATCAAAACTTCATTTCCACCTTGTTTCCATTTCTTACATTTATAAAAATGTTCCATCCACTCTGCCAAGGACTATGGTTGTATCAATAATACCTCAAGTTTCCTGACATAGAAATCAGCTGATAGAATAGCAACATCATTATGGACACCTGATCACTGTCTATTGCCAGCAGAAGGTATTCAACCAAAATGACAAGTGCAGTCTCTGTGCTGTAGCCAGATCCTTTGTTAAAGGAAAAAGACAGGTCAAAGAGAATGAAGCATGAAAAGAGATCTGTAGACTTAGCTAAAAAGGGATCTCACTGGTAGTAAAAGAAATCTCAGGGGAGTGAAAACTGTGAGGCAAAAAGAGGCAGAGAAGTATAGGGTAGCAAAGTTGGTTGAAAAAAAAATTGTTCAGCAAGGCATGTTTCAATGTAATCTCTAAGGTGAAGGAATAGTTGAAGATAAAGGGGAAGGAAGAAAAGATAGAAGAAAGAGTAATTATTAGCATCCAGTTCCTTATACTAAGCAATCAATTTTTCATCATTCTTTCATAGCATAAATATTTGGGTTTTGTTCTTCATTGTTTGCAATAGTGCCTTAGAAGCTCTAACTTTGATTTTTCTCCCCTTCCTTTGTTTCTCTGTATGGCACAAGTTAACATGGATCTCCCTTATTCTGTGCCAGTCTCATAAATGATGCAATTATATACCATCAGCACAGTTCCAAAACAAGGTTTGTTAGATAAACTTGCCAGCACAGGGAGTACAAATGATGTAGTTCTACAGAAATTGGGCACAAATGTAATAGGTTCATACATAAATTATAGCTATTGTTTGTTTGCTTTTTACTTTCTTTGCCACAGCAACATGGATTTAACCATAAATATTGAATATCAAGAGCATATTGTATCTGGGATTCTACACTACAGAACCTCTTTAAACTCACCTAAATATGATCTTAGTATATAGCAATTTATAAATGTTGCGTATAATAATCAAAATATGATTTTTCCTCAAAATATTGTTTCCATTTCATAGATGCAGAAATTGAAACAGATTTTGTGTTACCCTGGCCACAGAGGAGGTCAATACCCCAACTAGGATTAGATCAGAAGTTAATGAAATAAAGCTTTATGCTAACACTACTAGGTCACATTTGTTTGTTTTTTTATTCCCCCCCCCCCCTTCTCTGTTTAGCAAGCTTGGAAATTAAAAGAAAGATTGGAAAAGGATGATTCTCATGAAGAGGAAGGAGTATTTCATTCTGGGCTCCCAGTTACTTGAATTTAAGGAAGAAACTGCACTAGACAGGGAGTTTCTCTTCAAAAAACTATGCAGAATTTTGAGATAGTATCTTTACCATCTGATTTGCACCTTTCTGAGAATGGTTGATTAGTTCAGTTAATTGATGGTGCAGCCGAGATCTCACTGTGGGATTAATGACAGGACATTTGGAATTTAGTTCAATATCAGTTGAAGTCAGCAAATGGCACCTTTGACTTCATTCAGATCTTAAGTAATAAGTTACTCTCTCAATAGAAATGTATAAAATAGATGAAGGAAACAGTATAAGAGAAGCGGTATTGGCAAATCGCTTGAGTTCCTTTCCAGGGTAACACATATCTCATTGGTTATGGCTCTTAACTAAATAGAAGCAAAGATCAATGGATAAAAGAGAGAAGTATGGATCACTGAAGTGTTATATAGCCAGTTTCTCAGGTCCTACATGTCAGAGGCCTAGGAGACACTCAAAAATTCATGAACTCAAGAATTAAGCATTTAGTAAGATAGTTTACAGATCCAAAGGCCTAATTATTGCTTAAGCACTATCTCAGATTGTATCAAGACAACAGGATTATGAGAGGGAAGGAAAAATATTAGTGTTGTTTAGGCTTGTAATGTGATTTAAAATAAACTTTAAATTGTTAAATCTGTCTTCCTGCATTTAAGATACTCAGACAGCTATCAATTTCCTTCGGTCATGGTATCTGTTTTGCTAGCTCCTCTTCCTAATTACATATAAGAGAAAGGAATTTGTTCCATTCTTTTCCATCATACTGGTTTTCCTTCTTAGCCTTCAAAACAGCTGCAATGAGTTCTTTTACATTGCTGCCTCCTTTAACTTTGACTTTCAGGTAAGTCCCTAAGCTCACAAGTTAGAAGCATTGGAACATTTATTTCTGGGGAAGCGAGGAAAAATTAAATGGAGTTTGCCAGTCAGGAGACTTACTTTCTATTGCACTGTAAATCCCTAATGGTCAGCCACAATTCTGGCCATTCCAAATTGTAAATGGCTGTGCAGCATTCAATACGTTGAGTTTATTTCAGGAGAAAAATTGAAGAAAATGTCCTACCTAGAGACTTGCTTCTAAATCCATTCTGAATGGCCATGTTGCTGCTGTCTACTTGACAACTGTTCGTTTAAGGTTGATCATCATTTACAAACAAGCAATGATATGTGAAAGTTATGGCTAAGGGTCAGATTTTAAAGGGTGAAATATAAATATCAGAAAGTTTGCACATGAAAAGGTTTATTTTCTGTATAAAAAGGTTATAGGTAGGAAACAAAACTGTCATAGAGATCCTGATCATGGTGTATTTTCCTCCATTACCCTTTGTACAATGCTGTGCATATCCAGTGCATCAAGAAAAAACAAAAACAAAAAAGGAAAAAAAACAAACAAAACAACCATATGACAAGTAATTTTATTGTCTCAGAATAGTATATCTTTAAATCAAGCTTTAGCCACACAACTTCAATTAGTATTAAATGAAGTTGATTGACAAAAATTCAGTCAAACTGAACAAATCCTATGTTAAATACTGTGATTACAGTAAACTCTGAAAATATAATAAAGAAATATACTTTACCTGTAAGGCCTGTATCCTGAACAGTGAGGGGTTGAAGAAGGAATCCCTCAGGCCATTCTGAAGCCATTCATGAAGGCTTGTGTTATCTTCCCTTTCTTCAGGGGCTTTGGTGACAGAATCAAGAAGAAACACATCCAGTGGCCCTGCCTCCAAAGCTACCCTTCATGGTGTGGCGAAGGGATCTCTGTAGAATATGTCAGTTCTGCAGCATGCAGGAGTCCACACTTCCTACAAGGGATCCCCACATCCTGTATTTTCCACTTCATGAGTATGATGTTCAGTGATTGCCTAGGATGGGATTCACAAAAGGGACTTAGGCAATGCAAGGTTCAGTGTTGCAGTGCTTAACTTGTAGGCCCTCTGCCTCCTAATGTAATCCACAACCCATGTTAGGTGACCAGGTTCCCTATACTATGCACAGGGAGAGTTAGGTGCTTAAGGAGTGGGATCCACAAAAAGCCATCACACTGACTAGGATGCCACCTAAACTAGGCTGTAGAAAATGCCAAGGAGAGGGGTGTGGCCTGAGCGTCACCCCTCAAAGGGAGTCAGGTGGCTAAGTCCAAGTCAGAAGGAGGAATCTATTTCCACTCATGCTTCTCAGAGCTGAACCTACTCCAGGAGTTTGGTGCCTAAGCCAGGTCAGTCCTTTTTTCCAGAAAAACTGAGAGAAGGAGGAAGTGGTGCTGGTGCTGGTGCCTCCTTTAGCACTTTTAGCCCAGTACGTAAGGCACTGACAAAGGATGTGGGAGACCCAGGTTCAATTCCCCCTCTGCCTCATGAGAAGAAATTATATGAACTTGGTCTCTCACCTCCCAGGAAGGCGCCCTAACCACCAGAACATGGAGTAGCCTGGGGCAGGTTTCTCTCAGTCTCTTCTGGTGATGCGATTTCATTTTGCCTGAAATACTTGAATACTCAGAAATTGAGACAGCTGTGGCCTGGTGGCTTGGCCAGTCACCTAAAGGAGGAGTGACCAAGGTTTTAATCCCCCTGCTCCATAGACTATTTAATTATTAGTACCAAGTGGAATACCTTCAACAAGAGAGCCTGAGAGAACAATGCTCCAGAATACCATATAGCCTCTTGGTTAGGGCACTCACTTAACAGAACAATGATTCAAACCTAGGTGTCCTATACCTAGGGTAAGCAGACGTCCCGATGTTTGGTCGGGAGGCAATTTGTCCCAATATTTCGTGGCACTCTGCTTTTTTTTTTTTCTTCACCGGCGGCACTCCATTGGTTTTTTTTTGCTCCGCTTTTTTTGCTCCACCGGCGACCCCTCCCCCCCATGTGTCCCGATATTTTCTTCCTCTCATCTGGTCACCCTACCTATACCCAAAGTGAGTGCTCTGACTGCTGGGCTAAAGGGTATAAGGAAAGCACCACCATGTCTTCTCTTGCTGCCATTTTGTAAATCTAACCCTTTAAAAATACTTTGAAACAAAACTTTTCACGTTGAATGAAACATTCTGTTCAACTTAAAACAGACCGAAAGAGGTCAGCATCAGTTTGATCTGAACCCTTTTTTCTTCTCAGAATTGCCACCCAACTGAAAAAATCAGTTGCTTTCCCATCTCTACTCATAAAAACTGTCCAGCTATTTTTTGTTTTTTGTTTACAGTATTTAATATTAGCTAACCAATCAGCTGTTCAGAAATACATGGATGACATTTTTGCATTGGCTAAGGCAGATTTGTCAAAACCAAATATTTCAGAGACTGCTTGATTTTCAATGAAGTTATGATGAAACCTACCAGAATTCCAATGGAACTCTGCCTATCCTGTTTCCTACCAGCTTGCCAACCCAATACCTGGTGGCCTGATGGAGAGTTGAGAGTTTGGAAGCCCTGGAAGATCCAGATCCCAACCTCCCAACTCAGCCAGGACTCCCACCTCTGACTCAACTCACCAGGCAGGATGATGGGGAGGCAGGACCTTGGGAAGCCTGGCTCCGAGTTCCTCAGTAGCCTGGGCTCCCAGGATCCACCAGGTGGAATGTCACAGAGCCAAGGCTCTTTTCCATTTTGGGGAGAATTTCAGAGTTGTTGGTTTTTGTTCCAAACAGTAATTAAACCAAATTTTGAAATATTGAGATCTTCCACCAAATGGAATCATCTTTCTCCACACAGATCGAGGTACAACATATACACTATTCAATTTTACTCTGTTTAGTTTCTCACACTGCTTCCAACACTGTTCTGAGTGCCTGCACAATCTAGAGGAGGGGTGGCCAAACTTACTGACCCTCCAAGCTGCATATGACAGCCCCACTCCTACTGAAGTCTGAAGCCCCTGGAGGTGCACCCCACGTGTCTAGAGCCCCGACACCACCCATCCTCATTGGCAGAAACCCTTACCCCACCACAAGGCAGAAATCCTGAGCTCCTCCCCCTAGTCTGGTAGGTGGAGTATGTGGGGGGCTCTGCAAGCCACACTTTAATGGTAAAAGAACTGCCTGTGGCTTGCAAGCCACAGTTTGGCCACCCCTAGTCTAGAGATACATTTATAAATGTCTTTTTGCTATAGTAAAACAAAAATAAAGGAACAGTTAGGGTAGATTCTTTCCATCTGTCAGGAAGCAGTATGTTGGTAGTCACACCTAGTGTCTGGAGCAGGAGCCAATAGCCAAAAAGCAGAGCTCATGGTCAGAGCTAGAGTCAGAGGCCAGAGCCAATGATCAGAGCTGAAGTCAAAAAATGAGCAAACAGACTTGAGAATCAGAGCTGGATTACATGGAGTGTAGCAAGGCAGGCACTAATGCAGTCATGGGCAAATGCTTTGAACAGCTGCCGAACTACTGCTGCTGCTGGTTAAGAGCTTAAGAGCTGGTTTGCTGACTCTTCCAGCCAATCAGGCAGTGTAGCCAATTAGGCAGTCTACTACAGTCCAGCTGCACTAGTTAGGTTCCCTGGAGACTACCTCTGCTACAGGCCCTGCTTCCAGACTGGCTCTGCAGCAGTGTCTGATTCCTGATACCACCATCATCATAGCAATAAGTCCAAGTTCTGTCAGCTGTAGTTAGGTCAACCCAATGTCAGTGTAGGCCAACTGATAGCTGGGGCTATCACGGCTGAGAGGCTTATGATCCTGATCTAAAACCCATTGAAATCAAATTAAAAAGAAAACTTCAATGAGCCCTAATATGCAGACACACACAACCTTACAATTACACAAACAAACAGGTAAGCCTCATTTTCACTTCATCTCTAAGTTTTTCATTTTCAGCTGAGTAGCTAGTACCACTAGAAACCATCTGTGTTCCCTACCATTTTTATCACGTCATTAAAAAGAATAAAACTGGTCACCTACAGCTGCAATTGAAAGAGTGGTGACAAATCAATTGGAATTAGGAGACTAGCATAATACAAACAATAGATTTTCTGCCAAGGTAACTTGCATAGTAAAGAGATCCACCCCAAGTGCACTTGGCAAAGGGACTCCATTGTGGGCAGCTGGGCTGCTGTGTGTAAGCTTCCAAAATAATATATATATATTTTTCTTAAGTGAATTTAACTTTTAGATTTTTTTCCCCATGAATTAGTTTTAAAATAAAATGCCCTCGTCTTTTCTGGATTTTCAGTTTTAAAAGTTACATTTATTCCAAGGCCAACATAATGATGAAGAATGGACATTAAATAGTTATGCTGATATACCTATTACTCTTCATTTTTTCAAACAAAAAGAATACTGATATTTATTAACAAAATCTAAATGCTTTTAAAATACTGAAGGTTAGGGTTCATATAAGTTGCCATCCGAAAGCTATAATGTGCCCATTTGGAGTGATTTCCCCTCCCCCCCAAAAAATCTCTCTCCTTCTAGAAATAAAACTATTTTTGTTACCATAATGTAAGTCCTTGAAAAACTTTTGCCTTTACTTACTTTCATTTCCCTGGGTTGGATGCGCCCTATTTTCTTCCTGGATGCTACAACTGGTGGAACCAAGAAGTAGGTGGAGAAGGGGGAGAGCAACAGTTCTATTGCATTGGATCTCCCTGCCCCGAACACGAAGAGTCTCATCTACAGTATACTACACAGCTGGGGCTTTGTGGGTAGGGAAGGGCTATGTCCAGGTGCACAGACATGGAACCAAAATCAGTCCATCATATTCCTGTTTGAACACTTCTGAATGTAAATGTTTTATTTTAACATTACTTATTGATATCAACGTCTATGTATTATTGGAGATGTACAGTGTGCTAAGCACTGAAGAGGCCAGCATCCTTTCTCCTTAGTAATGTGCATATCTCCAATGCACAGTAAAATGAGAGGTGGTACATACCATTGAACAGCAACCAAAAAAACTTGTCAGACGGTGTTTTTTTTCTAACACTGCAAACATAATAAGTATATAATATAATTTTAGAGGGTTTTTTTTTAAATTCCTTTCTTCTGCCTAAATCCCTCCTCACTTCCCACTCTCCAAAGTAATATGTAAACTAATTACAAACATAAAACACCCTCCAAACCCATCCTAACGCCTTGGGGTATGAGAAACCTTCCTCTAAACTCATGTACATTTGCTGTCAATTAAATAGTGTTGGAGGAAGATTCAAAGACTCATCACTTAATCCACCATCGAGTTCTTAATCGAGTTCTTTCAAGCAGAGAGTTTTAAATAGTCTCCAGACCTTATAGAAACTGTCAGTTTCATTTTTCATTCTTGCTGTTTATTCTTCATGAGCAGGATTCCCAAAACCAGTGATTTCCAGAGTAGTAATGAATGTGGGGAGATTTTATCCAGTTTAGCAGAACTGTTTACTATGATGCAAAAAATGACTGAGGCATCACTTGACTGAAGGAAGAGAAATTTAATACAGACAATGTCCAGGTAGGTGTCATAGGGTCTAGAGACTTCAGTACTAAAATTACTACACCTATACTGACATTGTCTCTTCTTAGTATGAGACCATCCTGGAACACAACCACCAGCAATAGACCCAATCTGCTACTTGTGTACCACATTTCAGAAATGTGAAGTCAGCCCTAGGAATAAATTTGTTTCTCAGCAGTTAGTCAATGTTCAATGTATACAGGATTTTCTACTTTGTTTCTCTTGCGTCAGCTGCAATGAAATCTCTGGGAATTATCTGTATTACCTCATTCCACCATTATTTATCAGCATACTGTTCCAGGATGCATTCCCACTTAAGTCTAACAAATATTCCTTTTTCATTTAATAATGTGTAGGTGGAAGATAGACATTTACAAGGTTTCAGGTGTAGTGATTAGATTCCAGGAGTGAATGAGACAGGGCAATATATACATCACACTTCTATAATTTTATGAAAAGCTCAACTGAAGGTATATATAAAAAGTAGACTCTGGGAAGCTTTGAATTTCTTCTATCTTGTTGTAGTTCTGAAAAAAGAATGTGGACCTTTGGGATCAAAATATATCAGCTAGACATTTAATATCAACATTCTCTGACTATTGAGTTGGCTAGGCTGGGATGAAAAAGGGAATGAATCAGGAGTGGCTTTAATGAGTGTAGGGATGGAAATTTGTCAGAACGTTTACATACTCCCCTAGGAAGCCTGTATTTGGAAATAAAACATGATATTATGTTTTAGTGATTTAGTGAGTGAAGAGCCTGATAAGAAGGGTAGTAGTCAATTTGAAAGAATAAAGCATAAACCCTATTTGATCTTCGCAGGTGTATAATTCTCAAAAATCTCCATCCAAGAGTTCACTCTGCAACAAGCTTCCATTACTTCCTCTTACCTGACTTCTGACTCCCTAGAAGGGGCTGGAGAGAGAGCATATGGGTGATAAAGATACAGAAGGTCAATGACAGGTCTTTTCTTCGAGGAGAGGTTCAGGGAGAAGTGTCAGGCTCTCTTTGGTAATTGCCAGGGCTCAATCTGCTCCCCCCCCCCCGAAATAAAGAAATAGTCTCCCACTCGGTTCATTGGGAGAAGATAGAGTCCTAGGGAACACCACTGATTCTTCTTGCAGTATCTCTAGGATTTATGAGCTTGGATCCTAGAGATCTGTCATGTGTCCAGGCCACACCTGCACCCTCAGTGTAAGGCTGGAAAAGTTTCATCTTAAAGAGCAAAATAAGAAGGAAACTCTATGAGGAGAGAGAACCTTACAGGATTCCCACTAGACTCCTCCTCCCACTAATGTTTCTTCTGTGGGAGGGGACAATCAGACCCCACGTCTTTAAAGATTTGCCTTAAGTCACACCCTAAACCTATATTGACTCAAGAGTAGAATCACAGTAAAAAGCATGTTGTTAGTCATGTTCTTCACATTTAGATCTGATGAGGTTTATTTTCACTTTTCATCAAAGTTGTGTGATGAAAATGATATTATACTATGTTTAACCACAAATACCCTGCATGTAATATTCATTATTTAGAAAATAATTCAGCATTTTTGTTATACAAATAATGGAAATATTGTATAGACCCCCAGCTTTCTGTATGTCAGTGCTCCTGGTAATGTAATGTACTTTACAACAACATTTTTAATAAAGTGTAGGTGCAGCTGAGACCCATCTTTTTCTCTAATGCATGGAAACATGCATAATTAATTCCTCATGCTGAACTGAATTTTTTTTTACTTAATATCTAGGATGAAGCTTAACAATTTCTTAGATAAGCTCACAACTCGTCAGGTTAATGCAGGAGCACTGAAATGTGCTCTCTAATTGGTAAATGGATGGATTGCCTGGAGATGTACTTTGGGCTACAGCAATAAGAGAGAAGGGCTCATTCATTATACATTATTTATGGCTATTTGTTTTCTCTCATTGCCAGATGCATTATGATCTGCCATTACCAGCTCTGCTGATTTAGATACAGTGAAATGCCTAGACCTTTACATCAGTCCCTTTAGATGAAATGCCCCCCGTAGGAAAGAATGGAGGAGAAAGTGAGTGAGTTGCACAGTATACTAAAAGGAAGAAGATCCTTCTTTACTGTTATGGGATAATAGAGTAAAGATATTAAAATTAGCATGAATTGAGGTCATAATTGAAAGCTTCCTAGGATTCTTTTCCCCTTATACAAAAAGTACTCTAAATAGATCTGACAGTTTCCAACCTCAACGTCAATCTGGGAAATGTATCAACATGGCATTAGAAGAATGTATACTTATACCTTCTAGTCTTCTATTTTCCATAATATGCTTCATAGGTTTCCTGATCTCTTCTTATGCAAAGTACTGTATATACTCATTCATAAGCCGAATATTTTTGGTAAAAAAGTGACGCATCAAAGAGCAGANCTGTATATACTCGTTCATAAGCCGAATATTTTTGGTAAAAAAGTGACGCATCAAAGAGCGGAGGTTGGCTTATAAATGGGTCTACATTTTAAACTCTATGGAATCATTTAATTGAATATCTAATACATTGTCATTTTGTTTACCTGGAGTGTCTGCAGGCATGGAGCCCCTCAGCTCCCTGTGGCTGCGTTTTGCCGTTCCCAGCCAATGGGAGCTGTGGGAAGTGGAGGTCGCCACAAACATGTGGACAAGGGGGATCCGGTGGACATAGTGTACTTATATTTCCAGAAAGCCTTTGACAAGGTCCCTCACCAAAGGCTCCTACGTAAATTAAGCTGTCATGGGATAAAAGGGAAGGTCCTTTCATGGGTTGAGAACTGGTTAAAGGACAGGGAACAAAGGGTAGGAATTAATGGTAAATTCTCAGAATGGAGAGAGGTAACTAGTGGTGTTCCCCAAGGGTCAGTCCTAGGACCGATCCTATTCAATTTATTCATAAATGATCTGGAGAAAGGGGTAAACAGTGAGGTGGCAAAGTTTGCAGATGATACTAAACTACTCAAGATAGTTAAGACCAAAGCAGATTGTGAAGAACTTCAAAAAGATCTCACAAAACTAAGTGATTGGGCAACAAAATGGCAAATGAAATTTAATGTGGATAAATGTAAAGTAATGCACATTGGAAAAAATAACCCCAACTATACATACAACATGATGGGGGCTAATTTAGCTACAACGAGTCAGGAAAAAGATCTTGGCGTCATTGTGGATAGTTCTCTAAAGATGTCCACGCAGTGTGCAGAGGCGGTCAAAAAAGCAAACAGGATGTTAGGAATCATTAAAAAGGGGATAGAGAATAAGACAGAGAATATATTATTGCCCTTATATAAATCCATGGTACGCCCACATCTCGAATACTGTGTACAGATGTGGTCTCCTCACCTCAAAAAGGATATTCTAGCACTAGAAAAGGTTCAGAAAAGGGCAACTAAAATGATTAGGGGTTTAGAGAGGGTCCCATACGAGGAGAGATTAGAGAGGCTGGGACTCTTCGGCTTGGAAAAGAGAAGACTAAGGGGGGACATGATAGAGGTATATAAAATCATGAGTGATGTTGAGAAAGTGGATAAGGAAAAGTTATTTACTTATTCCCATAATACAAGAACTAGGGGTCACCAAATGAAATTAATAGGCAGCAGGTTTAAAACAAATAAAAGGAAGTTCTTCTTCACGCAGCGCACAGTCAACTTGTGGAACTCCTTACCTGAGGAGGTTGTGAAGGCTAGGACTATAACAATGTTTAAAAGGGGACTGGATAAATTCATGGTGGCAAAGTCCATAAATGGCTATTAGCCAGGATGGGTAAGAATGGTGTCCCTGGCCTCTGTTCGTCAGAGGATGGAGATGGATGGCAGGAGAGAGATCACTTGATCATTGCCTGTTAGGTTCACTCCCTCTGGGGCACCTGGCATTGGCCACTGTCGGTGGACAGATACTGGGCTAGATGGACCTTTGGTCTGACCCGGTACGGCCGTTCTTATGTTCTTATTTTCTTATGTTCTCTGTCTTCATCAGTGAACAAAGATAGCACAAAAGCTGCCGAGAGATCTGCCACTTCCCGCAGCTCCATTGGCTGGGAACGGCAAACCGCGGCCACTGGGAGCTGAGGGGCTCTGTGCCTGTGAACGCTCCAGGTAAACAAAATGTCCAGGCCCGCTAGCAGCTTACCCTAACAGGGCAGGAGCCAAAGTTTGTCAACCCCTGAAATATAGGGTTGGCTTATGAAAGGGTCATACAGTTTTTGCTATTTTTACCTATCCATCTTGGGGGGTTGGCTTATAAACGAGTATATACGGTATGCTCTATTATATGATAGACAAACAGTATTTCTTTCTGCACAGTGTCTCAGGAGCTCACTTGACAATAATAAATAATATCATTTTGAGCCAAATTCTGAAACATACTGAGTAGTAACTTACTCAACAAATAGTCCCATTAACTTCTGTGGAATAAAGTACCATGTTGTGTGAGTATGGGTATCACAATCTGGTCCACAAGATGTGCTACTTCTGTGAGGTTCATAGTTATCTCAATTCCCATTAATTTCAGAGAGTGGCAGGCTCTTAGTACCTGACAGGAGACATCCAGCTCTTTGCAGCACTGGGCCTAAATCTTCTCTTTTTATTATTTAACAATAGTTAACTATACATAAAATTAAAATTCTGGCCATGCTGAATCATCTCACCAAACTATTGAAAAATCTTAGCAATGTTACACAAGGCAGTGGGAGGATTTGGCACCCACAGACTCCTGGCCATGAAATCTCCACTTATTTGGGGGATCTAGAAACATCAGAGTTAACTTCAGCTTTATTTTAGAAAAAGTTTCTAGGTCCTTTCCTTGTGAAGATATCCTTGAAAAAGTAAAATTACAGAAACCAATCCAAATGTTGAAAGTTTGTCACTTATTTTCCTATGGATCACAGGCTCCTTATTGCTTCCCTTACCCATGGCCAGCCAAGGCTTTTAGGTCTGTGCCATGGTCTCTTGATTTTCAGGTGTCAGTTTGCAGCTGTAGAGAACAATGCCATATATGCTGCCACATATAGCCCTAGGGCCCTTGTAAACTTTCTTCAAGCCAATTGCCTGTAGCTGAGCCACTTCTTCCACTGCCTAGAAGGAGAAGCAGCTTAATACTGTGAGAGACAGTGTGGGCTAATGGACTAAGCTTGTTAGTGAGAGCAATGAGCCCCTAAATTCAAATCCTGGCACTAACTACTCCCTTTTGATCTTAGAGCATGTTTACAATGCAAAATTAAGTCAACTTCAGTTACATCAACGTACAGCTACCACAGTAATTAAATTGGTGTTCTATGTCCACTCTAGCTACTTCTGTTGGTGGTGAGTGTCCTCACCAGAAATGCTTGCACTGGCTGTCAGTGTGGGACATTGTGGGGCACTGAAAGCCCCAGTCTTGCCCAGCAGGCCTTCATCTGGGCTATCAGTTATTAAGTCAGTGTAATGGGTGACTTACATCGGCGGGAGCAACATTGTAGTGTAGACGCTTACAGGGTTAGATCAATGTAAGCTGCCTTACGTTGATCTAACTCTGTAGACCAGGCATCAGTCAAATTACAGTCCTTTTGTCTGAATTTTCCCATCTCTAAACCAGGGAGAACTATATGGGGAAGGAAAACTGTGATATTTAAATAGTGTTTTTGTCTTTTATCATTTTCCTATGTGAGTCCATTTCAGAGTGTAGCGATTGGTCTGGTTTCATCCACATAATTATTGTTATTTCTAAATATTGGCAGTTACACATACATCCTGGCACAAGCAGCTGAGCTCCATTTCCACAAGGAGTTTGGATATGAGGGTTTACTGGTAACGTAAAGATACAAACGCAACCAGTGTGGACTTTTTCACATGTAAAGGCAACCTAAAATCTGGTGAGCAGTATTGACAGTGCAGTGAAATCTGGTCTTGCCTTAATGAGAGTGCTGCTCTGGGACCAAAAAGTTACTCCTTCTTAGCAGCAGAAGCAAGCCTATATGAGAATTGTAGCTAAGCACCTCATTAGAGTGTTGATAATCACCCAGAAACCCCTGTTCTTTCAACAGACCTCTTCTCTATTCATACACTACCCCATTTTACCTTGTGCACTTACAAATTGAGAATAGCTCTCAGGGGATTTGCAGCTTGCTACTGATTGATGAGGAGCACTATGCTTACATTTATTTTGCACACACAGGTAGCCTTCACTTTCACTGTACTGCAACAGACTTGCACACTTTGGTGTACATCACAGAAGGCCTTGCAGGATCAAAGCTTCAGTGGGATTTTTTGTGTGAGTAAGATTATCAATTTGGTCCTGTATATAAATGCATTGATAGATGCTCAGTTGAGTTTGTCAAGATATTTTGCAGATACAGGGATTGATCATAGAGTCAATACTGAAGCAAAACTTTCAGTTAAGTCCTGTCGTATATTTCTCCCCAAATTTCTCTCCGTATTCTGCACAGGGGGGAAGGAGGGGGAAAATCATCAATGGGCCAGATCCTCAGTTGGTGTAAATTGGTGTAAAGTACTATTGAGTTCCATGGAGTTACACCAATGAAAAGTGATTTAGAATCTGTTGAAACTGAATTGTTATTATTGTCTTTTTGAAGTTTGTACATACATTTATTTTTTAGCTTTGAGATTTCCCCTTCCCTGTTGCCTCTAGAATTGATGGGTTCTGGCTTTGCTTTATCCTATGCCACTGCTCTGTAATAGTTGGGTGAGATCCTTTGCTGATATAAATCCTTGTAGCTCCATTGAAATTAATGGAGCTATGTTGATTTTCATCAGCTGAAGATCTGGCTTGTTTTGCTTTGGAGAGACTGTAAAGAATGGAAGTGAAACATTTAAAGTGGCATTACTTCATGCTGCAGAGCTGCAAATCCCAAGCTCACATTTTCTTTGTTCTTGTGCTGTTTTGTTTTGCTGCAAGGTTTTGTTTTCTTTAAAGAAATTCTCAAGTACTTTTTCCTAGCCTCACAATATAGAAAACACCTTTTCCCTCATTTTCCAATATCTTCTTTTCAAACAATATTTAACTGTGTTGCAAAGCACTCTTTGTATTTTATTTTTCACTCTTTTGCATCCCAGTTGGTAATTAGAACATGATTTGTCATCTGATTTGCAGAAATTATACTTGACAGTATGTTAAGTAATTGAAACTGAAAGCAAAAAATGTTACTGGGGAAAAGGAGAAAGTAGATTCCCTTATTTACAAAAAAAAAAAAAAAAAAGAAGAAGAAGGCTGAAAACGTTTCTTTTAGGCACTTACTATAATACATGGCTGATTTTAGAATTCCCTCAAACCTCTGGTAAATCCTACTAACACAGGTAAATAATACTGATAAATAGATAAAATGATGAAAATAATAACTACTTGGACAGTTATTCTGATAAATTGACAGTAAGATGCTAACAGTATCAGAGAGAATTATGACTTAGCCTATAAATACAAGCATTTTGCTAGTCTCAGGTGATTTCTGTTTGGAAACAGCCCTTTATGATAGTGGTGTACTGCATACATCTTGTATATTTTAGCACAACTGTCTCCTAGAAATTGATTTATTCTCTGGGGAAATGGTGGTCTGTCTAGGTCATTGTAAAAGTGGACTAACTAAACAGTTCTGGAAATCCCACATTTCTTTCCACTTTTAGAGTTTACCTGTGGATTAACAGACGCTTGTTATTATTTAATCTTTTGTCATTTAAAATTACTAATTTTACAACAAACAATGTAAAAAGTAAATTATAGAGAAAAAAGTATTCAAAAATCCATTTCCTGAAATAAGTAATTTAAAGTTTTACATTTAGCACAAGTTACACTCTATATAAAGAGATGCAGTATGGCTGGGATTAACACTCTTAATGAACATGAAATTCATACTGTTGTGATATACTCATTGTCAGATTGAGACAATGCAATGAGAATAAGAAAACTAAAATTTTAAAATGAGGTATACTTTAAGGGGCATTTGCTAACTGGAAGATGAGATTATAGGCAAAATAATATTAACCTCCCTTCATTAATCCTTCTTGGATGACAACAAGCAAAGAGATTTCAGTCTTCAACAGAAATTCCATTGTTCTGGGTAACTCCTTTATGCTAATCTCCAGTGACGTTTACTCAGTTATGTTGGTTTTCCCTAGAAGACGCTATAATAACACAAAGTGACTTTCTCATGAATGACTCTATCTAGCATCCAAAATCCTAAACCAGGGATCAGCAACCTTTGGCCCGCGGCCTGCCAGGGTAAGCACTCTGGCGGGCCGGGCCAGTTTGTTTACCTGCCGCATCCTCAGGTTCGGCCGATCGCGGCTCCCACTGGCCGCGGTTCACCGCTCCAGGCCAATGGGGGCGGCGGGAAGCGGCGGCCAGCACATCCCTCGGCTGATCCCTGTCCTAAGCCATCTGTCAGAAAAAGCAAGAGCTATTTCTTCTGTTAAATGCTTAGAAAACCTCCAGAACTCTTTTCTGTGAACTAAAGTTTCAGTCTTCCATTAGTCTTCTGCCCAAGCCTTCCCCAATGGTTAAATCCTCTTTTCTTACCTGATTAGTAAAGCTGCAGTCAGCAGGGGACCATGGTGTTTCATTTCTCTTATTGAAATCTGGAATGTCTCAATTTAAACCTTGTAGTGAGTTCAGATATCAAGATGAATGCAAATTAAATATTAGAGAGAGACAAGGTGTGCAAGGTAATATCTTTTATTGGACCAACTTCTATTGGTGAGAGAGACAAGCTTGTCTATTGTCTCTTTAATATCCTGGGACCAACACAACTACAACACTGCAAAAAAATTAAATATTGTCACAATAATACAGGGGTCGGCAACCTCTGGCACGCGGCTCACCAGAGTAAGCACCCTGGCAGGCCGGACCAGTTTGTTTACCTGAGGCCTCCACAGGTTTGGCTGATCGCGGCTCCCACTGGCCACAGTTTGCCGCTCCGAGCCAATGGGGGTGGCGGGAAGCGGCGCGGGCCAAGGGATGTGCTGGCCGCCGCTTCCTGCTGCATCCCGCAGCCCCCATTGGCCCGGAGCGGTGAACCGCGGCCAGTGGGAGCCGCGATCGGCCAAACCTGCGGAGGCAGCAGGTAAACAAATTGGTCTGGCCCGCCAGGGTAAGCACCCTGGCGAGCTGCATGCCAGAGGTTGCCGACCCCTGCAATAATATTTACTTGTAAATCATCATTAAGATCAATTCATCCTATGGCTAAACATTTGTAAATAAATCACCTACATATTGTCAAGAGAAAGAACCAAGGAACCCATTGCAACATACAGAATATACAGATCATGTTGCTTTCTCCTCTTTATCCTTACAAGTCTTGCTCGTCCTTCTTAAGTGGACTTCACTTGGTGTCAAATAGGCATTTTCTGTCCTTCCCCAATTTTCTGTACCATCTTGCTAGCAAACCTTCTGCATATCATATAAATCTGGCCACCTTCTCCCATATCTTCTGTCTGAAAACAAATGCTGTCCCTTTAACATCCATGATTGCATATAATGATTCCACCCAGCCAAGGTAGAAATCAACCCACCCCCCAACACACACACAAAAGGTCCCATAATGCTCAAAGTGGCATTACCAGGTGAAAGATCCACATATTTATTCATAATTGGACATAGAAAGGGGTCCAGAGAAGTAGAAGGGGTTGGAAACCGAGCATATCAGAGTAACACCTGCAGAGTAACAGATGCTGCTTTTGTGGGAAGAAATAATTTGCTGTTCACATCCCAAAACAGGTGTTCCATACTTTGTCACACATTATTATAGCCTTTGTAATTCCTGAGTCAGGCAGTATCTTCTCTCCCTCATCCTCCCACCTCCACCCCCACCCCCAAGTGAAGGGAAATTAAGGTAAACAATAGTAAAAGTGTACCAAAGAGAACATTCAACTTTCTAAGAAAGGGGTTATGTCTTGAAATTAGGGGACATAAAGAGGAATGCCATTCCTATCATTAAAATAAATTAATCTGTTTTAGAGGAGACTGTCAAAGGCACAAATGGGAGTTACGCACCTGGCTCCCATTTCCAAATCTCCCCCTTTTGCAACCATGAGAGGGAGCAGAACATGGTACAGGAAGGGAGAAAAGACAATATGCTCCAGTGCTTACAGGAGTAGACTGAGAGCTCGCAGTCATAGGTTCTGTGACTTTTGGCAAGTCATTTATCCTTCCTATTTTTCAGATTACCCTTCTATAAAATATGTTTAATAATATTTATTACAGCTGGATGAATGATTTGTAATGAATATCTTCGGATTGTCACTCTTTGTTCACAAATTATCCACAGATTATTCTCATTAACATTGGGGGGGGGGTTAAATGATTTTCTGAATAAATTAATCTAGGCAAGATTGCGGGTACATAAGGTAAGAGACAAAGAGGAACAAGGGGTATAAGGTTTCCTCTTATCCCCCTGTGCTGGTTACCCATACCATGGGCAAAGCCATAATGAGCCCAAAGTACTTTGAGATCCTCAGGTGGAAGATACCCTGTAAGTACAAGGTAATAGTATTAGTAATAAATATTTACCATTAGAGCCACAGGAGCGTGTAGTGGATGAAGCGGGGGTGTTACGTTAGTGTTTTATATAGTAAAGAGTTATGACAACTCCATTTTTTCATGCAACATTGCACTCCAGCTCAGAGTTGTTGGAAGAAATCTATTTCATTATTTAAGTGAGACCTGTCCGTTATTTGTTTTAATATGATCTCTTCATCCAATTTAGCTATCAAATAGGTTTCAAACCTTTTTCCTCATCAGGTCTGTTCAGACATCATCATGAAAATCTTCACTGTGATTTGAAAAATATGAATTTCTGCCTTAGGTTCTTCTCATTACACTCATTAAAAACTTTTCCCCTCAACAGGATAACACATAATTCCTTAAAGATTGCGCCTAAAATAAGATAAAGTTGTTCCTGCAGTGGAGATTGTGCACCTTTCCCAATTTCCTCCAGAATTGATTATTAAAGGTTCCTGGGTTTAATTTCAAAGTGTTTAGTGTTAAATTTTAGGTGTAGTGTGTATCTGAGAATTTGGGGGCTAATACAACCTCTATGGAAGCACTACTCTAAATGAGTAAGGATTACTGTCATGAAAACAGGTTGCAGGATTGGACGCTTTGTTAGTTTATAATGACAAACATTAGACCCAGACTATTACAATCTCCCTGGAACCCTGCAAAAATGTGTGCTTACTTTGACTTTTCCTATGCAGAAATTTTTATTCATACCTATTCACGTACCATCAGGACTAAAGGAATTTTCTTTTAATGATGTTCTCACATCCCAAGGATTCTGATCTCAGTTCTGCTGGTGGAATTCCACTTCAACAGAATTGTTTATAATTTACACCAATGTACCATATGGTGATTGGAATCAGGACACATTCTTTAAGGGCTTGAATCTACCACTTTTTTCACAAATAATCTCAGTGAAAACCATAGCACTACTGAATAAACTATTATTCATGGAAAGGATGGCTGAATCTGGATCTAAACTTTCAGGGTCCTAATACCCAAGCCACACTATCTTCTTCCTCCATGGAATAAAATGATACAATTAACTTCCTTCCACTTTACAGAATTCTTAGCCATCTCTGATTGGCACTCCTGGTTTTCAGAAATTTCCATGAATTGACTACAATCTCGCTCTGTGTCCTCACCCATTTGTTCTATTCCTCCAATTCTGGTGCCTCTGTTTGTCTTATAATTGCACAAAGTTGTCCATGAAGTTTTCCTCCACCATCCTGTGTATGCTTTATTATTGCAGGATGGAAATAATGTGAGGAAGATGAAAAAATGAAAGCCACCCAGAAACAAAATAGGGAGAAATTGGATGGGAAAATGGCAGAATTCAATTGTGATACATCTCCAGACAGAAAGATGACTTGACAGGAGGAAACAAAATGATGATGATGATGGGCGATCACTCGTTACCGAGTATGATCTCTTCCATGGGAGTTATGGGTCCTCAGGTGGCTAATAACACCAATCCTTGAACCACAAGTTCTATTGCAATGAGGGCAGATGTTTTCAGGCTCAGCAGGAGGCTGTTGGCCAAGACTGGAAGCCAGTCTCTCCTTCCTTCTGCACCTCTGGTCCTCTTCAGCTTGTCAGTGAGCAAGTTCAAAATGCAGGGGACCATCACGTAGGACTTCACTCCATTTTAAGCGATCCTGAGTAAGTGTCTCCCAAGTGTCAATGTCAATATTACACTTTTTTAGGTTGTCCTTTAGTAAGTCCTTATAACGCTTCCATTGTCCACCCAGGTTACGGTACCCTTCTTTCAGCTGAGAGAACAGGACCTGTTTTGGGAGGCGATGGTCTGGCATCCGGACAATGTGACCTTTCCAGTGGAATTGCTGATGGATGATCATTGCCTCGATACTGGTGGTCTTTGCATCTTCCAGGACACTAATATTTGTGCACCTGTCTTCCCATTTGATCTTCAGAATCTTACAAAGCCAGCGTTGATGGTTCATCTCAAGAACTTTCAAGTGGTGTCTATAGGTTGTCCAAATTTCGGACCCATACAACAGTGTTGGGAGAATAACGGCTTTATAAACAAGAAGCTTGGTGTCTGTTCAAATGTCGTGATCTTCAAAAACCCTGTGCGTAAATGAGAAAAAGCTACACTGGCACAGCTCAGGCGATGTTGAATTTCTGCATCAATATCTGCCTTAGATGAAAGATGACTTCCAAGGTAGAGGAAATGTTCAACATTCTCCAGTGCCACTCCATTGATTTAGATAGATGGGGCATGTAATACCTCATTTGGAGAAGGCTGATAGAGCACTGTATTTTTCTTGATATTAAGAGTGAGACCAAGACATGTGTAAGCATCAGCAAGCACATTCAAGATAGTTTGAAGATCTTTGTCAGAGTGGGCAAAGATTGCGTTGTCATCAGCATACTGAAATTCCACAATAGATGATTTGGAGATCTTACTCTTGGCTTTCAGCCTGCTAAGCCTGAACAGCTTTCCGTCCATTCTGTAAATGATTTCAGTGCCAACTGTAAACTTCCCAGCAACTAGGTAAAGAATGACGGCGATAAAAAACGCAAACATGGTTGGAGCAATGATACAGCCCTGTTTTACTCCTGTTTGTACTTTGAAAGGTTTGCTCTGGAAGCCAGTGCTGCTCAGAACAGTCGCTTTCATGTTATCATGAAGCAATTTTAGGACATTCATGTCTTTATCAGGACATCCAAACTTAGAAAGTACAGTCCAGAGGGCATGACGATTCACTGAATCAAAGGCTTTAGTTAAATCAATAAAAGCCATGTACAGTGGTTGGTTTTGCTCCCGACACTTTTCTTGCAGCTGCCGTGCTGTGAAGATCATATCCGCAGTTCCATGACATGGTCAGAAACCACTCTGTGACTCCGGTAAAATTTCTTCTGATGGGGCAGAAGGCGAGTTGCAAGGATCCGAGCCAGAACTTTGCCTGCAGTGGCTAGGAGGGAGATACCACAATAATTTCTACAATCTGCTTTATCCCCTTTCTTTAAGAGGGTGACAATCAGGACATCCCTCATTTCACTGAGTAGCTCTTCCTTTATCCAGATTTTAAGGATAAGCAGGTAAAGCTGCCGAATTAGCTCTGGTCCACCGTCTTTAAAGATTTCAGCAGGGATCCCATCTAGAGCTGCTGCCTTGTTGTCCTTGATCTGTCTTTGCTCTTGTGAGAAGTATGTCACTACAATCTCGGGCATGAACTACTGTATAACGTAGTCGAGGGGATGCTAGTGCTTTGACCATGGGTGTCGCCAAGATGTTTTGAACTTTTCCTTTTGTCGGAAGAGAGTGTTCATAATAATAAGTTCATGTTCAGCACACTTGGTCAGGAGCAGAATTCCATTTAAATTGCCTTTGCCAACTCCGTCTTTCCTGATTGTTCCCTTCCACAGGTCTGAGTCTCGTCCCACACATGCATTGAAATCCCCCAGAAGGATGATCTTGTCTTCTGTAGGGGTCTCTGATAAAATGGTTTCCAACTGAGAATAAAAATCTTCCTTTACATTCTCCTCAGCATCCAGTGTTGGTGCATAGGCGCTCACAATAGTTGCCTGTTGATTTTTGGTGAGCCTCAATTGGAGTGTCATAAATTGCTCATTGATGCCAACTGGTACCTCAGAGAGGCACCTTACGAGCTTGTTCTTTATGGCAAAGCGGACTCCATGCAATCGGGGTTCATCTATAGATTTTCCCTTCCAGAAATAGGTGTATCCTCCTTTCTCCTCCCTCACCTGTCCTTCATCAGCTCTTCTAGTTTCGGACAAAGCAGCAATATCGATGTTAAACTGACTCAATTCATGAGCAATAATGGCTGTACACCACTCTGGTCTGTCGCTGTTTGAGTTGTCCATCAGGGTACGTACATTCCAAGTTCCAAAGTTGAAGAGTTTTTTACATTTTCGACCGCTGAGGTGGTGATCCTTCTGGATGCGGCTATCCAGCCAGGAAAAACAGAGGCAAGACTATTTTTAGGGTACCTTTTCTAACCCCCAACCCATGTGGGGTGAGCAGAGTGGATCCTAAAAAGGCCTGCTCAGTCGTGGGTGCTCAACCCGCCTCAATCCTCGAGCAAGATGACAGTATCACACACCCACCTCCTGTGTGTCGGTCTGTAACTAGGAACTTCCAGATTTCACTGTCCTGTTCCCGTCGCCACTTGCCAATCGCCACCGGACTTTTGACTTGTGCAATGTTATTTTCCCCCAAAACTGGAAGATGCCTGTGCAGGACTTCTTTTAAAGTGGGGAGACAGGTGCACAACAGTCACCACACTATCCTTGACAGATAGAGGACTTGAAACCAATGGCATGGGCACCATGACGATTGGAAATCCTCTATTTGCTGCAGCCTTCATCCACCTTCACAGCCGTTGTAATATTACACAACAGTTTCACCTCCATTGTGCAGTTATCCTCTGTCTGCTCTGCTATTAGGGACTTCTTGGATCACACTTTGTCTGGAACCTCGCCCTTGTCTGTTCTGCCATGGGTAGCCCTAAGGGAGAACATGACTTCAGGCAGCATTGCTCTCGGGGTCATTGAGACACGCAAGCCTCTCCACCACTACAAGGTGGTGATCCATGGAGAGGGGAAGCAAAATAATGACCACAAGAAAGCCGAGGGAAAGGAGACCTGAATTATATCAGATTCAAATTAAGCACAGGAGGAAATAAGTTGGGAATGGAAGGATGAAAGAGAACCAAGGATAGACTTAAATCAAACCTCCAAAGGTTAAGATTTAATTTGTGGTGGTGCAAAATCAACATTCTAATGAATCAAAATAGAAATATTTCCAGTATCAGCCAATTCAAAACAGTTTTCTATATTGGCCAAAAAAAAATTAACTATAATTAAGGCTGGCACAATCAGGGCCGCATCCAAAGTGCAGTGAAATCAATGGAAGTATTTCTATTGGTTTCAATGGGTTTTTGTACAAGCCACCAGTCATTAGCAGGGCCATGAATCTTGTAGCAGACACTATGATTGAATTAACAAAGGGCCACATTTTGAATTCCTTACTCACAATAAGCAATTACTGACATGAGTGATCTCACTGACCCCAATGAGACTCCTCATATGAGCAACAGCTCAGGTGAGTTAGGCATTTGCAATCTGGCCTTTATAGCTAATGGAATAGACTGATCAACAGTCTAACCTGATTGGTCAGAACAGGGTAACCACATACTTCATTTTATTTTCAGTTTATAGGAATTTTTTTAATCTGGTTAAAGAAATCTTAATAATTTAAAAACTGCAGCTTCCTACACTCTTTCCAAAGGGGAAAAAAATCCAGAGAATTGGGAGGGGGGGAGGGAAATTTTTAGAAAATACATATTAAGGAAAATGTTATTGTGTTATTCTACTTGACTCCAATGCTTTAGAAAAGGAAGAAAAAATATGTACAGTATTTGAATAAAGGCGCTTCAAATATGACATATGATGAGATTTTGCATCTATTTTGTAAGATAGTTCTGTTTGTTTAGGTCAGGACAGTGATGTATAGAAAGGCTTAGAAAGAAGACCTTGTGATCTAATATTGATCAGAAAAACATTTTATTAAGTGTTACTGTATTATATATATATTGGATCAATCATACAAACATTCAAAGGCTAACATTAGGTGAACATATGCATATGTCAGTCATGCAGGAGGTACTATATTACTATATCTATTAAACATTTTTTTCCAGCATACAAAGAAGAGTGCAATGCTTAAACAAATATATTGGTAATAATTACTATTGTCTTTCTTAAATCAAAGCAATTTTTTCATATGTCAATTGCATTATTCTATAACGTTTATAAATTCTGAATACATAGTACTTCTCTACCTATAATAGTTTGCATCATAATGCAAGCATCTTACCTATTTTTGTATTAAAACAATAGGCTTTAAAGTCTCAAATAAAAATAATCTGATTCAATCATCCTGGATTTTTCAGATGTATTTGTCCTATTGATTAGTAGTGTATTTAATCTGCATACAATCTTGACTGATTCATAAGCCTTTGTTTGCTGCCCTCCTCACCTCCTTTATGAAGGAGGCCCTCCATCTTGAATAATAATAAAAAATGCAGATGTAGTAGATAATTTTCTATTACACTTAAGCTAATTAAGTGTTTAATGGAATAGGGAAAGAATATAAATACTTTAAAATAATTAGTCTCTTAATAATGCATTGTTACATTAATTTACAGTAGCATAATTGCCATGGTATATTGATATGCACTATAATTAACATCCCATGGAGACAGAGATTAGAAATGGGAAAGATCTATTAGATGACCTAGTCTGCCCCTTGCCAATGCAGCCCTAAATTATAGCCTTGAGTACTTTGTTCAGTCTAGCTTTAACTAACTCACAAGTGTTGGGCTTTCCTCCACTCCCCTAAGGATTTTGTTCCATCATTCAATAACTTTACTAGTCTTATAGATTCTTAATATTCTTCACTTTTAATCTGCTCATTTTTGTCCCATTTTTCCAAGATACATCCTTTGAACAACCCTAACAAGTCATCCACCTCTTAAATGTGTTTACACTATTTCAATGTTACAGGCAGTTCTCATAATGACATTCCTCACTCTGACATCACCACCCCTCCTGCCCTATTTGTAATTTATTTCTTTAGGTCCACATTTTCAACAGTTCTCAGCACCCAGCAACTCTCATTGAGACTAATGTGAGCTGAGCACTTCAAAATCTGGCTTTATTTTCTTTGGATTTGAGCAGATATATATATTTTTTCAAACAATGCAAATAAATAGATGAATAATGTGTTTTTGTTGGTGGTGCTATAAACAACTTCAGCGGCTCTTCTTACACAAGTAGTGGGTTGCATGGCTCTGACTATGGTCAAGATTTTAAAATATTGAAGTCCATGACATTCTGAGTGCTTGAAAATTTAATCTGTTTATTTAAGGGTTTAAATAGAGATTGAGGAGCCAAACTTTAGGCATTTTTTAAAAAAAGAGCCAGTACATTTACTAACTTCTCATAGTGCCAGACTCTGCTCCTCCCTTTATTTTTCACTAATAATGCCTTGCTCACTCAATCCTTCCATAGAAGTCAATGTGTCTACTCACAGAGTAAGGGACTAGTCCTTGTGAATAAGGGTATTGCAATCCAGAGGGAGGTTTTCCAAGACACAATTAAGAGTTTTGCATTCACTTCCCATTGACTTTCAACTCTCTTTATTCCTTGAAATCCACTCTCTCCACCCCTTGAGAAAACAGTGAGCAAGTTTATCTGAAACCATATGGCAGGCAGAGGCTTATGGGATAGGTCCCACTCCCTGTGACATTAAGAGGAAAACCAAAACCAAAAAACGCAACAGTTAAATTCAGTGGGAATGGAATTATCGAAAGCCTATTGAAGTCAATGGGAATCTCTCCATTGACTTCAGTGTGCTTTGGATTGGTCCCTTTATGTAGATAATGCCAGCATTAGAAAGATTGCTCATTATCTCTGAATTTCTTTGCAATTTTATTTCAGGTATTCAATGTATTTTTAATGAATTTCCATTTTTAAATTTTAATTCATTACTAGGTATATCAAATATTAGAGAGACAAGGTGGGTGAGGTAATATCTTATTTTGGACCAACTTCTGTTGTTAAAGAGACAAGCTTTTGAGCTACTCAGAACTCTTCTTCAGGTCTGGCAAGCCATGGCATGAGCTAGCTGACCCCAGTATTATCCCATGGGGTCTGTCCATGTTTGTACTTATCATAGAATCATAGAATATCAGGGTTGGAAGGGACCTCAGGAGGTCATCTAGTCCAACCCCCTGCTCAAAGCAGGACCTAATCCCAACTAAATCATCCCATTATGATGGCTAGTCCATGCTACCATGACTATGCTATTCTTTTTAGAGTGCTTGATGGATGACAGCTGGTGGGACGATGTCGGCACAAGCTGAGAATCACCCCCCCCACACCTTCAGCTCCAACGGTAGACAGCCATAGATATACCTATTACAATGGATGAGATATATAGCAGAGATTAAAAAGCTGGAAGCTGGCAACTGAAAGGTAGTTTTTTCCTTGCAAAGGATTTCAGTTTAGTGATCAAAGTGAAGTTTGCAGCTGATCTGGCCCAAGTTAGTATTATTGTTGCTACACCCAAAATATGTAAGACAGCTCCACTGGATGGGTCTCTCAGAGCCATGTCCTTATTCAATTCAGGTATTTGAGGAATACAAGTGGTCAGTATGAAGGTGATAGACTCAGACTGCATATAGTCAGAGTTTAAGGCCAGAAGGGACCACCAGATCTTCTAGTCTGATTTCCTGTATATATCACAGGCCACAGCACCACCCAGCCACCTCCACAACCAGTCCAACAACCAGAATTAGATCAAAGTATTATAATAGCCCCTAAGGAGACTATTGTGGACCACAGGAGGGACCAAGGCACATCAACACTTGATGCCCCTGCGATGGCAGGGAAATTAAGTGAGATATGACTAGATGATCCAAGCATGTATTCTAGTATGTTTGGTATCATATGAGGGAATGCATCAAAGGCGGGAGGACTGCAATTGTTTCTATTTTTAAATATATTTCCTTCAACTGTGTCTACATCTCATTTGTATTTACTTGCTGTAAATAGCAAACTGAATTTGTTTATTGGCAGAAATATTTGTTGGAAATAAAATTAATTTTCAGCAGAATTTTTGTGAAAGGCAAATGCCAAATTTGTATTTTTGATTTATTCATACTAGAAGACTTAATCTCAGAATTACACTCCAACCATGTTAAAGAAAGATACCTGGTGACCTATGCATTCAATTAAAACAGTTCAAATTTTGAATGTTGACATCTGAGTATTGAACTAATGTTACAGCTCCAGACTCATTTGCAAAAATATTTGAATACTTAATAAATACAAGAAAATCATGATGATTTTGGATAATCTGTGTGAAGAACAGGGAGTAAATGCATAGAATGCTTTAATTGTTAATAAATTTATACCCAGCTTGTATTTTACAATAGGCTGAAAAGAAACATCTGGAGCAGGGGTCGGCAACCTCTGGCACGCAGCTCGCCAGGGCAGTTTGTTTACCTGCCACGTCGGCGGATTCGGCCGATCGCAGCTCCCACTGGCCGCGGTTCGCCGCTCCAGGCCAATGGGGGCTGCGGGAAGCCACGGCCAGCACATCCCTCGGCCCGCGTCACTTCCTGCAGCCCCCATTGACCTGGGACAGTGAACCGCGCCAGTGGGAGCCGCAATCAGCCGAACCTGCCAACACGGCAGGTAAACAAACTGTCCCGGCTCGCCAGTGCTTACCCTGGCGAGCCGCGTGCCAGAGGTTGCCGACCCCTGATCTGAAGCATGGATTGAAGTGCTATATTAATGTTGATCCAGTGTACGGTATTGTTTTGTATGTCTCAAAAAACACCAATAAAAGATTAAGTGTAAAAAAACCCTCAGAACACAACATGAGGATTGGAAGACAAAATACTGCCAGAAGCAACCACAATAAAACTACCTCTGTCTATCACCGCCATGACCAGCTAATAAAAAGTAGTATTTTTCAGTCTGCTGTTTTCAGAAGTAAAACTAAAGTTATGAAGCAGTGACAGGATTTGGGTTTTAGGCTGGCCTCTCTCCTAACAAATGCACACCTGTGATGTGATTTACATAGCACTACAAGCAGCTTCCCCAGCAAAACCTCCAGCTCCATCTTCCCGTCCTCTGCAGCATGACACATTCCACTTTCTATATCATGGCCTCCCAGCAATAATGCCAGCCTATAGCCCCACTGTTACTAAATCCATGTTTTAGTTAATTACTAAATTAACATGTTTGCTTTATCATTGTTTGTTTCACCTCTTCCAATGTGGCTTCAGTATTTTTGGAGCTATCAAATGGTTTGGGTTTTGTCAGGATGAGTTAGAGGCAACACACATTTGAGGACACATCTTTAAGCATAGTCTCATCATATTGTTTATTGATTTCACTACAATAGCATTCCGCATAATTATGTTTAATTGAGATGTACCTCTAACACTTCAGAACAGGCACAGTCATTTAATTAAAAGTTGCCAACTTGAAGCTTTTGATAGCAAAATATAAATCTAGGTATCAAGGCCAATGTCAAAGCCAAAACTATGGAGACAACAAAATTTCTTCCAGATAAATACAAATACATCAGACATTAAATATAATTGGGCCCTCCACAGTTTAAAAAATGATCTTTTACGGTACATGAACAGTATTAAGTTTGGTACTGACATCCATGAAATCTGAGTATAGAAAACTGGACAGTGGAAGGAAAATAAGTCATTTGACCTTCATTCAAAAACTCAGACATTATTGTGTTAGGGTTTCCCTTTCCAATTTGCATAATAATGATAAGATTATTCTAATGTTTGCCTTAACACTTAGCATCCAGAACTGTTGACTTATCCTTTTCTCGCCTTGAGAATCAACTATTGAAATATGGTTGGCTGGTCGCCTGACAAATTTTTTGGCTCAACTTCAGCATGGTTGAAAACAGCTGCTGCATTACTGGCAATTACTAAAATCAAGTAACCCCCAAATCACTATACTATATCTCAGTGGCGGGCAACTTGCAGCCCATGGGCCGCCTGCAGCTCGCCAGGGTAATCCACTGGTGGGCTGTGAGACAGTTTGCTTACATTTGCACGGCCGCCCACAGCTTCCAGTGGCCACGGTTCACCATTCCTGGCCACTTCTTTACTGAAGTACTGAAAAATGTCTTTGTTGCCTTCAGTGGGTGCTGGTATAGGCCCTTTCAGATCAACACGCTAACAAAGGCATCTGGGCCTATATGAGAGATCCAGCCTTATAATTTTGCTTTTGTCTCACAGTACGGGAGGGTGATGTATTTTGGCAGCATTTTTTTTGGTAGAATTTAGCCACACACCACCACATGCTTTACCCCAACTGTCTTGGGAAGGTTTTATATATTCTACACATGCACCCAAATTTTCAGTAGTGCACGTACACAGCTTTGCAAGCATAATTTCCATGCACAATGACGGTTATAATTGTTTGTGCACACATGCTCAGTCTTGTATGTGCAATTGCACTCTCACGCTTATGAAAAAATCTGGGCCTTGATATTGTTCTAGGTAAATGGACATGCAGGCATCTTTTCACTTCTTGTTCAGGCAAATCTACCACTGAAACAAAATCCTTTGGCCTGAGCAAGGAGTGAACAAGATGTGTAGAGTATGAGTGAGGTGAAGGTGGAAGCATGGTTAGCAAGTACAACTTTAATAACTTATTTATACTGTGAAGCTACACTGGTGAGACATAGAATTCTCCATAGTAATGCCATATGTTTATCTTCCTAAAAGTTAATGAATAGGACATGTTTACTTAAGCCATTTATAAAGCTGAGAGGAAGGTCTCCATATTGATTTTTTAAACTAAGACATTCAAATGTAGTGTTTTCATGGAGTAGGTTATATGCAGGCTTCTGATGCATTGGCTTTGGCTCATGTTCATAAAGATTATTATAAAACTTATTCATGAAATGTGCAAAATGACTCTCCTAGTTGTGAGCTGCTTCTTCATTTGACCAACACACACAGATTACTTTCTAAGCATGCAATGAGTGGAAATTAAATTTCAATTCTGCACCCAGCCAGTAATCTTAAACCGCAATGCTGGTCTGGGCAAGGGCTCAACAGCCCAGAAAGTAAAAAGTTGAACATTTTCTACAATTCCTAGTCTTCTTGCTTATTTCTTATTTCTCCATAAATTTGATTCCCCTCTCGGAGATTCAAAGCTGCAATGGCTTCTTCAAATTCTCATGCGGATTATAAGATTTACATTTAGCTTTGCTATCATCAGAAACAATGACGTTTATATAACCAGTCACTCCTAGCTGACATCACTCAAAATTTGATCACTGAGTTTCAAATACTTGACCCAAACTCTATTGTGTGTATATATATACTTTACTTTATAACATATGTCTGTGTCTGTGTGTTGTTAAGTAAATGTAAACAACAAAAGAACTTGACAAAAACAAACAAACTCTGATCTATACTCAGACATTCTGTGAACAGAAAGGATAAGGCCTGAATGCACAAAAGGAGTTAGGCATTGTTCTGCTGAGTGCCTAGAAAATGACAAGTTCTCAAAGCCTGAGTTAGGTGCCTGAGCTGCTACAAAGTGAATGAGAAGAGACAGGCATCTTAGGCTATAATTCACAGATGCTATCCAATGAGAGATACCAACAAGGGGGGTTGGGTGTATTAAGCACTGACTCTCTCATGGCTGCAGGGAGGCACCTATCTATTTGGGATATTCAGTTCCAAACTCTTTCTTGATGGTAGGTGCCTATGGTGTTATCATGCAGCAGAGGAGCAAGAAGAATTATCTTGTAACTTTTAGTCCAGTGGTTAAGATACTCACCTGGCATGTGGTAGACTCCTGGTTCAAATACCCCCTCCAGAAGGTATTCAAGCAGTGCTCAACCACCTCTCAGGTGTGTGCGTTAACCACTGGGCTATGGGATAGTCTGATATATGGCTCCCTTATTCTCTCTTGTTGCACTCTGGATAAGTAATTAAAGAGTAATAGGAGGGAGGGACAGGATCCTGAGTCTCCCACATCCTAAGTGCAGTAGCCACTAGGCTACAGAACATTCTCTCCCTTACCTTCCCTCCCAAATGACTCTAAGCAAGTGAGTTTAGGTAGCTACAGGATTCCGTGGGAATTTTGTGTGTTGCGGTGGTCCCCAAATTGGGACTTAAGTACCTGAAAGGTGGACTTGGGCACCTAACTTCACTTTGTGCATTTCAGACCTTTTTTTTTTTAATTGACTTATTTCAGAAAAAAATGAGTGTCTGGTAGGCTCTTAGGTAGCATGCCCTGATACCTTTACAATTCTTTTAAAAATTATAAAGATTATTCTGTTCCCGTGTTGATTTTTACAACAAGGGTCTTTTAACAAGGAAGAAACTGATTAAGGCACCAATCCTCCAAATATTTATGCATGCAAGTACTTATATATACATTAGACTCTACATAGAACTCTATTGAATAAGATAGGACTATTTATGGAGTCAGGTATTAGTCAGCATGAGAAAGATTACTCACATGCATATGTTTACTCATGTTAGGGTTGCCAACTTTCTACTCGCACAAAACCAAACACCCCTGCCCTGCCCCTTCTCCGAGGTCCTGCCCCCTGCTCACTCCATCCCACCTTCCTTCTGTCGCTCGCTCTCCCCACCTTCACTCACTTGCTCATTTTCACCAGGCTGGCTCGAGGAGGAGGTGCGGGGGGGGGGGTGTGAGAGCTCCAGCTTGGGGTGCAGTCTCTGGGGTGGGGCCAGAAATGAGGAGTTCAGGGTCAGGAGGTGGCTCCGGGCTGAGGCAGGATGTGGCTGGGGGTGCTGGCTCTGGGGTAGGGCCAGGGATGAGGGGTTTGGGTGCAGAAAATGCAGAAATGCTCCGGGCTGGGGAGTGGAGCTGAGGGGTTCAGAGTATGAGTATGGGCTCTGGACTGGGGGTGTGGGTTCCAGGTTAGGGCCAAAAATGAGGGGTTCAGGATATGGGAGGGGGCTCTGGGCAGGGGCAGGGGGTTGGGGTGAGGGGGGGGGGTGAAGGCTCTGGCTGGGGGTCCAGGCTCTGGTGTGGGGCCAGGAATGAGGGATTTGGGGTATAGAGGGGGCTCTGGGCTGGGACTGAGGAGTTTGGATGTCAGGAGGGATATCAGTATTGGGGCAGGGGGTTGGGGTATGGGGGGAGAGGGCTCTGATTTGAGGAGTGGGCTTTGGGATGGGGCTGGGGGAGAGGGATTTGGTGTGCAGGAGGGGACTCCAGGATGGGACCAAGGTATTCGGAGGCTGGGAGAGGGATCAGGTCTGGGGCAGGGGATTGGGGCACGGGGGGGGTGAGGGCTCTGGGGTTGGGCTGTGGATGAGGGGTTAGGGTGCAGGAGGGGGCTCTGGGATGGGATCGAGGGGTTTGGCAGGCAGGTGGGGTATCAAGGCTGGGGCACAGGACGGGGTCAGGGGGGTCAGGCTCCGGGCGACACTTACCTCAAGCAGCTCCTGGAAGCAGCGGCATGTCCCCGCTCTGGCTCCTATGTGGAGGCATGGCCAAGCAGCGCTACACGCTGCCCTGTCTGCAGGCACCGCCCCCACAGCTCCAATTGGCCGTGGTTCCTGGCCAATGGGAGCTGGCGCTTGCAGCAAGGGCAGTGCGCAGAGCCTCCTCGCTGCCCCTACACCTAGGAGCCCAATGGGGGACAAGCCGCTGCTTCTGGGAGCCACACAGATCTAAGGCAGGTAGGGAGCCTGCCCCAGCCCCAGACCCACCGCTGCGCTGCCCACCAGACTTTTAATGGCTGGTCAGTGGTGCTGACCAGAGCCGCCAGGGTCCCTTTTCGACTGGGCGTTCTGGTCGAAAACCGGACACCTGGCAACCCTAACTCATGTGCTTGCAGGGTTAGGGCTTAACTGACTACACAAAAGAAACAGTGAAAGTGACTGTACACAAAGCACTCTCAAATTTACTGTGCGCCTGATCTGAAGCCCACTAGAGTCAATGGAAGTATTTCCGGTTACTTTACTTTAGACTGATACAAAATCTACTAAACAAACTGAAAAACTACCCTCTCCCATCTCAAAGTAGGGTTCTTTAATCAGGTCAGTCAGGATGAAAGATGCCCTTGGGCTCTAGTGCAGCTGTGGATGCACAGTCTGGTCACTTTACCCCTACCCTCAGAGTGTGCCCTGTATCCATGTGACAGATACTGCAAGGTGGGTAGGCCTCCTGTCCAGAGTCATGGCATACTGGTTGTTTTGAAATGCACTGCAGGGCTGATTGGCTCCTGAATGCCTGGCCAAATTGGTAAATCCCCTTCCCTCTGTCCATTTGGCACCCAATTAGAGATGCTCTCACATACTGATTTCCTCTAATTAGTGTTAGGTCAGGGTGTCAGGATCAGTTGTGTACACCATCTATCCCATTCGTATCAGGGGCTTGACTTCTGGGCATTAAGCCAGTGCCTTTCTAGGGCAGGGATGTGTTTGCTCTTTCATTGCTGCACTGGTCATGAAACTGTTCCCCTCCCCACCAACTTCAGGGTAACCTGGAGGCCCATTGCTAGGTTAGGTCTGTGTTCATGATTTATTTGATTGTTGAAGTTTGGCATAGGTTCAGAGCAAGTGCCTAAGCAAAGCAGTATTCAATTCCTAGGTAAACCCAAGTATGGGCACATGTTTATAGGGGACAGTGTCAACATTCATGTGGGGGAAGGGTGGTGGGGAGCCTAACAATGGTGCTGGAACCTCAGTTATTTGGGAGGGGGGAACCTAAGGGTTGTATCTGACATAGAAGAAACCAGCAGTGGACTAGTTCTTGCTGAAGAGTTACCCAAGTTGTGGATATTCAATATACTGTGCTTGGCATTTCCAGGTATATTTTTGTTCCTTGTAAGTAGGGCTGCCAAGTGATTAAAAAAATTAATCACAATTAATCGCATGATTAATTGCACTGTTAAACAATAGAATACCATTTATTTAAATTTTTTGGATGTTTTCTACATTTTCAAATATATTCATTTCAATTATAATACAGAATACAGTGCTCACTTTATATTTATTTTGATTACAAGTATTTGGATTGTAGAAAAACAAAAGAAATAGTATTTTTCAGTTAACCTAATACACGTACTGTAGTGCAATCTCTTTATCATGAAAGTTGTACTTACAAATGTAGAATTATCTACAAAAAACTGCATTCAAAATCAAAATTGTACATTGTTTGGAGTCTGCAAGTCCACTCACTCCTACTTCTTGTACTGCCAATTGCTCAGACAAACAAGTTTGTTTACATTTGGAGGAGACAATGCGGCCTGCTTCTTGTTTATAATGTCACCTGAAAATGAGAACAGGCATTCTCATAGCACTGTTGTAGCTGGCGTCGCAAGATATTTATGTGCCAAATGTGGTAAAGATTCATATTTCCCTTCATGCTTCAACCACCATTCCAGGGTGTTACCCGGGGTTCTTTCAACCCAAAGCTCTTGGTCACTTTTACTCTGTGTGAGGTGGTGTCAGGAAATAAATCAGGGGAGACACGGCCATCTGACCGATAGATGGCTGGCACAAACAGGACAACACAAGAGTGCTTTCACTTAAAGCTAAACTTTACTTAGTCTCAAGCACTTACACACGTCCACAACAGGTTTAGTAAAACACCCCCAACCCTCGATAATTACCAAGGTGAGTGTGGCTCTTGAGTGACACTGCGGCAGGCTTCTGGTGGCCAAATCTTCCGTCTGCCGGTGGGGACCGCAAGATGTATCCAGAGGGAGAGTCCCAAAAGCGTCCCAAACGAGTCCAAATACCTCAAACTTTTCCCCCTTATTTATACATTAGTAATAGAATGACATGTCCCTTAAAGAAAACTTGTTAAGTAAGCAGTTTCAATGGTCAAGCAAGAGGTTCCTTCTGATTATTGATTAACCAGGTATGGGTTTTTCCAGAGTTTGCAGCCTTGAGACCCCAATAGACATTCCTGGGGCACATCCTGCCCTTTAAAAATGCATGTATCAGCAACTTCAACACAATTCTTATCAGGAAGGACACGGGGTCAAGCTGCCCTTTCTATGGCACCCCAAACCCCCTCCCCTCCTGCCTTGGTCAAGATGAGACTGCTTAATAGGTTGCTTTTAGCAATAACCCATACTGGTTTCAGGCACTTTACTGGTTTGCCAAAATCTCCCCGTACAAGAGGACATGCGTCCATGCTGATGACAGGTTCTGCTCGATAACAATCTACAGCACTTGTATGAGGTGAATAGAAAAATACAATTTCTTTTATCATTTTTACAGCGCAAATATTTGTAATAAAAATATACACTTTGATTTCAATTACAACACAGAATATATATGAAAATGTAGAAAAATGTCCAAAATATGTAATAAATTTCAATTGGTATTCTATTGTTTAACAGTGCAATTAAAACTGTGATTAATCAACAGCCCTAATTGTAAGGCAATGAAGATCAATTCTTACAGACATCAGTGCTGCTATTTTCTAGTCAAGCTCTCAGGAAAGTGCTGCTATCAGGCTCATCCCACACTCTCTATTTCCCCTTTCCTCCCCCTCTACCCCCCCACCCCAGTCTGTCTAATACTGGTAGAAAAAGACTTAAAACTATTAGGTCCATGTCACACCATTGGTTTGAACCCAAGATGCCCAGGGGGTTTTGTGGATGCTCTGTGAATGCATGCAAGGTTATGGCCCTACCCGAGAATAATACATACTCTCCCCTTTACTGACATTTTCAAAAATAACCTAATTATGTATAGAGGCCCAGAGGGAAAATCCTAGCCCCATTGAAGTTTTGCCATTGACTACAATGGAGTCAGGAATTCACTCAAATTTTTAGTATTCAGTACCTCTCTCTCATCTCAATAACCCAAAACCACTCGGTCCCTCATCCCACTTCTCCTTCATGGTCATTCTCTTCTTTTAGAAGATTCCAGAATGGATCAATTTATTTAAAAACCCCTGTGTTTCAGTCCAAAATACAGATTACCGGTCATTTCTTTTCTGATATTAAATGTTATTTTAAGGTGAGCTTATGTTTGAAAAGGACACCACTGTTCAGAATATGTTCTATTTTTCTTTAAAACTTTCTAAGGGATTCCTGACCCACTGCTTGTTTATGGGCTCAGTCCTGCTATTCCTTAAGCAGTCTGTGGGGCTGTGTATCCTGTAGACTCAGCTATTGCCCTTGCTGATGCTGCCCACCTGCTTTTCCACACATAGACCAAGACAATATATGCTCACATTGGAGGATATGAACAAGACACCACTGCACATGCCCTCCAAGGTCATAAAGTCAGTGTTTCGGTTCCATATATGGTGTGATGCAAAACCAATTAAAAGCAATGGAAGGAATACAATTGACTTCAGTTGACTTTGGATGAAGCTCTAATTATTCTCCAACTGCACTAGGTGTGACAAGTCACTCAAATATTATGGTAATAGGCACCAATATAAGAACCTGGATAATCAGACAATACAGACAACAATAAATCCTATATTTTAGTAGCTCTCTGCTTCTGTGTGTTTCTAAATAACAAACATCAAAAAAAAAACCACCCTAGAAAATATTAAATGAATTAAAGCATAAAGCAGTGAAATAAGTTTTTACTCACTTTAAATACTTACATTCAGCAGTTAGTAACTATGAGGCTACTTGTCTTAATTTCAGATCATTCAACAAAAGACTGCTACTTAATCAAAAGGGTACAATGCCCATTTTATATGCCTCTGAACATACAAACCTGGAAGTTACTGAAGGATCAAGAAGATATATTTAATAAAGCAAGATTATAGTTAATTGCACATTTTCTCTGTATACTTAGTAACAAAGTAAGAAGAAACATGCTGGAAGATTATATTTGAGTGTTTTCATGAAGACATTTTGGGACTTGCTTGCTTGCTAGACAGTTATTCCTTATTCTCCAAAAGGTTGTCAGCTTTGCAAATTTGATAGAAAGACAAAAGGCAATTAACAACTAATAAATGAAAGGTCATTTCTTTTCTGATCTAGATTAGGTGATTCATCAAAACTAACATTTTTTCAAGGCATCATCACTGAAGTTAGTAACAATGAGCATACAGATGACTTGTTTATATAAAGTTTATATTTATATAAAGTCAGGGGAAAATCTGAGCTGAGAAACCTAATTGAAGATTCAGGTCTATATATAATCAATTTGTATTTAAAATAAAAAAATCAGAGGGCCAAGTTCAGAATTGATATATTAGTTGGTGCACATTTAGCTCCTTTCCTCTTCCCCTTTATGTTATCTTAAACCTCTTACATTCAAACTCCCTTAGACCTAATTACATCCACTCTATCCATGTTTAAGAGGTTGTAAATTGGTACAATTTACTATTCAAGGAGATAGAATTACTGTAGAAGGCTACTTAAATTCAGTGTGTAAGTTACATGAATTTAGATCTGCGTAAGCATTGATAGATCTGAAAGGGTTTTTAGGGCAAGACCATCTAACTTGGGGTAAGGGGACAAAACTTACTCCACTTTACAAATCCCTTCTGGCTACAGGCCACTCCTGTCAGTTAAATAATGGACACAACACCGGGCTTCAGTTTGCAACATTTGTATATGTACAATTATTTTTTAAATGACCTTATAAAATTATATTATAGTACCAAATTACATCTAAACTTTTATCACTTTCCGAACCTTCCTCTGTTTAATACACAGAACCATCTATGTCTAGGTGGTAATAAAAACAGTTATAATAAGAAAATTAAGTATATTTCTCAATAGTAACATGCACACTTCTTTTGATTCAGGACACATGAGCAAATTGTTCTCTAATAAGTATAAAATCTAAATTCATAGATTTTAAGGACACAAGGAACCAGTGATCATTTAGTCTGACCTGCATAGCAAAGGACATAGAATCTCACCCAGAAATTCCTGCAGTGGAGGGAACTGCTCAAGAAATGTTTCTACCAATGCCTTATGGAGAACTAATATCACTTCCTCATCCTACTCGATATTCCACTGTTTATACATCAAAAGTTTGTGATAGCCATTTTCCACCATAGCATCACTCAGGGAGCTCACATTCCATTAAACTGTTTTTTCCCTCTGGATAGGTTTTAAACAGATAACTGTCCATAGAGAAAAGGAAATAATCAATGCAGGTTGATCTAAAGAGATGGTGTCATAAATCTGGTTGAGTACCCCTTGCTAGAAACTTGACAGGCAGCTGTGAGGAGATCCAAACACTGAATCCCACATGTCCTTCACTTGCTGGGGCTGGGCAGAGTTTTGGCATTGTCCCAGACTTTGGTCCCTGCACTAGGAATGTATTCCAGGTGCAGACATCATTTCTGGCACCCATCTTGGCAGTGATGATGCTACAGTCCAATTGCGTTGGCCTTGAAATGAGTATTGTTTCCCCAAAGCCTCCACAGTAGTCTTGCACATTCCCCAGAATCCCACTGAAGGGCTGAACCTTCTGAATTACAGTTTACATCTTCAGGGACATGTGGTAGCAGGTGCAAATAGACACAGGCTCTGCAAAAGGTTTCTAACAGAAAAACTCTTTACTTAGGAAATAAAGCACAAAAAGAAGACAGATGATTTAGAAAGCCACAGACACCCTGAATGCAATATCCATCACTCTAGCTCAGCCTTCCCTTGACAGTCCTTAGTGTGTGTCTGTGCTCAGGTATGCAAGGTTACCCCTGCATCTCATCAGGCTTCTGCAGCAGCTCTCCTCAGCTTCAGCTGGTGAAAATAGCAAAGAAACATAACTTGCTTTTTATAACCTTCCAGTCTCCTCTGTCATGTGATGTCATCACCCTCAACAGGTGAGAAGACCTCTGCCAGGTGACTAGTGCCCTGGTAAGCCAGTTCTCTTGGGTAGGAGCCAGCTTCTTGTGAGGATGTTTCTACTTGCATAGAGGATCATCAAGGTTTAATGACCCTCTGTTAGCCCTGTGCCACGATCTTTGATATTCCAGTCCAACATGGAGGTAAAAATAACAGAGTAGGCAAACTAACCTCACATCCACAATGGAGTTTGCACACTGATAAAACTTCACACACAGAGTTCAAATTTCACATACAATTCATAAATTGTACATAGATTCCCCGCATTGTCACAGATGGTTATTTCCAAACTGAAAGATTTAGATCTCATAATTTAAGTAGAGAAGAGACCCCTACTGTGAGATATTTGTGACACACATCTGAAGCCTCAGTTTGCTCAGAAGGCTTTGTTAAATCTATTAGGCTGTGGAAGTAAAGCATAGCTGAGCGTTAGCACCCTTCAAGCCAGAGTCTTAACTGCTGCAGAAGCAGGAATTAGAGAATTAAACAAGAAACTAATGCTCAGAAAAAAGATCACTATCATTCTGATTGTAAATGTGTTATTATTGCTTATAGGTATATATTGCTTATGGTCACAGTTATGAAGCCAAAGAAGTCCAACGCATTTTACATCACACACACACACACACCAACTCACCTGCCACTGAAATTAAGCTACCTCTAGGCTAGATTCTGACTTGAATTATGCATTCACCTAAGGGCATGAGAGGGAGAAAGAACTCTCCCTTGGGTCCCTACACGAGCTAACTGATCTTCTGGTCCAGGCACATAGGAGTAAATGATGAGGCTAGTTACCCACTTCCTCCCTGAAGCAGGTGGGTGGGAAGTAGTCAGGGCAGGGTGGAGAATGGGAGGAACCTTGGCTATGTTCGTCCTACAGCATGACTCTACCAATGTTAAGGGGGAGGGGGAATAGTAATCTGCAGCTGGCATAGGTAAATAGGAGCAAGGGAGAAGCAGGAGAGAATGTGCAATTTAGCTGTGTTTAATGTTAGAATCCAATCTTAAATTATCAGAATCAATGAAGCAGTGGTTTGTAACCTGGTTTTCAGTGCAAGATGTACTTGCCTGATTAAAATACAATTATGTATACAGTGTTGTTGTAGCCGTGTTGGTCCCAGGATATTATAGAGAATATCTTTTATTGGACCAACTTCTGTTGATGAGAGAGATATGCTATTGAACTTACACAGCTCTTCTTCAGAGCTGGGAAATGTAGTCAGAGTGTCACAACTAAATACAAGGTGGAACAGATTGTTTACTATAAGTAGTTAACACTCATTTCAAAAGACCATTCAAGGTGAAGTGGGCCACATTGTATTTAGCTGTGACACTCCACCTTGTGTTTAGCTGTAATACTCTGAATCTGTTTCCAAGACCTGAAGGAAAGCTCTGTGTAATGACAGGTCAACACTGGATACCTATATCAGTGTAACTAAGTAGCTCAGGAGTGTGGATTTAGGGTGACGTAATTATCCCCCTGTGTAGACAGCGTTATGTCAATAGGAGAGCTTCTCGTTGACTGAGGGCTTCTCTACACTACAAAGTTAAGTTGACATAAGGCAGCTTACATTGACCTAACTATGGAGGTGTACACACTGCAATGCTCCTCTCACTGCTTTAACTCTCCTCCTATGCAGACATAATAAAGCCACCTTGATGAGAAGCGTAGATCTTAGGGCAATGTAGTTAGAGTGATGCTGTGTCAGTGTAGACACTGTGTTGCTTTCATCACCCTTTTGGTCTCCAGCAGTATCCCACAATGCCCACCGTGACTGTTCTGGTCACGAGTTTGAAGTCCGCTGCCCGGTTTTCAGTACATAGGCTTTTGCCCCTCCCCTTGTAAAGCCCAGGAAGTTTTGAAATTGTTCTTTGTGTTTGCTTTGTGTGGAGAGCTCACATAACATCTCCTCAGCTGAGCGTGCCAGCTCCACGTAGCAAACATGCTCCTGCCTGGAGTACCTGGGAGGTGGTAGATCTCCTGGTTCTGTGGTGAGAAGAGGCCTTGGGGAGAAATCACTGTGGGGAGGCAGGGGAAGAGAATCACAAGGACCTCCCTATACTCTCCATGTATCTTCTGGGGCCTCAGCAGTACCCAAGGCACTCCACCCCAGAGGAGATAAAACACAATGACAGCCACACATACAACCAGCTGTCACAGCCTTGCATGTGCTGTGAATTCCCTGCTCCCATCCCCTTTAAGATACTTTCCCCTGCATGTATGAAGTTTACCTCGGCATTATATAGGTATGTCTGCCTGGATGGGGAATAAAAATCTACTTATGGAAACTGAATTTCTCTTTATTATTTTCCATCACATAGTGGCTGCTGCTAACATTCAAGACAATAATAATAGGTGCATGTGCATTGTTATAGTCAGGCACACACATCAATCACTACAAGGTTCATAGCACGATGCAAACGAACAATACCATACACTACAGCAAAATACATTACTGTGGATCAGTGTTAAAATGCTCCTTCAAGGCTTCCTGCAGCAGAATAACCCCCCCCTCCCCCCACTGAGCTCCTCTTATAGCCTTATGTTCATAACGCACAGCACAATACTAAAGAGCAGTGTAGGATCCATGCTTTCTGACAGAGATGGCTGGCCCGCAAGTTACCAGTGCAGTTAAAAAGCAACTGGAAACCTAGTAGGATGCTCATGGAATGATGGAATTGAGAAACCTGCATCGTGTGATGCTGAACATGCCTCAATGAGGCATTGCAAACCCTTCCCAAAACACCCTGCAGCCAGTTGCACAGTGGGATAGCTAGCCTCAGTGCACTGCTCTGTGTCAATGCAAGAGCTGCTACTGTGGATGGGCTCTGCCAACACAAGGAGCATAGTGTGGACATACAACAGTGGTTTAATTATAGTGGTCGCTGTACATTGACATAACTTATCCACTTAACTTTGTAGTGTAGATATAGCCTTAGCTACTGCCTCTCAGAGAGGTGGATTAACTATGCCAATGGGAGAAACTTTCCATCGGCATAATAGCATCTTCACTAAAGTACTAGGATGGTACAGCTGCATCTGTGCCACTGTATGTGAAGACAAGCCCTAAGTTCAATAGCTTGTCTCTGTCACCAACAGAAGTTGGTCCAATGAAATACATTACTTTACCTAACTTTTCTATCTAGAATAGAATTAAAGAGTCTACTTTTATATTCTTTTTATGTAACATGCAACTGAGTTATTATAAAGGGACTTTATACTGCTATCTGCTATATCTTTACAGTGCAGTGTTTCATTATCAAGCATGTGACAGCATACTTATCAGGACAAAAAAAAAGAATAGCAAGCCTAAAATATATAATATAGGAATGAACAAGAAACATTCAATCACTTCATTTTGCATCCTCCAAAGTGAAATATAGATTTAAAAGTTTTCTAGTACATTCATTGTCAGAAGTACACAATTTAGTCTTAATAAATTTTTCCAATGATAATAAAATATCTGTTGCAGCTATTGAGTTTCAGTAAATATGGGACATAAATTTAGTTGCCACCTCATTATACACTTATTATCAACTAAATTTTTAGATAATTTCATTCTTTGAAATTGAAAGGCATAGTTTAAGTATTTTCATTAGCAATTGATTAGAAAACTACCACTATAGTAAAATAAATGCCAACTAACATGCTAATTTTTGGCAATTAATTGATATCCAATCAACCCACTACAGTTATTTTGTTAAACACCAGTTATATCCTCAAAGTCCTTGCAAGTTTAATGTATCAATTATGGTGGAATAGCACATTTATGGCTTGCATAGTTGGGTTAATTATACAGCATCAGGATTACCTACCATTACTTGTTTAACTTTATTAAACCTTATTAAAATGTTTTGTATTTTGTGTTCAATAAACATTGTAATCTAAATTAGATGGTTGAATTAATTAAGTGTTAATGTTTTATGTATCTTGGAATGTTACAGAAGAACTGAATAATATCCTTGGACAGAAAGATGCCTAAACTTTTTCTCCTACTTTTACTTCATTCTGTATTATATTTAGATTTAAAAGAAATATTAGTGTATAAATAATTCATCCATGCAGCTCTGACAAAAATGCTAGATAGAAAAGTAATACTTAGAATAAACTTAAACATGTATGACATCAAGAGTAGAGAAAAACTATCTTACAAACCACACACACTTCTTATGCAACAGAAGTATATTATTAGCTGTGTGCTCTACCTTAACAGCCAGGATATGAAAAACTCACCTTCCATGTAGGTTGGTAGATACCTTCCTGTTTACCAGTACTGATTTTATATAACACTTGATTGTGATCATCTCTGCATGATAGTTAATTCCAGGAAAGCTATACAATATGTATCTTGTCTTAATTGGCCACTCAAGGAACAGACAAAATTGGTTGATTAAAGCAGGTAATTTTCTAAATTGGGACAGAATTGTACTCCATACTTTCTCCAGTACTTTGGAGTTGTCTCTTAGAGCAGAAGAGTGCTGTTGTGTAGAGGTTCCATTGTATGTCACAAGAGGGTCCAAGGAAATGACAATTGCTTCACTGATCAGAAGATCTAACTAGCCCTTCTGCAGACTAATGGGTATTGCTGTTTAGAAAGTGTTCAAACATTATTTTGTAAAATTGTATTTTTATTAAACAAAAAATTGTATATCACTGATGCTGAAAATGTGTTGTAGAGTTAATGTTCTACTTCCAGTAATTAAAGATGTGATCTAATACCATGACGCTAACAAAACATGTCAACAGTGAGAATGAGGGTTTATTCTGTGGAAAGAGATGCTTCCCCCTCAGCTCCAGAGAAAGAAGTCATTTGCCTGGTATTAGACTTAAGGTACTATCTAGAGGCTGGATGCACTCATTTACAACACTTTTTTCTCTAGAAACAGAGGAGGACAAAGACGGAAGCTTAATTTATCTACAAGAAAGCATAAGGAAAGAGCAGGATCTATTAAGTTAACTGATGGTTCTAGCTATGCATACATATGAAGATGCTTATTTCCCTCTTGCTGGATATGCCTAACTCCTATTTGAATGAACGGAAATAAGGAAAACACATCAAGAGGAGACCATACCCCTTAATTATTTCAGGATTGATGCTTAGATTTCTAGTTGATGCTGGTAGGATCAATAGTGTCACCTTTGAACAGATGTCTAGTTGTTAGTATTTAGGTCCCAAATATTGTGATGAAATCCATATGTCTGCTAGACTTGTATTTTAAAAGGGCTTGGGGATAGTATAATGTATTTGTAAAGCATTATTTATTTATGCATGTATTTATTTGGGTAGCTTAGTTGGATGTTAACAGATTGATAAATTAAAGTGCCTGGTCCTTTTTTTTCTTTTTTTAATGTGGCATGGTATATGAATCAATAATATTTTTTCACAGTTCTCCTAGCTTCTTCATCTTGCTGATGTTTGTACTATATATCATTTAATATTAAGACTGTCAGCATAACTTCTTTAGTTTTTCTAGACTCAAAAATTAAAAAAACAAACATGTTTTATCATTCTGAAAATGTATCAATATGAAGTTATGAATTGTATTTAACTGCTAGTCAGTTAGAAAAAGTGAGTTAAATTGGACACTGGTAACATTAGTTGCACAGACATAATTGGATATTAAGTCATTTCCAGACAGATTTCCATTCGGAGTATTTTTCCCTTAATTAAATGTATAACAATGATGCATCAGATAAAATAAAACATAATGTGAGCTAAATTGAGCTTGAGAAATTAGAGCTAGATTTTGTAAATGGCTCCTATTTTTCAATTTATTTCATTTTCTCTCAGGTATTTGGGGACAGGATTCCTTACTTATTTCAGTCCAGGCCAACTACACTCTTCACTGATTATACAGAATTCAATGACTTGTACATCTTAACTTTGTTGTTCTTCAATTTAAAAGCTTTATCTAACAATAAATGGGTCAAATTCTGCCACCTCTACTCACGATGAGTAGAACCTTCCTATGTGAATAGTCCCACTTGTTTCTCCCTTTTCCACCTATAAAGCTCCTTTTCTACCTCTGAAAGGTAGAAATGTGGCATGGGACCTTAAACTTGTCACTAGTACAGGATTAATATCCCAACTATACATACAAAGCGATGGGGTCTAAATTAGCTGTTACCATTCAAGAAAGAGATTTTGGACTCATCGTAGATAGTTCTCTGAAAACACATGCTCAGTGTGCAGTGGTAGTCAAAAAAGCTAACAATATTAGCAACCATTAAGAAAGGGATAGAAAAATATCATAATTCCACTATATAAATCCATGATCTATTCATACTTGGAAAACTGTGGGCAGATCTGGTCCCCCATCTCAAAAAAGATGTATTAGAATTGGAAACTGTACAGAGAAGGGCAACAAAAATGAGGCATCCATATGAGGAGAGTTAAGAAAACTGGGACTGTTTAGCTTAGGGATGACTAAGGGGGGAGGGATACAATAGAGGTCTATAAAATCATGAATGGGGTGGAGAAAGTGAATAGGGAAGTGTTATTTACCTCTTCACATAACACAAGAACTAGATGTCACCCAATGAAATTAATAGGCAGCAGGTTTAAAACAAACATAAAAAAGTACTTCACACAATGCACAGTCAACCTGTGGAACTATTTGCCAGAGGATGTTGTAAAGGCCAAAAGTATAACTTGGGTTCAAAAAAGAATTAGATAAGTTCATGGAGGATAGGTCCATCAATGTGTATTAGCCAAGATAGGACACAACCCCATTTTTGTTTAAATGGCAGTTGTTTGGAGCTGTTCATTGGTTAGGTGTACTAGAATAAGTCCCAAAGGAGAGGTATGTACAACAGATATTAATCCAATAGTGAATCTATCTACAGTAGAACCTATGGTGGTTGTTTTTTAAAAAACACCAGACTTACAAATGACTAGGTATACTAATCATTTTCCACAATGGGGGGGGGGGGCGGAAGGGGGGATCACATTAAAACAATTAAAGAATGAGTCGACATTCTGATGCCTCCAATATATTGGAAATCACTTTGCATGATAAGAGGGAATGATGAATGATAAGAGGGAAAAGATGCAGTGCACCATACTGCAACTTATGCATCATACCTATTGTCATTTTGAGATGTTCAATTTTATGAACTCCTATTGGACCAACTCATTTTATTGGACCAACTTTGACACAAAAGCTTGTCTCTCTCACTGGGATGGGGTGCTCAACTCAATGCTATGATGGTCTCCTCCTGGCCATTCTGGGGATTAGTTTTTCCCACAGTTGTATGCCATCTCTCTGTCCCTCTCTCAGTCTACAGCCCCGCTCTCGCTTTACAAGTTGCTGCTGCCTCTGCATGATTCATCCATCCATCCAAGTCACTATTTGCATTTTCCCCCTTCAAGGTACCAAATTCTTCCTTCAACAGTTCTGGGCAGTCTTCCAATTCACTGCCTCATAGTGCTACTTCCTCAGTGACCGGCACGGGAACCCAGGCCCACCCTCTACTCCAGGCTCCAGATCAAGGGCCCTTTAGTCTACAGCCAAGGTCTGTCCTAGACTTTACTGCCTTTCCCTGAGCCCTTTCTTTACCATCTGACACTCCCCCATCTTTGGGTTTGCGAGCCTCTCAACTCCCTTCTCCCAGGAAGTAACTGTAGGCTACCTACCTCTGCAGCTTCCTAAAGAGGGACTGCAGGCTTTACCAGCAGGCCCCTCTGCTTCCAATGTGCTGTCTTTATACATCCAGTGCAGCTTGTTCCTCCCCAGTTGGGCTGACTCCCTGAGTCAGGGGATTACATAGCCACCTGATTCCTCTCAGCTGCGGCCTGTTGGGTTAATTAGCCCCCAAACTACATTAACCCTTTCAGGGCAAGAGAACACTCCATCACTCTCACCAACAGAAGTTGGTCCATTAAAAGATATTACTGCATTTACTTCCCCCCCACCTTGACTCTCTGTCTATCTAGCTTTTAAATTGGTATTACTCAAAGAATTCAGGAGAAATATTTGAAGATGCACAGATGTGCATAGTTTTTAGGACATCCTCAGATTTTTTGGGGGCAAAACGCCCTTGCTCATTCCACAATAAGGAGCTGTGACTGAAAAATATAGAGAAACCCAAGTTGAAAATCAAGTAATTCTACCCCCAAATGGGGTTTTGCTATTGTAATATGCATGGGCATTGTGGAACAACTGTACTCAGCATTCTGGTTAATGAAGGTACCATTTTTAGCAAGTCTAATGCTTGACTGACCTGGTTAAACTTTCAAAATATAAACACAAATCTGTTATGGCTGAGAAGCAAAGCTGCTTTTGTGACGCTTGGACTAGATTTTGATACCTGTGTTCACATTGAGTAGTATTTTTCACTTTGAGTAGACCCATTGTGTTACTCTTTGATGCATAAAATCAAATTCAATGTGAATAAGTAGAATAGGCCCTTTGGTCCTAAGAGTGTAATTTTCAAAAGCACTCAGTGTTGTTGGCCTATCTCTGCTCACATTGAAGTGAATGATTAAACTCCATTGAACTCAATGGGAGCAGTTAGGCCAGCACTGAGTGCTTTTGAAAATCCTGTCTACGTTCTCAGCTTGCTGTTTAGAGAAAAGAATCAAAGGAGCTTCCTAATTCCAGTCAACATGTAATACAAATCATGAGCCAAACAGTCTATACATAAGAGTCCAAATTTTGCTCTGGTGTAAATCTGGAGTAGCGCTACTGACATCTATGAAACTACTTGAAATCTATATCAAGTGTAATACAGAACAGAATTACAGCACACTGTACATCTAAGTGGGAAACAGAACTGAAAGTAGTTGCTTTTAAACTAAGCCCCTCAAGCTACCAAGTGCATTTAATTTTGGAGGCATATTGCTGAAAAATGCAACAAAAGACTGGGAAAGTTTAATGTGTTTAGCTGTGCTACTAGAGTGAGTCAGTAATGAGATGCAGTGAGATCCTTAGTGTTGGGATAAGGAAAATAAGCTGAAATACAAGAAAATAATTGAAAAGTTTCAGCAATATTGCAACTGCAGCTGGGTGAATAGAGAAAAAGTAATATGTTGTGGTTATAACACACCGAATATTTCATCACATTCTAATTTCACTTTGACTGTGTCAAAGCCTCCCATTTTTATTCCTTCTTTATGAACATTTGTATGAGTAAAATGTGGTGGTATTAATGGCAGCAGAAAATGAATTTCAAGCCCATTCCTGAGGTTTATTTGATCATGCAACAAAAGTAATTTTATGACAAAATTAATTTAATTAAGAGCAGAAGCACCTTATATCTTATTGGGAAACAGGAAAAATATCTCGTGACTTATGCAACCAGTCACAAAATATAAAATACTCACAGTAGACAATTAGCTATGTATAGTCCAAAAGGTAGAGCATGCTCGGGGAGTAATCTGTGATAGGACAAAACCTATCTAATTGAAAAATATAGTCTACCAGATGGTAATTAGGTCTGCACCTTTGTCTGGCTCTGAATGCTGGGCACTGAGGAAGAGACAGGTGTAGATCTTGAATACAGTAGAAATGAAAAGGTTCAAATGGATCCCTGGAGTTACAAGGATGGACCATGTGAAGAACAAATGAATTAGGGGAAGGGTGAATTCACTGAGCTTTTCTAGAAAAGCTATAGGAATACAGGCTTAGATTGTTTGGGCATGTGAAAACAAGATTGATAGAATATATAGGAAACATGTTAAACTTTAGAAGTGTAGGGTAAGAGAAGGTTTGCAGGACCCCCAAAACAGATGGATGGATATCATACAAAAGAATTTGACTGGGTACAGAGTTTCCGCGGAACTGTTTCAAGACAGACTAGAATGGAGAAGGACTCAAAAAGCCAACCCCATATAGACAGGACTAAGGCTAGAACAAGGAGAAGGAATCAAAAGTTAGATCATCATATAAGAAAAAAGAAACAAGACTGGGTGACTCAGATGATGGATCACTAAATATTGAAACTCAGAGGAATACTCACAGCATATTACAAACCATATACTGAATCATATATTATCATTCTCAGTATTATTTACAGAAATCAGTTCACAATGTGAAATCCAAAGTCTAAAATTAGTTTGTACAAAAGTTTAAACAAATTTGAAGCATAAAAGAACTTGTAAAAATCACAATCTGTATATGGACAATCTGAGAACAAGAAAAAGGGCTAAACATACCAAATAAATTATTCATTGTGAATTGTTTTCCCAGCTTTAATTGCTATCCCAGAGAATATTTGATGTTCGAAAGGCGCATGTTCTTTAGTGGAAATCAGAAGATGCGAGAAACAATTGATCATTATGTGGCTGAATTAAGAATCAAGAGCAGACGCCTGCGAATTTGTACAATGCACAGCCAATTCAATTAAATATAAAATTTTGGTATATAATAAATACAAATATAAAAGTAAGATCACTAAGAAAATTTGATTTAGGAAATTGACATCAGCAGACATAAAGAAGCAAGCAATGGACAGCTTAAAGCATGTGATCAGGCTGATAGTGTTGCAGTCAGCAAAAGGCAAGGCCAGTTGAGGCAGCAGTGAAAACCAAATCAGACAAAGCACAAGGATCAGCACTAATCTGTCAGAGGTGGCAATAGCCATATCCAAAAAAGGGTCTGGAACATGAAAAGACATATACAGCACACGGCAAGCCACATCAGTTTGCAACTAAGTCCTGTTGTAAGCATAAAAAACTCATACTTCACATAGGAGAGTACATGTAAATTCATTAGAATGTAGCCTTATTGATGAATTGGTGATTAATTGATTAATTAATTAACATTGATTGATCTCTTAGACCACAGTGGTCAATAAAGGTTCAGTCTCCTGAGCGCTATAGCATCGGGAATATTATTTGTATCATTAGAATAAGGGACCCTAGAAGCACACGAGAAACAATTGCAATTTATCAGAAGTCCCTTTAGTAACAAATCTATTAAGCAGATAAACAACCCCACAAACAATTAAATACAATATCAAATAGAGATAGCGCAAAGTGTTTAGCCCTAAGACTGGCATTACTCACATCTCCCATCTCTTGCTGGGGGACCCTGGAATGTCAATCATTATTTTCCATATCATCACCACCACTTGTTGTGGTCATCCTGGTGTCTCCTCATGCATTCTCCTCCTCCTGCTCCCCCAGCACATAGGCTGTCAATACCTTTTTATCTTGAGTTATGCTTACAATTCTTAAGGCTCATACATATGCATAAAAGTTCCAACTCTTTTCCTTATCCTTATCTCCACATCCCATTAATGTAGGGGTGCCCCATTTCTCATTGGCTATCCCCTTATTTTCATTAACATTTATGACAAATAATTATCATAGCAACTTGTGGACAAGCTAAAATTCCCGAAGACATTACTATTGGTCATCTTGAGATATTAACTGATAAACTGCAGCATATTTTCCAGTCTATTGCTGCTTAGTTTCCAGAAGATCAGGACTCAACACATCTTTTACTGTAATGTTACACTTTACTGGTACATTATTATCTTTCAATCAACTAGTCATGCCAACCTGGTTCAGGACTAAGGCCTTGTGTGGCTAAGGAGACTATGTTCTAAGGTGAATATGTTACAGGTCTGAGGCCTGTAGGCCTTGGTTTACAGCTTAACTTTACTTATATACTTAACACTCTCTCACCAATAATATATACTTATCAATCCTATACCCCTATAATATTATGCTTCATATTTCCTACATTTATATCTACAACTTAAGTCTATTCATCACACATTGAATACATGTGAATTAACCACAACAATATATAATGCAATTGAATGATTATATAAGGTGATTAGCTACAAGAGGAAGAAACAGAACAAGACAGTAAAACACAACCATACTAATCAAAAATGCAAAATACTTTATTGGTGCATGAACAAAAGAACACATGTGATAGTCAGCAAGTATGGCATACAAATCTTTCCCTTAAAAACTCAGGATACCACTGAAGATAAACATAAGTGAAAAAAGTAACATAATTGTAAAGACTGTACTAAAATCTATGATTGACTGTGCTTAAGTTGAAACCAAAATTGTACCTTATTGGGCCAGGATTTTTTTTCCTCAAAGCCACATTGGCTGGTTAGGTTAAAGAATAATATGAGCTTAGGGAGTTTGAGGTCCTGGAACTAAATACTCTATTCTATAGAGCTTAATTTGTTTCATGAATTTATTTCACACAGTGAATGTAAAAGCTCATGTATATGACATTCTGAAATATGAATTATTTTATGCAACTAGTGGAATAAAAAGGGATAATCCAAATAAACAACTTATTAAAGTGAATCCTAACATCCTTCAAGTGGTATACGCAACAAAATGTTATCTGATATTTATCTTATTTTAAATGCATGTTCCCATTACAGTTTCCCTGTCCTCCTTCTCCCATTCCTAACAGTTATTTGTAACATCCACTGGTTGAATTTAGTCTTAATTGGATTGCAAGCTCTTCAAGGCACAGACTGTCTTATGGTCTTTGTTTGTACATTGCCTGGAACAAAGAGACCACAACACCGATTGATGCTTCTTGTTGCTACTATAAATGAAAAATAATATAACAAAATAGATGTATAAATTTTAAGGCCAAAAAGGACCATTATGGTCACATAGCTTGACATCCTAGCCTGACAAGGAGCAGGTCCTCAAGGAATCCATTTTGAAGCACGTGGAGCAGGGGAAGGTGATAAGGAACAGCCAACATGGATTCACCAAGGGCAAGTCATGCCTGACCAACCTGATTTCCTTCTACAATGAGATAACTGGCTCTGTGGATATGGGGAAAGTGGTGGATGTGATATACCTTTACTTTAGCAAAGCTTTTGATACGGTCTCCCACAGTATGTTTGCCAGCAAGATAAAGAAGTATGGATTGGATGAATGAACTATAAGGTAGAAAGAGAGCTGGGCTCAACGGGTAGTGATCAATGGCTCGATGTCTAGTTGGCAGCCGATATCAAGTGTAGTGCCTCAGGGGTCGGTTCTGGGGCCGGATTTGTTCAACATGTTCATTGAGGATCTGGATGATGGGATGGATCACACCTTCAGCAAGTTCGCGGATGACACTAAGCTGGAGGGAGAGGTAGATATGCTGGAGGGTAGGAATAGGGTCCAGAGTGACCTAGACAAATTGGAGGATTGGGCCAAAATAAATCTGATGAGGTTCAACAAGGACAAGTGCAGAGTCTTGCACTTAGGATGGAAGAATCCCATTCACTACTACAGGCTGGAGACCGACTGGCTAAGCAGCAGTTCTGCAGAAAAGGACCTGGGGAATACAGTAGACGAGAAGCTGGATATGAGTGAACAGTGTGCCCTTGTTGCCAAGAAGGCTAGCGGCATATTGGGTGGCATTAGTAGGAGCATTGCCAGCATATCGAGAGAAGTGATTATTCCCCTCTATTTGGCATTGGTGAGGCCAAATAGGGAGTATTGTGTCCAGTTTTGGGATCCCACTACAGAAAGGATGTGGACAAATTGGAGAGAATCCAGCGGAGGGCAAGGAAAATGATTAGGGGGATAGGGCACATGACTTATGAGGCAAAGCTGAGGGAACTAGGCTCATTTAGTCTGCAGAAGAGAAGAGTGAGGCGGGATTTGATAGCCGCCTTCAACTACCTGAAGGGGGGTTCCAAAGAGGATGGAGCTAGGCCAGGGGTCAGCAACCTTTGGTACACAGCTCGCCAGGGTAAGCACCCTGGCGGGCCAGACCGGTTTGTTTACCTGCTGTGTCCACAGGTTAGGCCAATCGTGGCTCGCACTGGCCACGGTTCGCAGCCCCAGGCCAATGGGGGCTGCGGGAAGCGGCGTGGGCCAAGGGATGTGCTGGCCGCCGCTTCCCGCCATCCCCATTGGCCTGGGACGGCGAACCACGGCCAGTGGGAGCCACGATCGGCCAAACCTGCGGACACAGCAGGTAAACAAACTGGCCCGCCCCGCCAGGGTGCTTACCCTGGCGAACCGCATGCCAAAGGTTGCCAAACCCTAAGCTAGGCTCTTCTCAGTGGTGGCAGATGACAGAACAAGGAGCAATGGTCTCAAGTTGCAGTAGCAGAGGTGTAGGTTGGATATTAGGAAAAATCTATTTCACTCGGAGTGTGGTGAAGCACTGGAATGGGTTACATAGGAAGGTGGTGGAATCTCCATCCTTAGAGGTTTTTAAGACCCGGTTTGACAAAGCCCTGGTTGGGATGCCTTAGTTGGTGTTGGCGCTTTGAGCAGGGGATTGGACTAGATGACCTCCTGAGGTCTTTTTCAACCCTAATCTTCTATGATTCTATGATACTGTCTAACACAAGCCATTAGATTTCATACCATGATTCCTGCATCAAACCCATACATTCTGGTTCAGCTAAGGTATATCTTTTAGGAAGACATCCAATCTTGATTTAAAAACTGCAAGTAACAGATTATTCCACTGGTGAATTACCCTTACTGTCAAAAATGTGTGCCTTATTTCAAATCTGAATTTGTCTTACTTCAGCTGCATCCACTGGATCTTGCTATAAATTTTGCTGCAAAATTAAAGAGCACTCTACTACCAGAAATCATCTCCCCAAGTAAGTACTTATAGATGGTGATTAAGTCATATCTAAATTATATCAACCGAGGTTCTTTAGTCTATCCCTGTAAGTCAAGGTTTCCAGACCCTGGATCATTCTTGTAGCTGTTTCCTGAACACTTTTCAATTTGTCAACATCTTTTTTTTTTAAAGTATTGACACTAGAAATGAATGTAGTATTTCAGTAATTATCACATTAATACTATATACAGAATAAATAACAGCTTCCTACTTGTAGTCAATATTCCCCTTTTAATATGCTGACCCCTGGCCTAGCTCCATCCTCTTTGGAACCCGCCTTCAGGTAGTTGAAGGCTGCTATCAAATCCCCCCTCACTCTTCTCTTCTGCAGACTAAATGAGCCTAGTTCCCTCAGCCTCGCCTCATAAGTCATGTGCCCTATCCCCCTAATCATCTCCAAGGATCTCATTTGCTATCCTAGACACTGCATCACACTTGCAGCTCATGTTAAGTTGGCTGTCCAACATGGCCCTTAAGTCCTTTTTTGAATCACGGCTTTTCAGAATACAGACTTTCTATAAGTGTGACCCATATTCTTGGTTCCTAGATAGTATAATCTTGTATTTAGCTACATTAAGTCACAGTCTTCAAGTAAGCACAAGTTACCATGTGTTCCAGATTGCTCTATAGAACTGCCCTGCTCCTATCATTATTTACCACTCCACCAGTTTTTTGGTGTCATCTGTAAACTTTACTAACAATTATTTTATATTTTCTTGCAGATCATAGACAAAGATATTAAATAGTATTAGGCCAAGAAGAGATCCCTCCGGAACCTGCCTCTTCTAGAAATGCCATCATTGGATAATTCCCCATTTACAATTACATTGGGATCTCTTAGTTAGCCAGTTGATACATTTAATATGTTCTGCTTGAATTTTTATCGTGTTATTATTTTAATCAGAATGCCATCCTGTACTAAGTCAAATGCCTTACAGATATATAAATTTAAGTATTTTATGTCAACACAGGTATAAAATAACATTGCTGATCATGTCACAGACCCTACTAATTGGACTAACACTATGGTGACAGTGATTAAACCAAATAAAACGTTTACTTGTCTCAGTTCTCAACGTCTAAACAGAAAAATTCAATCCTTTGAGCACTGTTAAGGACATCTTTTTTCTAGATGTTTGTCAAGGCATTTAATGGATGCTGTTAGGATGTGAAAATGCCAGTGTGAGGATATTTCATACCTTATTTGAAAGATATAGGTTTAAAAGCTGCTATTTGGCATTGTATTGTCACTGGAAGTCTACCAAAGTATTTTTGCTCAGCAATTTGCTGAATTTTTGAATCCTCACTCAGTATGAGGAAGTCATTGTATAGATCTAATATGGAGAGAACACAGCAAAACAAAGACTGGATATAGCACTAAAGGAAATAAGAAAAGAAGATAGCAAGTTAAACAAAGCAAAGTACCAATTGAATGGATGCTTTAATCTGTATAGGACACATTCAGTGAACATGACCTGAAGCTAAACTTGAAAGATGCATATGAAAATACCACAAGGCAAAAGGAACATGATTCATGGATCTGATCTCTTATCTCAGTAAATTAATTCCTCAGAAAATATGCTTATTAATATTGGGGGTTATCTAAAAGAAAAATGAATGACATCCTAATCCATGATCCAGCTCCTTTATGCCACATAAAGAAGGTCAGTGAAGCATAAAGGGTATCTAAGAAGGATTTCACTGGCATTGGCATTGTGCATAACAGCCATAAGGCTGCTATTGAGGACACCTCCAACAACCCTGGCATAGGAACTGTGCCAGTGGTGGGGCTGGGAATGGGAGGTGTGGTTGGGGGATGGAGCTGCATCACACAGTTCTATGGAGATTCAAGACAGCACTGTGGCTTCTAGAGCGATGGTTCCCAAACTTTAACAGCCTGTGAACCCCTTTCACTAACATGTCAAGTCTTGCGAACCCCCTCTTAAAAATGAATATTTCCAGGGTTTTTATCCTTTACCTGAGTATAAATTATAAATGCTGCGATCTTGGAAATATCAAATCTGTTTTTATGACATGCTTATTACACACTATTTATTATTAATTNGCAAGTAACAGATTATTCCACTGGTGAATTACCCTTACTGTCAAAAATGTGTGCCTTATTTCAAATCTGAATTTGTCTTACTTCAGCTGCATCCACTGGATCTTGCTATAAATTTTGCTGCAAAATTAAAGAGCACTCTACTACCAGAAATCATCTCCCCAAGTAAGTACTTATAGATGGTGATTAAGTCATATCTAAATTATATCAACCGAGGTTCTTTAGTCTATCCCTGTAAGTCAAGGTTTCCAGACCCTGGATCATTCTTGTAGCTGTTTCCTGAACACTTTTCAATTTGTCAACATCTTTTTTTTTTAAAGTATTGACACTAGAAATGAATGTAGTATTTCAGTAATTATCACATTAATACTATATACAGAATAAATAACAGCTTCCTACTTGTAGTCAATATTCCCCTTTTAATATGCTGACCCCTGGCCTAGCTCCATCCTCTTTGGAACCCGCCTTCAGGTAGTTGAAGGCTGCTATCAAATCCCCCCTCACTCTTCTCTTCTGCAGACTAAATGAGCCTAGTTCCCTCAGCCTCGCCTCATAAGTCATGTGCCCTATCCCCCTAATCATCTCCAAGGATCTCATTTGCTATCCTAGACACTGCATCACACTTGCAGCTCATGTTAAGTTGGCTGTCCAACATGGCCCTTAAGTCCTTTTTTGAATCACGGCTTTTCAGAATACAGACTTTCTATAAGTGTGACCCATATTCTTGGTTCCTAGATAGTATAATCTTGTATTTAGCTACATTAAGTCACAGTCTTCAAGTAAGCACAAGTTACCATGTGTTCCAGATTGCTCTATAGAACTGCCCTGCTCCTATCATTATTTACCACTCCACCAGTTTTTTGGTGTCATCTGTAAACTTTACTAACAATTATTTTATATTGTCTTGCAGATCATAGACAAAGATATTAAATAGTATTAGGCCAAGAACAGATCCCTCCGGAACCTGCCTCTTCTAGAAATGCCATCATTGGATAATTCCCCATTTACAATTACATTGGGATCTCTTAGTTAGCCAGTTGATACATTTAATATGTTCTGCTTGAATTTTTATCGTGTTATTATTTTAATCAGAATGCCATCCTGTACTAAGTCAAATGCCTTACAGATATATAAATTTAAGTATTTTATGTCAACACAGGTATAAAATAACATTGCTGATCATGTCACAGACCCTACTAATTGGACTAACACTATGGTGACAGTGATTAAACCAAATAAAACGTTTACTTGTCTCAGTTCTCAACGTCTAAACAGAAAAATTCAATCCTTTGAGCACTGTTAAGGACATCTTTTTTCTAGATGTTTGTCAAGGCATTTAATGGATGCTGTTAGGATGTGAAAATGCCAGTGTGAGGATATTTCATACCTTATTTGAAAGATATAGGTTTAAAAGCTGCTATTTGGCATTGTATTGTCACTGGAAGTCTACCAAAGTATTTTTGCTCAGCAATTTGCTGAATTTTTGAATCCTCACTCAGTATGAGGAAGTCATTGTATAGATCTAATATGGAGAGAACACAGCAAAACAAAGACTGGATATAGCACTAAAGGAAATAAGAAAAGAAGATAGCAAGTTAAACAAAGCAAAGTACCAATTGAATGGATGCTTTAATCTGTATAGGACACATTCAGTGAACATGACCTGAAGCTAAACTTGAAAGATGCATATGAAAATACCACAAGGCAAAAGGAACATGATTCATGGATCTGATCTCTTATCTCAGTAAATTAATTCCTCAGAAAATATGCTTATTAATATTGGGGGTTATCTAAAAGAAAAATGAATGACATCCTAATCCATGATCCAGCTCCTTTATGCCACATAAAGAAGGTCAGTGAAGCATAAAGGGTATCTAAGAAGGATTTCACTGGCATTGGCATTGTGCATAACAGCCATAAGGCTGCTATTGAGGACACCTCCAACAACCCTGGCATAGGAACTGTGCCAGTGGTGGGGCTGGGAATGGGAGGTGTGGTTGGGGGATGGAGCTGCATCACACAGTTCTATGGAGATTCAAGACAGCACTGTGGCTTCTAGAGCGATGGTTCCCAAACTTTAACAGCCTGTGAACCCCTTTCACTAACATGTCAAGTCTTGCGAACCCCCTCTTAAAAATGAATATTTCCAGGGTTTTTATCCTTTACCTGAGTATAAATTATAAATGCTGCGATCTTGGAAATATCAAATCTGTTTTTATGACATGCTTATTACACACTATTTATTATTAATTATTATTTATCGTTACAGTATTTTTATTACATTATGAAAACGGCAACACTCTTCCAAGATCTCACTTTCATAGCTTGTTTCACTTTGAATAAGCCTGTTATAAGACAAGGCTCCTATGTTTCATCAAGGAGTATCAGATGTGAAACAGCATGAAGGTATTTAAGAAGCCAACTCAAAGAGTTCCTCCTACACAAGCATTCAGGTCTTGAGCAGTCCAGGCAAACAACAAACATTACAACAAAGCTTAAACTTGTTCTTCATAATATTTTTAAAAACAATACTAGCTGCCTATTTAATTTTAAAAACAGCAAAAAATATTCACCTCCCTTTCCGTTTCTTATAAGGAGTCTCAAAGTTTAAATCTTCTCAGTGTAATAGATATGCTTGATTTGATCGGCTTAGCTCTTGGAAGTCCAGGGGCTCCGGGCTGCTGGCCCTGTGCTGCCTGGGGTCCCTAGGGACAACTCTGTCCGCCATTAGGGAATTTTTTTCCGAGAACCCCCTGTAACATTTTGCAAACCCCCAGGGGTTCACGAACCCCGGTTTGGGAACCACTGTTCTAGAGCAACCTGGGGAGGCTGCTGTAACCTAGACAGACCCTCAGGGCTCCCTTAGTTACGCTGGGGCCCTGGAGCAGCCCTGTCTTGTGAGAGCATAAAAGTGCCTTTAAATCACCTTAGCTCCCAGTCCATTGAAGCATTTAATGCAAACAGTCTTGTAAGACTTTCAGTGGATGTAAGTTCCAATGGTCTAGGAATGCTGCTGTTGCAAGATGACTGATCGGGAGCATATGCTAAGGGAATAAAAAAACACCTTACTAGGTCACAACAAACCTGTGCATGGATCAAAGGGTAACTATCAATGTCTTTGGCTGTGATCAATTCCACCAGTATATGTACAGCCAAGTTGTAAAGGTGAAAATAGATAAGAAGCCATTCAAGGCCATTCTCAATAAAGAGCTACATCAAGCACTGCTAAGGTTACAAAGTATGATTTTGAGACTGCAGGGCCTCATTAGCACTACAAAAAGTGATTTCCACCCCTTCTTGTCAACTGTTGAGAATAGTCCACTTCCACCTTTATTGAATTAGCTCGTTAGCACTGACCCCCCACTTGGTAAGGCAACTCCCATCTTTTCATATGCTGTGTATTTATACCTCTCTACTGTATTTTCCACTCCATGCATCTGATGAAGTGGGTTTTATCCCACAAAAGTTTATGCCCAAATATATTTGTTAGTCTCTAAGGTGCCACAAGGACTCCACAAGGACTTTTACTGATACAGACTAACACGGCTACCACTCTGAAGCCAGCAGAGTGAGATCAAGCACTATGCACAGTTAAAAGTGCAATCTGCAGAGAAAAGCTGCAGAACCAGATAGAAAAGAGAAAAAAGATTCCCTGGGGAAGAGAGACATCTGAGAGGAAGCAAAGTTCAATGTGAGAGATGTGAAATGGCAACTTTTGTAGGCAATGTTGGTGAATTTGACAATAACTGCGAAGCATAGGTTGTGTTTGTAATGTTTTGAGCATTTTGTAGATTCCAACTCTATTCCAGACAAACAAACAATTTCAACGTTGCTCACAGCAGTCGGCATGGCTTTGGATCTATCACTGTGTGACCTATTGTCACCACCTATCCCTGGAAATGCCATGTACACTGCAATTACTGCAGCAATGCATGAACATTTCTCTCCTATCCCATCAATGATAGCAGAATGATATTTGTTCATGGAGAGTCAGTAGCACAATTTGTTGCTGCTCTAAGGAAGTTGTCAGAGCATTGTCAATTCAGACAAACATTAAGTGATGCCTTACACGACCAGTTTGTCTCTGGAATATGTAATGACCAGATCCAAAAGACTGTATCAGGGCTTACATTCAGGAAGGCTGTTAAGGTAGCTATTCCTATAGAAACTGCGGAGAAGGATTCTCTGAAATTTAATGTGAACTCAGAAATACACCTCCTGAATCGGCAAGACTGAGGACTATGTGAACATAAGGAAATTCTGTGTGGCTATTGTGAACAAATTACACATGCTGAGAAGGATTGCTGGGCACACCAGGTTATTTGCAAGAAGTGACCAGAAGAAAGGACACATTACTGTGACCTGTTCCAGAGTTCCATGACCAGCAACAGACTTACTGTCCATGCAAGAAGACACCTTGAAGACTGAACTTAAGAAAGGATGGAAGTCAGAAATTCATAATGTGGAAAAAGACAAGCGCTCTAGTGACACTGATCAAGAACTAGCACAGGGATCTGCAACCTTTGGCACGTGGCCAGCCAGGGTAAGCACCCTGGTGGGCTGGGCCGGTTTGTTTACCTGCCATGTCCAGAAGTTCGGCCGATTGTGGCTCCCATTGGCCGCAGTTCGCCGCTCCAGGCCAATGGGGGTGGCGGGAAGCAGCGGCCACCACATCCCTCGGCCCGCGCTGCTTCCCACAGTCCCCATTGGCCTGGGACAGCGAACCGTGGCCAATGGGAGCCGCGATCGGCCGAACCTGCGGATGCAGCAGGTAAACAAACCGGCCCAGCCCGCCAGGGTGCTTATCCTGGCGGGCTGCGGGCCAAAGGTTGCAGATCCCTGAACTAGCACTTCAGGTGTTATCAGAAGCTGTAGTAAGAGATGGCATCTGGGTCACACCCTTGATCAAAGGAGTTCCTATAAGAATGGAGCTTGATCCGGGAGCTGCCATCTTACTGATGTTTGCATCTACCTATCACCAGAGTTTGTCACAAGTTCCTCTGTAAGAAACCTCCATGGTTTTGAAGAATTAGAAAGGAGGAGGAAAAATTAGTCCCAAAAGAGATATTCCAGGTGAAAGTTCAGCTTGATGGGCAATCAGTCATTTTACCCTTGTATGTGACTGAAGAAAGCTACCCACGTCTTTTGGCAGACCTCGGCTTGAGAAGCTCAAGATGAATTGGACCAAGATTAGGGTGATTACAAAAGCACATGAAAACCATCAAGAAATATCACTGCAAAGTTTTGGAAGAATAGTAAAAGTTTTTGAAAAATAGTACTTGGACAGCTGAGCAACAGGACAGTGAAGCTCACTGTTAAGTCTGACAGCCAGAGTTGTGCCTTATGCTTTGAAGCCTTTGGTGGAAGCTGATTTGGACCATTTAGTGAACACTGGAGTCTTGTCACCAGTTTATTACAATGAGTATGCTACACACATTGTATCGGTGATCAAGAAGAATGGCTCCATCTGAATTTGTGGCAATTTCAAAGCGATATTGAATCCAGTTTTATGTATAGACCTGTATCCACTACCTTGTATTGAAGATTTGTTTACTATTTGTAATAGATGTCTGTGTTTCAGCAAACTGGATTTGATCAATACATACCTACAAATGGATATTGATCTGGCATCTTCCAAATCTCAGTCAACATTTTGCTACAACAAGTTGCCTTTTGGTATCACCTTGACTCCTGCTATGTTCCTGAAAGCCCTGAATGAGACCCTGAAAGGAATGAACAATGTTCAATGCTATTTGCACAACAGCCTTGCTACAGCCAAGGATCAAGAGGGTTCATCTTGGAAATTTGGGCACTGTCTTGCAATGTTTGGAAGACCATGGACTGAAAGTATGTTGAGACAAACATTAGTTATTCAAATCTTTAGTTGACTACCTTGGATGTGTAATTGATGCCACGGGCTTAAGGAAATCACCAGAGAAAGAGAAGGTGATTCTTGAAGCACCACTGCCAGAGAACCTGTCACAGTTACGATAGTTCTTGGAACTGCTTAGTTACTATTGTAAATTTCTGCCTAATCTGGCAACAATATTGGCACTTTACATAAACTGTTACAAGCAAAAGAAAGAAATGTGATTGTGCATTTAAGGAAGCAGAGAAACTGTTGACATCAGCCAAAGTTATTACACACTTTTATGCCTCGTTACCCTTACAACTGGCTCGTGATGCTTCACCATATGGAGTGGGTGCAATTATTTCCCACATTTTTCTTGATGGCAGGGAGAAACTAATTGCCTATGCTTCATGAATTCTCACCACCTCTGAGAAGAACTATGCTCAAAAAGAGCAAGAAGCTCTCAGCATTATCTTTGGAATTTGGCAGTTCCATACCTCTCTGTATGACCTGAAGAACTGATCTGTTTAAGCTCAAAAGCTTGTCTCTCTCACCAACCGAAGTTGGTCCCCCCTAAAAAAAGGTATTACCTCACCCACCTTCTCTTTGTAATATCCTGGGACCGACGTGGCTACAACAACACTGCATATATATCTGTATGGTAGTGTAATGGACTGGCGTATAGGCAGTCTGGCCTAGAGGTTACATCTGGGCTGGCGTCTGCTCACCAGGGGATTGTAGATGCTGGGCAGGAGCTGGAGGGATCTCAAGAGCCAGATTCCATAAGTAAGAGTCAGGGTCAGAGTCAGGCTGGAGTTGGAGACCACAGGTCGGAGGCAGTACCAGGTTAGAATCAAGAGGCAGGAATCAGGATCAGAATCAGACTAGAGATCAGGAGATCAATCAGGGTCTGGCATTGCAGCAGGCCAAAGTCTATGTGGTTGTCCAGAGAACATCCTGGGACCAACCCCTGGAGTTAAATAGGGGGCTTAGCCGATCAGAGGGCCATCGGGTATTTTCGCGCTGGGTATCTTATGCAGCACTTCCTGTGGTGCCTATTCTCCACAGTGTTCCCTGGCTGCATTTCTGGATGGCTTCTTGGTGGCACTGTGGGACTACCAGCCCACCCACAGACTCAGGTTCTAGTTCCTGGGTCCTTACAGATAGTTTACTTTGCTGATGAATCACTTCCTTTTATTTTTCAATGTTTGTACTGAAACATGGAATTTCATCATTAGCCACTGGTTGTACACAACAATGGGCACCGCTATTTTCAGCTCATTCCAATACCATACAGTTCTTTAAAGAGAATTAGCACAACAATGCTGATGGGCTGTTGAGCTTGGAATGCGCAAGCTTCCATCAACCAAAATAAATTTTGGACAATGTGTTTTATCTTAATTTGATAGGTAGATTGCCTGTCAGTAGCACAGACATCAACAAAGAAACCACTAAGGATGATGAAGGGAAGGATACTACATGATACAGTGCTGGGTCATAAGAACCCACAGTTTACACAATTTGTGTTACATCAATGTAAATTATTTGTGAATCAAGGTTGCATTTTATGGGCAATGTGAGTGATCATTCTGAACTCAGTTCAATCTCATGTTTTGGAAGTTTGCCATGAAGGTCATTTTGGCATTGTATTGATGAAGACCATATGCCAGAGTCAGGTCTGATGGCAAGAGATCACCAAAGTCATTGAGAGGAAGGTGAAGTGCTGTACTACGTCAGCAAATTCAGCATGATCCTGGCTCAGCTCATCAACACCTTCGGTCATGGCCAATACTGCTTGGACATGTATTCACCTGGACTTTGTTGGACCCTTAGAAGATTATATGTTTTAGGTCATAGTCAATGCCTATTTGAAGTGACCAGAAGTTTATAGAAAGACATCTACGAGAGCTACCAAGACCACCGGATATCTTCATACCTTGTTTAGCCAATTTGAATACAGATGGTGATTGACAATGGACCTCAGTTCTGTTCTGATGAATTTCAGAGGTTACTAGCTGAAAATGGAATTCAGCACATATGTTCTGCTCCACACCATCTTGCTACAAATGGACTAGTGGAAAGCTTTGACAGAAAGTGGACAATTTCTTGTTTGTCTACAGGCACTACATGCTACTACCCAAGAGTCATCTGCAACTCTGTTTTTGAAGTGATCTTTGCTTACCTGTTTGGACCTTACATTCTGATGTTACCTCGCAACATGAAGCCAAATCTCAAGCTATGCAGATTGATTGACAACATGAGACTCATCATCATTCTTTTCAAGCAGGAGACTTAGTGTGGATTTGCAACTGTAGTTTTTGGAGTGAAATGGGTACCTGGAGAACATTTAATATGCATTATACCTGTTTAATTCATGGTAAAACTATTCAATGGTACTTTATGGAAACATATGGACCAATTGCAGCCTCAACCAGTACCAGAATTCAGGGATATTCCAGTCACATTTTCTGTTTCTGTGATCGAAACTTCTCCTGTTGCAACTCCTAATTGTTGGAAGAAAATTTGGTACCACATCCAGCTGATTTCTTACCAGATCCAACTGATTCCTTACAACTGACCCTTCCTATTGTTCAGGACAATGCTGAACCACCATCACCAATTATCCCAAGAGAGTGTGAAAACTAGTGATGCACCTAAACATATAAATTGTTGCAACATTAAGGATCTGTTTCAAATCCTTGTGTTCTTAATTCCTTTCTATCATATCCTCATTTTTCTCATGTTACTGTAGTATCTCAGCACTTTCCAGCCTGGAGAATTCCAAAGCTCTTTGGAATATATATAGTTTACAAACTCTATTACAGGGCAGAATATTCCCTTGCAATTTAAGAGTCTGCACTAGTCCACACACAACTTTTAGTTAGGTTATATAGTTTGTTCTGTTAGCCATGTAATCAATAATGTGTTTGTGTATGTACATTTGGAAAGTATTCTTAAAATATCGTGGAGGAATTTGATGTCCTATCCCTTTAAATATTTGAATGCTCTGTACCCACCCTCCTCAGTGCAGAGCCTCACTTAGGTTTGGTTTCTGTTTTGCTGCCAGGATCAGTATTCACCTTGCACTTCCTGTCAGTACCCAGCCCAAGCCGGGGAAGGTAATGATCCAACCAGTGGACCAAATTTGGTGATGAATCCTGGTCATGTGCCACCTAAGGCATGTTGCGCATACACTAAGAACAATAAAGTCACCACAGCAGATACCTGTGTTTAAATCAGATTGTCCATGTCTATATCCTTTACTGCTTGGTCAAAATATAACAAGTAATACCATAGGATTCCATTGGACTTAAAATGGACATTTATAATTAACAAATTAATTTATATTGGATGAAAGAATATGGACTCTGCTTTTTTAAAAATAGCATGTGATTATCATTGCTTGAGGATAAGTCCAATAGACTCTAATTCCAATAGAGAGCACCAATTTTCTCTTCTAGCCAACTTCGTACAATGGTCTGCAATAGATAGGTATTTCATGGAAACAGTGATCTCTAATTGACACAAAACAGCAATCTCTTCCATTTATTTTTTTTGCAAAAGAAAACCATTAGATTTATGAAAATTGGTATAGGCTTTTCTAATGTGTATTGCAGAATCTAGAGAGAGGTGGCAAACTCCTAAACCCAAAAGCCATTAAATGATGAAATAATTACAGTACATTTCCCTTTATTATGAATTAAGTATATTCCTAATCTGTCAGGGTGAAATTTGTCCGTGTGCAGACAGACAGAAGAAATTCCTATACATCATTTCTGTCCTATTTCATCTACTGAAATAAGGTTTAACTTGGACTTCCCTGATAAATTGGCCTTGTGTTGAACTGGGGTGAACTTTGGCCTCACTGTATTAAAGAGAAATAATAATATTGGTGTAGTTTTGCTGATATTTTGAGTAATCTTGTATTATAAATAAGTAGAATTGTATATTGTAAATTATCCCATTGAATAAGAAATTGAATTTCATAATCTCTTAGTAATTCAATATTTTGAACTTTGTGCATTTTTGTCCAAATTTGGGCAAATATAAGGGAATTAGTTTTTATTAGTTTCTAAACTGTATAACATTTAGGCTCTTTGAAGTTGTAGAAATCTTGTAAGGAAAGTATATTTTTTGTGGGATGTTAATTGAACTCATTATAATATTGCATTTTTAATAAAGTCTTTGTTTAGGAAAGAATAACAACTTTTGATGTTAGGTTCCTTGTTTCTGCTTCCTTAGTTAAACACTAGTAATCATATTATACTGCTTCTTTAATTATAACTTTTTGAAATTTGCTTCTCTTTTTATGTCTATGAATTCAAACTAAAAATGTTATTTAAAATAATCTTATCATAAAGAAAACTATGAGAAATATCAGTATTCATGTAACTTCTGAAAAATATATCAATGATACTTAGCAAGAGCTAATGCAGTTTTTCGAAGATATCAAGAAGATAGGAAAGGAATTCCCTATAACATTATTGGTGAAAATCTTGCCCAACAGAAACAATTTAAAAAAGCAATATTTAGGCTTTTCTTGGCTTTAGAATGGATCATAGCTATTTTATCACTCAGAAATGATCATTGAAAGAAATGAGTCAGACTCATCTAGACTTTCTTCATTTTTATATGTTCTGTTTTTGTTTTGTTTTTTAAATTGAGCAAACTAATATTTTAGAATTTCACAACTGGGTCCATCCATGTCATATAAATTTTAAAGCAGAGCAAGAAGAATAAAAGAAAACCAACATGACAGTTATAGTGCTGGCATTATAGGAGCATTGCAAAGATCAGGGGAGAGGGAGAATACATGCAAGCATTAGATTTGTATAAGTTGCTACAAATTTATTGTGATTATTATTTATTTGGATTGCCATAGAGTCTGTGGGACTGGCTAAGGTCTCCACTGTGATAGTTGCTGGAAAAAGACATATGGTCTATCAAGGTCGCTATTCTGAAGTGCTTACAGTCTAATAAGATGAAATATATGAGTGAGTTTAACAAAGATTAAGAGAGAAGAGGAGGAGAACTGTTACTATAAAAATTGTAAGGTAGCTTATCTGCACATTAAAGCTCTGGTCCTGCAATTGACAATGCACAAGCACAGCAGTCTTTCTGGTGTTCAGTGTGCAGGCATAAAAAGAGAGAGCTAAGAAAATGCACTATTCAGACTTGATTTGTTCTTCTACATATACTGTCTTTCATCAAGCACTTATTGAAAGTGAAGTTATCTAAATTCTTTGCTTTTGTGCAGCTATCTTCAATATACTTTTAATCTCTGATATGGCTTTGCCATTTGACTGGCTGTGATATGGTGATGATGTGGAATGACTCAATTCCTACTCCTGGGTGCATTGCACAAAGTCACTGTAAGTAAACTGGGATTCATTGTCTGAAACTACAGTTTGGAATGCCATATCTGCTGAAAATGTTTCATTGCTTTGTCTATCATAGTTGCTGCAATAGTGTTTAACTTTTGTATAGTTCCCAGAAATCTAAATAGTAGTGTACAATAATGAGGATTTTTATGTGGCTTGCCATGAAAAAAAAATCATTCATATTTTGCTCCAAGATCTGTTGGAAATTGTGTATATTTTCATTATCTCTTTTTGCTGCTTGGCCTACATTTCCACATAGGTATCACAACTGCTCACCAGGTCTCAGATATCCTTAGTCACATTTGGGCAGTATACAGCATCTCTGGCTTTCTCGATACATATTTCTATTCTGGAATGTCTTTGATGTATTCTTGAAAGAATTTCTGTTATCAGTGATCTGGGTTTTACAATTGGCAGAATGATGGATGTGAGCACTTGTTAATCTTTGTCTTGTATAGTTTGTTCTCAGATTCTTTTCAGCCCCTGCCTTACACTGGCACATAACTGGCCTCGTTGATGCTCTCTCTGTCAAGCTATGTTTTTCTGTATTTCTACCACTTTAAGGATCTCATATTCTTGTTCAGTTGATGTATTTTCTTGCTGCAAGGCTGCTCTGGATAAGAACTCAGCTATGTACATCTCAGTCCCTTTCTTGTAGCATACGTACAAGTTGTAGTGTTGCAGTTTAAGTAGTATAGGCTGAAGACATATCGGGGCCACTAGCAGTTGCTCTTTAAAAAATGTTCTCTAGTGGTTACTGTCTATTCAAATGTCTTCCCACTCTTGAACAGACGGGTCAGACTTTTCTCTTGTGAACACAATTGCAAGACATTGCTCTTCAGTTTGGGCGTATCTTTATTTCATGGGCAAGAGTGACCTTGATGCAAAAGCTACCAGCTGTCCCTTTTGTAAGAGTGATGCCTCAAGCCCTGTCTCAGTGACATCACATTGTGTGGTTGTCCCTTCATTCACATTGTAACATTTCAGGATGTGATATTTAGTCACCAGCTCCTTGATATGTGTGATGGTGATGTTTGAGGATACAATTATGTCATGGTGGTCACCACTGTCATGAAACCTATGAGTTTCAGTTCAACTGTGAAAACAGTGAGAAAGTCTTGTCTAAACAAAAAATGATTGACTTTTTGGCAGTGTCAGCAGCCCCATGCTTACACAAGGGTTATGCTTATGTAAGCCCCACAGTTACATAAGGGTTCCAACATTCACGTTCACCTCCAACTCACTGTGGGGAAGGTGAAAAAACCCATCTCGCCTTGGTCAATCTGGTGGCGAGGGAGAAATCCCTTCCCATGACCCAGAGAAAGAAGTGACTAGTGTAATGCCCATAGCAGATCATGACAAAACCTGGTATTTAACTACTAAACACCTGCTTCTGCCCCTGTGGGCAGATGGGGGCCTCCTTCCCCCTCTGCTCTATGTTCTTACTGGTCTGCTACAGCGCCCAGCTGAGTTTGAAACTCCTTCCCATTCCCCCTGTGTTACCAAACGCCTGCTTCTACTGCTGTTTGCTGGAGGGTGGGGGCTCTTTCTTATGGTGACCAGATGTCCCAATTTTATAGGAACAATCCCAATATTTGGGGATTTGTCTTATACAGGCACCTGTTATCTCCCACCCCATCCCAATTTTTCACATTTTCTATCTGGTCGCCCTACTCTTTCTCCCTCGACCCCACTTCCCTGTCCTCACTGTTCTGCTACCACATGGAGCCATGAGAGAGTAGAGTTTGCTGTGCTGCTGTTCCTGCTACTCACCCTAGTGCAGGTAAAAGAAGGCTTTTCCTGCATGGATGTGAACCTAAATAGTCCCTGCTGTCTTCCGGTCGGGGGGGAGGAAGGAATATGGGTCATCATTATCATGCTGACCTGGTCTGAAGCTGCCACAGCAAGTCAGTCTGGCTCTCTGGCCCTTAAAGTGGCCACACACTTTTTCCTACAAGCCAGACAGCAGCCTCCACAACTTCATATGCAGTGATATCATTATACCTCGTGCAGACCAGCTTAGAAAGTTTTCCTTATCCGAGGAATCAGCAACTGTAGTTGAAGAAACTACTGTCGTTGATACAAATATGTGCTTAATATTCTTTTATCCCCATCCCAAGAAGCAGTGACAATGTGGATACCTCGGCTGCAAATAAACACATCAATCTGGATATTTTTGATTGAATTATGAAGTTTTGGAAGCAGTTAATTTGAAAGCAGTAGGCCAAGCAATTAGGGAAACTGTTGAGAAATTCACAATACTATTTAATCACATCACTATATTTGTGACAGATAATGCCACCTACATAGGTAAAGTTTGGGATTGAGGTTTGAAATCTTTGTATTTAAATGCTGTGCACGTGACATGCATGGAACATTTGCTGAACCTTGATGAGTATTTGTGGAGGAAAATATTTTTGAAAGTAAACAAATTAGTTCTGACTACAAAACAGGATTTCACTGTGTGGCACTCTGTATCTCAAAGCAACACCCTAGAACCCCCATATTCACCACTGTCATATAATTATGGTATGTTTTGTACAAAGTAGGCCTTGAGAGGTATCATTTTAAAAGTCTTGATGCATTGAACATTAATGTCCTGTTGGATTCTATGTGCCATCATTGTATGTGAAGTTATGATGTTTTGCTATGTTTGTGTTACTAAAATAAGTTGGGAAGTTGGGAACACTCACAACCAGCCTTTCAGGTACAACAGTGGAGTAGTCAGACGGGCTGATGGCCCATTAAAGGGAATCAATTTTCCCAACACTCATCCCAGCAGACTTCTCAGAGAGATCAGGTAGACAACAGAGACTGCTTGACCAATGGGGGCGGACTTCCACGTCACAAGCATAGATCATTCCAACAAGCTGGAAGAAATGATAAAGAGGGGAAGTGACATCATGACTTGGCCTCACTCCCCCCACAACTCAACACCTGGAAACACGTCTGGAGGACAAAAAGTTTGAACTGGGGAAGGTGGTCCCGGGCTGAAGGAGAGTTCCAGCCTATGTATTGAGGAACTATACCATCTGTCAGGGTGAGACACTGCTTGATTCAAATCCTGTTTAATTTATAGAACTCAGACTGCAAATTTATTTTATTTCTTAGGTAACCAACTCTAATCTTCACACTTACTACCTATAATCACTTAAAATCTGTCTTTCTGTAGTTAATAAATCTGTTTATATTTTACCCAAAACAGTGTGCTTTTGTTGAAGTGCTTGGGAAATCTCAGCTCAGTTTGCAAAGGCTAGTGTGTGTCCACACTGAGAGAGGGGCAGACTGGGTAATGAACTTACACTGGTCAAGCTTCTAACCAGGGCAAGACAATACAGTTCTGAGGTGCAAAGCTGGGGAGCTGGGAAGAATTGGCTGGAGCCTTTCTATTGTTGGTTAATGAATGGCTGGGAAAAGCATTCATGTAACTTGGTGTACCCCTGCCTGTGGATGTCTGTGTAAATGCAGTACCTGCCAGAGATTTGTAGCTTGCCAACAGCATCACAGTATGAGAGGGAGCCTAGGTTGTTGGGACAGAGGACTCAGCAGTCCCACAGTCCAAATGTCACCCCGGGAAAACCCATCACACACTGCCTGCCCTCCAAGAAAAGCACAGTTTTGTCAATCTCTGATGGAAAGAGGGAAAAGTCCTTGTATCCCATCAATCTCCGTAATAACCAGATGGAATAGTTTGTTCAAAGCACTTCTTTAGCATTATGTATATGCTGAGAATTACATTTCATTTTTTACAATGGAGAATGATTGTAGTAGTAGTTCATGTGCTGAAGAGGTTGTTGATCTTTGCCAATCTGCAGCAGTTATTGAAAAATTAGAGACTCTATAGGAGTTTGTGCCCCAAAACATTAATACGCACATAGTTTATGAAGAGTCTATGGTTTATACTCACCAAGTGAAAAGTGACATATGTGATCTTACACTCTGGGCAGAAAACTTCACAGAAATTTGCCTACATCCAGCAACAATAACTGCACTGTTAGAAAGCTAGAAAAAATAAATCATATATGAAAATTGACTCAACCTCTCACTTTTTCACCTGCTGCTTCTTTTTTCAGTGTATTTGAGCCAAATCATTCAAAACACCTTAACACCATAACATTTGTGAGACCACGCTATATTAAAATATCCCACTGTTTGAAGACAACATTCCAGCACAGCAAGAATATTGGCTTTACTGTGAAGTAGTTCAAGAACTGATGTTTTACAGGTCTGGAGAAGCATGAAATTCTGAGTTCCATTACTTGCGGTAATTGCCCTGTAATGCATAGCAGTACCAGTCAACAGCGTAGACACAACAGCCATGCTCAACTTTTAATAACGTGCTCAGGCATGACAGGCTACATCAAAAGTGACAATCTCTCAACGTATAACTTCTTGTACCAATATCACAGCCATGGGTAAATGGAAATTCACCAAAAAAGTATTGTTATGCCAAGCACTTTCCTGTTATGGTTGCTTGAAAAAGTATTGTACATCCCAGCTTTCAACAAGCTAATTGTTCATGTAAACAAGCCCAGAGTTTAATGCAATATTGTTTTTTTTCCCCCTTGCATTAAACTCTGGGCTTGTCTACACAAACAATTAGTTTGTGGAAAGCTGGGACATTAATTTACTTTATGCTAACCTGCTGTAGATGAACTGTCCATGTGGACCCTGCTGCTTGGCATTAACAGTTGGTTAGTTTGTTTTAATCTAGTCTTTGAAACAGGACTTGATCAAAACAAACTAAGGAACACTTAATGCCTGGAAGCAGGGTCCATGGCAGGCTAGTGTGGGGTAGATTCACACCGCAGCTTACTACAAACTAAATGTTCATGTAAACAAGCCGTCTGTTTATTTAGCAGAAATATTAAGCTGTTTGTGTTAATAAATGCATATTTATGTCCACATTCAGTTAATACACAATTTTGTTGCCATTACCATAGAGTGAAATTATCCATTTTCAATGTGATTGTGCTGTGAATAATGCAAAATTTTAGTGTGGTAAAATTATATGCATAATCATGCTGAAGTAACCATTTTCATGCCACATCTTTATCCAGTAGTCACTTCAGAGGTTCACACACATCTGAAAGGATTGGAAAAATAGAAGGTCAGATACTTTACAAATCCCAATAGTCACTGAATGTATTTGATATCTTTAGATGTTGGCATCTCCTCTATTGCTTTTACCTTTCTGGGGTTAGCAAGTTCCCCTATGTATGGTACTTCAGTAAATCACAATTTCATCTTGCTTTTACTTAGAGCCAGAGAAGTACATCTGACATTTTCTCAAAGATAGGTGAGGTTGTGATCATGATTTGCCAAAGCTTCTTCCATGTTGTCTCTGCCTCTGGAAACCAGAATGACATCAACTATGATGCTGATCTCTGTGAGTCCTGTCAGTACATCTTGTTGGTGGCAATGAATTTATTCCGCTACAGTTTTGAACTCGAATGGCATTCCCAGCCATCCTCAATCACCTGCTAATGTTCAAAAGGTGTTGAGGTAGCATATTTCCTAATCCAATAGCACTTGCTAATATCTGTCTTTGGCAACAAGTACTGAGATTATTTTTGCTTTTGTAAAGTAAGATTCTCTCTCTTCAATTGTAGGCATTTGGTAGTAGTTCTTAGTGCATTGTTTAAATTGCTCGTGTCTATGCTAATGTGCAGCTTGCCAGCTTGTCAATGGCTACCATGCTGTTTATCCAACTTCTAGGTTCAGTGGCTTAAGTAATGATGCCTTCCTTTTTCCAGTTGATGTATTGCCCCCTTATATTTTCCTCTGAATGCTATGGGAATTCTGTGAAGTACTTACTGTACTAACAAAATTGTTTTCTCTATTTCCAGGAGTAACAGGCCTGGAAAATATCTCAGTTCTTCAAAAAACTTCAGGATAATTTTTAGCAGCTTTGCTGCAAGGATGGCACAATGCATTCTCTGCTCTGGATATATTTTTTGTTTGTTTGTTTGCGTGTGTGCTATTGTATGAACTGTTTGTACCAAGTTTAGTGGTACTAGATTCATGCACTCACAAGTTTTATCTGAACTGGCTTCTGTGTTGTTGTAAAAGGTGATATTTCAGTCTACATGTTTTCCTTGGTATTCTGCTTTTAATTTACATTGTGCTAGTAGTGTTATAATTGTGCCATCATATAATTTTAATTTGGTTTTGCTTGGTTGCAGTTTTGCTTTGTTTTGCATAATGCTGATGAAGTCTTTGTAGCCTACCACATTCACTGAAGCACCACTATCTATCTGGCATTCAGTTTCCTGTTGTTTGTGTGCTGCTGCCATGTCTTTAACTCTGGTGCTAGTCTGAGCTTTATAAAGCTTTAAACTGCATTAATGTCATCTATGTGCAACATCTCATCCTCTGAATCACTGCTTCCTTCCTCAATATTTGTTCTTTGCTTTTCTTGTCTGCAAACTTTGGCATAATTATTTCTCTTGACAAAATTACTATATATTACCCCATATGTCGGGCATTTCCCATTAACATGCCTTTTGTTGAGGGGTGGGGGGAGAGAGAGAGAGCGAGAAGCTTTGACAGAGTTACTCTTCCTGAAGAAGAGTTCTGTGAAAGCTCAAAAGCTTGTCTCTCTCACCAACAGAAGCTGGTCCAATAAAATATATTACCTCACTCACCTTGTCTCTCTAATGTGAATCCTGTCATTATGGCCATGTTGGGTGCATCCTAATATACAGAGAGCATGAATCTTGGCCACTAGAGGTGGAGTGTAAATCTTGGGCCTGGTCTACACTACGATTTTAGGTCGAATTTAGCAGTGTTACCTCGATTTAAGTCTGGACCTGTCCACACGACGAAGCCTTTTTTTTCGACTTAAAGGACTCTTTAAATCGATTTCTTTACTCCACCTCCGACGAGGGGAGTAGCGCTGAAATCGACATTGCCAGTTCGAATTAGGGTTAGTGTGGACGAAATTCGACGGTATTGGCCTCCGGGAGCTATCCCACAGTGCACCATTGTGACCGCTCTGGACAGCAATCTGAACTCGGATGCACTGGCCAGGTAGACAGGAAAAGGCCCGCGAACTTTTGAATTTCATTTCCTGCTTGCCCAGCGTGGAGAGCACAGGTGACCACGCAGAGCTCATCAGCACAGGTAACCATGATGGAGTCCCAGGATCGCAAAAGAGCTCCAGCATGGACCGAACGAGAGGTACAGGATCTGCTCGCCATATGGGGAGACGAATCCGTGCTAGCTGAACTCCGTTGCAGTAAACAAAATGCCAAAACATTAGAAAAAGTCTCAAAGGGCATGAAGGACAGAGGCCATAACAGGGACACACAGCAGTGCCGCGTGAAAATTAAGGAGCTAAAGCAAGCCTACCACAAAACCAGAGAGGCAAACGGAAGATCTGGGTCAGAGCCGCAGACATGCCGCTTCTACGCTGAGCTGCATGCCATGCTAGGGGGTGCAGCCACCACTACCCCAACGCTGTGCTTTGACTCCGTCAATGGAGAATCACGCAACACGGAAGCGGGTTTTGGGGGCGAGGAAGATGAAGATGAAGAGATTGAAGATAGGTCACAGCAAGGAAGCGGAGAAACCGGTTTCCCCAACAGCCAGGATACGTTTTTCACCCTGGACCTGGAGCCAGTAACCCCCGAACCCACCCAAGGCGGGCTCCCAGACCCTGAGGGTGGACAAGGGACCTCTGGTGAGTGTACCTTTGTAAATATTACACATGGTTTAAAAGCAAGCATGTTAAATGATTAATTTTCCCTAGCATTCGCGGCCAGTACAGCTACTGGAAAAGTCTGTTAACGTGTATGGGGATGGAACGGAAATCCTCCGGGGACATCTCCAGAAAGCTCTCCTGGATGTACTCCCAAAGCCTTTGCAAAAGGTTACTGGGCAGTGCTGCCTTATTCCGTCCGCCATGGTAGGACACTTTACCACGCCAGGCCAGTAGCACATAGTCTGGAATCATTGCATAACAAAGCACGGCAGCGTATGGTCCCAGTGTTTGCCGGCATTCAGACAACATCCATTCCTTATCTCTCGGTGTTATCCTCAGGAGAGTGATATCACTCATGGTCACCTGGTTGAAATAGGGTGCTTTTATTAAGGGTACATTCAGAGGTGCCCGTTCCTGGTCGGCTGAACAGAAATGTTCCCCGCTGTTAGCTACGCGGTGGGGGGAGGGGTGAAGTGATCATCCCAGAAAATTGGGTGTGTGTGTGGGGGGTTAAAGTTGTGTTTGTGCTGCACGCTAACCCACAAACCGCAGCCCCTCCTTTTAAATTGCCATCCCATTTTAAATGTCCAACCCAACGGCCACTTGGTATGGCAAATGAGGGCGCTGCTGTTTGAAACCATTCCCACATGTTATGAAAGTTAAAGAAGCCAAAAGACTGCGGCTTACCATGGCTGCTTGCAAACCGAATTCTGTTGCCTGGCACTGCGTGAGTGATCTCTCACACCAAACCGGCAGGCCCTCAATATAAGGCAAAATGCGACCTTGTAACGAAAGCGTATGTGCTGTGTAATGTGAACAGCAAGGTTTAATGGGAAAGAGTGTTCCTATTGTTCTCTAAAATGTGTCTTTTAACTACCAATCTCCCTTTTCCCCCACCAGCTGCACATGTTTCTCCTTCGCAGAGGCTAGCGAAGATTAGAAGGCGAAAAAAGTGCACTCGGGATGACATGTTCTTGGATCTCCAGATGTCCTCCCATGCTGACAGAGCACAGCAGAATGCATGGAGGCAGACAATGTCCGAGTGCAGAAAAGCACAATATGAACGGGAGGAGAGGTGGCGGGCTGAATCGCGGGCTGAAGAGAGTAAGTGGCGGGCTGAAAAGGATAGGTGGCGTCAGCTTGCTGACAGAAGGCAAGAGTCAATGCTCTGACTGCTGGAGCATCAAACTGATATGCTGCAGCATATGGTTGAGCTGCAGGAAAGGCAGCAGGAGCACAGACCACCACTACAGCCCCTGTGTAACCAACAGCCCTCCTCCCCAAGTTCCATAGCCTCCTCCAGTAGCGGCGCCAGCTTTGCCGGCGCCCTAGGCGACAGAAGGTCCCGCCCCCGAATTTCTACGGGCAGCCGCGGCGCTGGCGCCCCCAAAATAGCAGCGCCCTAGGCGACCGCCTAGGTCACCTAATGGGTTGCGCCGGCCCTGGCCTCCTCACCCTCCAGACGCCCAAGAACGCCGGCCACCCAGCCACTCCACCCCAGAGGATTGCCCAAGCAACAGAAGGCTTAGAGCATTTTGTGTGGGGACACACACAATTGACTTAATAAAAACGATTTCTAAACAACCGACTTCTATAAATTTGACCTTAGTTCGTAGTGTAGACATACCCTTGATGCTAGTAGCCTGCTGTTTAGATCTTACTCCACTCTGAGCCTGGGAATTTTAATTTTGGCATGGGTACACATGCAAAATCCATGAAGACAGTAGAGTTTGGAAATAAGGTGAATGCAGAGCTGGCCTTACGAGTGGGTGCTGTGGTCAGGAGAGCGCTGTGTTCAAGAGGCAAGGGGCGGGGCGGGCCTGGGGTGTGAGACTGCGGAAGGAACTAAAGTTTTTTGTTTTTGTTTTTTTTTCATTTGTTCGTACTATAGGGCCAGGTTGAAAGATGGATAAATTTGTGTTGAAAATCGACAGTGGGAAACCTTCAGGAACTCAAAGTGCTTCAGCACTTTGAATCTGCTGCAACAGTGGACGATCGGACTGCTGAATCATCTACCAGTACTTTTGATAGCAAACAAAACACAATGGAAAAATGAGGCAAAGGGAGATCTTTTCAAGAGAGCTGGGGAGTGCAGTATAAATGGATACAATATAGTGATACAAAGGATTGCATTTTCTGTTATGTATGTTGCAAAGCAGCTGTGGCTGGACATCCTCTCCCATCTACAAGTAGAGACAAAGAATCATTGGCAGCTTTTGTGATATGCTGGGGTGTGATATTTTGCTCATGGAAGAAAGCATTAGAAAGGTTTTCATCCCATGAAAAGTCTTCTGTACACCAAGCTGCTTCTCAGAGTGTATCTGCATTGAAAAAGAACATGTAGGTAGTCTTATGTCGGCAGGCAAAAAATGTGATATGCAGCACACAAGGATTTCATTGCTAAAAATTATAACTTGGTTGCAGTTTTTAGCAGCACAGGAGTGGCCTTTCGTGGACACACAGATGAAAATTCGAATTTTGTTACTCAGTATGCATACGTAGTAGTTTATGTACCTGAGCTTAAGAGATGGCTACAGCGAATGTCTTATAAATGGATGTCTCAAGAAGTCATCAACGAAATACTCACCCTGATGGCAAATGATGTGCTGTGAAAGCTATGCACATTTGTACAAGAAAGTCTTTACTATGTACTTATAATCAACTAAACAGCAAACAGTTCTGTTAAAGAGCAAGTATCCATCTGCTTCAGGATTGTTAAAGATGATTTTCCTGTTGATGAGCTTTTTTTTTTTTGGATTTTATGAGACACCTCTGACCGATGCTAGTATGCTCTTTACTATAGTGAAGGATGCACTGCTCTGGTTCAGTTTTTACATTTGAAATTGTCAAGGTCAGTGTTACGATGGGGCCACAAATGTCAGCAGTGTACTGTCTGGCGTACAAGCTAGGGTCAAGCATGAAGAACCAAGAGCTGTGTATGTACATTGTATGGCACACTCATGAAATCTGGTTGTGCGAGATGTGATGGAATAAATACAGCCTGTTCAGAACTTCTTATCTCTAATGCGTGAGTTGATCGGTTTTATAAGAAGCTCTCCAAACAGGCTGGCCAGCTTTGAGACCTTACAAGAAGTGGAAGCTCCTGCTGCTCAACGTCTTCACCCTTTCTGCCCCACAAGGTGGTGTCTACATGCTACATCCCTGAGATCAGTGACTACGAACTACAGTACGTTGATGACATTTTTTGGAGGAAATCGACAGCACTAATTACTCTGATACTGGAGCAAAAGTACATGGATTTGTTACTCAACTTCATAAGTTTGAGACATTTTTCATCCTGCACCTGGCTCTACTTATTCTCGAGCAAGTAGAATCGGTTAATAGGAGTCTACAAAAGACCAGCCTGCATTTTCAGGGAAGTGCAGAGAACGATTTTTTTTTCTGTAAATGAGACAATTCAGCAATTGAGAAACAATGGTTTTGAGGATCTGTGGAAAGAGCCTTCTGCAAAGGTTGAACAGTTGGAACTTGAGGGGCCCTTCCTGCCTCGTGTAAGGAAAGCATTGAGGCGAATTGATGGAGGAAGCAGTGCCTATGTTCTTGCTACACCTATGGATGTGCATAGAAAATTATTCTACAAAGTTTTCGATAATGTTAAAAGGAGTCTTGACTTAAGATTTGTGTCTGACGTTCAAAAGCATTTGACATGCTTTTTGACGTGCTGGGATGATCTAGTTGGTTCCTCCAGCACTTGCACCAGGAAGTTGTTCCCAACACTTTCCAAAAACTTCCTGGATTGTCTGTGCACTGCTGTATTGCTCTCCCAGCAGATGTCAGGGTGATTTAATTCCCCCATGGGTCTCTGGGTTACAATCTTCTGGTTGCCAACTGTGATACCTAGTAGGTCCAATGAGCTTGGCACCTGCAAGAATTTACCTTAGGAGCCTGTGGACAACGACAGCATGCAGTGACACAGAAGCTCCTCTTGACCTGCTGCTCACAAACAGGGAAGAATTGGTAGGGGGAATAGAAGTTGGTGGCAACCTAGGCAGGAGTGACCATGAAATGGTCGAGTTCAGGATCCTGACAAAAGGAATAAAGGAGAGCAGCAGAATACAGACCATTGACTTCAGAAAAGCAGACTTTGACTGCCTCAGGGAACTGATGGGCAGGATCTCCTGGAAGGCTAATATGAGGGGGAAAGGAGTCCAGGAGAGCTGACTGTATTTTAAAGAAGCCTTATTGAGGGTGCAGGAACAAACCATCCTGATGTACAGAAAGAATAGCAAATATGTCAGGCAACCAGCTTGGCTTAACAGTGAAATCTTTGAGCTTAAACATGAAAAGGAAGCGGAAACTTGGACAAATGACTAGGGACGAGTATAAAAATGCTGCTCGAGCATGCAGGGGTGTAATCAGGAAGACTAAAGCACAATTGGAGTTGCAGTTAGCAAGGGATGTGAAGGATAACAAGAAGGGTTTCTACAGACATATTAGCAACAAGAAGATGGTCAAGGAAGGTGTGGGACCCTTACTGAATGGGGGAGGCAACCTAGTGACAAATGATGTGGAAAAAGCTGAAGGACTCAACGCGTGTTTTCCCCCCCCTTTCTTTCTCCCCTCCCCCCCCCCTTCTTCTCCTCGGTCTTCACAGACAAGGTCAGCTCCCGGACTACTGCACTGGGCTGCACAGTATGGGGAGAGGTGAGCAGCCCTCAGTGGCGAAAGAAAAGGTTAAGGTCTATTTAGAAAAGCTGGACATGACAATGTCCCCATGGACAATGCATCACAGGATGCTGAGGGAGTTCGCTGATGTGATTGCAGAGCCATTGGCCATTATCTTTGAAAACTAATGGCAATCGGGAGAGGTCCCGGATGATTGGAAAAAGGCAAATATAATGCCCATATTTAAAAAAGTGAAGACTGAGAATCCAGGGAACTACAGACTGATCAGCCTCACCTCAGTCCCTGGAAAAATCATGGAGCAGGTCCTCAAGGAATCCATTTTGAAGCACTTGGAGGAGAGGAAGGTGATTAGGAATAGTCAACACGGATTCACCACGGGCAAGTCATGCCTGACCAACCTGATTGCATTCTATGATGCGATAACTGGCTCTGTGGATGAGGGAAAAGCGGCACATCCCTCTGGCAGTGGCTCCAAGGTGGGGGAGCCAGGGGGTCTCTGTGCACTGCTGCTGCCCGCAGGCTCTGCCCCCGCAGCTCCCATTGGCTGCAGTTCCCAGACAATGGGAGCTGCAGAGTTGGTGGTCTGGGCGGGGACAGTGCATAGAGGCCCCCTGACCCCCGCAGAGACGTGTGAGCTGCTTCCAGGAGTGGCATAGAGTAGGGCAGGCAGGGAGCTTGCTTTAGCCCTGCTGGGCCAACAGACTTTTAACACCTAAAATCTCCCGGTTTGGCTTCAGTAGCCCTCAGGGGATAGAGCCTGATTCCGGGACACTCCCGGCAAAACCAAGAGGGTTGGCAACCCTAGTTGATCGGAGGGGCCAGTGGCCCCAAACATGATTCTGCCCTCTCCCCGCTAGGCTGGCCAACCCTCCAGGATTGTCCTGGAATCTCCAAGAATTAATGATTAATATTTAATTAAATATTATGTCATGTGATGAAATCCCCAGGAATTCATCCAAACAAAGTTGGCAACCTTACTCCCAGTACCTCCTGCATTGGGGAGCAAGGGAAGGGGTGGGGGGAGTTGATCAGATTGGCCTGCAGACCCCCTGGAGTACCCTTGGGGACCCCCAGGGGTTCAAAGACCCCAGTTTGAGAAACGCTGGTCTGTTATACAGGTCACAATAGATAACACAATGGTCCCTTCAGGCCTTGGAATCTATGAATCAAGGCCTAGACTGCGGAAAAGGATATATAATATTATATTGTACTGAGAATTAGCATGTGATCATTTAATTCAGTTCTATATTATGATGTCTTTACCTAAGGGGCTTAGTTAAGATAGAATTGTGTTTGTCCCTTGCCTGGATGAGCACACTTTAAGCATTTGATCTCTGGTTTCATTTGGGAATTCAAGGTGTTAGGAGATTTGTATTCAGTTTTTTTTTCTTACTGACTGGTTGTCTGCTTAGATCTACAGCTTTTTTGTATTGTTAATTTCAATTCATAGATATAAAAATAGTTCAGAATTGAGTGCTGTACAAAGGTCTATATATATAAATGAACGATGGAGACAGCATATCTGCCAGTCCTTCAGAGTTCCCTTTTTCTAACCATCATTACTTTGGTTATGCCTGGATTTGGTTTGAATGGCTCCTCATATAAAAGCCAATTTCCTGTCTGCATTCTGACAGTATGCTGATGACACTTCAAAAATGTTAGAAGCTAATCCCATGACATCTCAATATCTCTCCCAGTGGTCTCATGTATATATTAGAAGTATGAATCCCTGCAGGATCCCACAGGTGAGGGACTTTGGAGAGGAGGAACAGTTATCTGTCACCATTCCCTGAGAAAGGAACAATTGAAGCCACTGTCGTGCTGGGCCATCTACTCCTGCTATGTCATGTAGGCGTGCTAGTAGGAACTTGTAGTCCCTTATGTTAAAGGCGGCAGAGGTCCAGCAGTATGAGCTTGAAGATCTTGCCAATGTCTGTGGAATGGGAGGCTAGAGGCAGGACAGTAGTTGAAGTCGTCATAGTTCAGTGTTGACTTCTTGAGGAGTGTGAAAATTATTGCTTTTTTTCAAAGAGATAGGAAAGACTGACTAATTTCATTAGTAGTGGGCATAGTTCTTTGGCTAATATCAGCCACCATGGATTTGTTTCACAGATTGTGGCTCTTAAAATTAACTTGTATTATTGTAATGTTTTTCATAAGGCAAGATATGCCATATTTACGACATTCCAGTGTGGGGAACTGGGAAATAGATGGTTGTTTTTTTTTTATGGATATGGTGCCTGCCTTGGTATGTTTTGAAGATGGGCTACCTGCTATGGAGTTAAATTAAACGGGACTGCCAGGGAAACCAAGCAGCAAAGCCAACACAATCGCCGGAATAGAAAGCATCCCAACAAACAGAGTAGCCAAGTTAACACCTATGTAGAGATGACTACTGGGCTCCAACCCTAGTCACATTGCTGTTTCTCCAAGTCTGAGAACTGGAAGATCCAAATTGTTAACTACTTCATGCTGACAGAGTCCAGGGTCTTTAGCAAGTAGACTGTAAGTTAGGCCCACAAAAAAATGGGGTCACCCAGGATAAGTCATGTCTCCTTAGCGGCTGGAGGGGAATGCCAAGCGTAGTTAAGACAGTATGTGTATAGATCTCTTTGCTTTAAGTCCATTTCTCAGAGTGTTGTATACCTTTGGTAAATAAACATACTTTTGTTTTGAAGAAGGTGCTGCTGTGTCACTGCATGCTGTTGTTGTCCACAGGCTCCTAAGGTAAATTCTTGCAGGTGCCAAACTCATTGGACCTACTAGGTATCACAGTTGGCAACCAGAGGATTGTAACCCAGAGACCCGGTTGGCGAGTGGCTGGATCATAGGGTCCCACCCCATAAAGAAGTGGAGGCATGGGCTGGTCATTTTAAAAGGGTTTACTTGGGTGGGGAGGGGGCTGGAAAAGGAGCTCAGAGGCATCTTAGCCAGGGACTGTAACTCCTAGGAAACAAGTTGTCTTATCAAAGGATGATATGTGATATACTCCATGACTTGGAAACCTATGGTTACTTCCTCAGTGTAACAGGGTTGGCTGCCTCCTGAATACTCTTTGTGGCCATGGGTGGCTCTGCACTGCCTTGCCTCAGTTTTCCTTCTTGGATGACTCATTAGCTCACCACAGGCTTTCATGAGGTGATCAACAGCCATTCTGGGGTCTGGTTTATTAACAAAGTTTGAAATAATTCAAACCATTCTCAGTCCCAGAATAATTCAAGCAGCTACTACTAGGCTTCTCCCAGCTGTAGTCCTTCCACAGGCCTCTGCCTGACTTGTCCAACTTGCTCCGATTCCAAGAGGTCAGCAGGCAAAAACCCCTCTACCTCTCCCCTGGCCTCCTCCTCATTTCTTAGGGTCCCTGAAGGAGTCTTGCTACTCCCTGCAGCATCTTAACATCAGTTTCCAACTGGTCCAAATTCTCCTTTCCAAGTGGTCTGCTCTACCTCTCTGAGAGATTTGAAGTTGAAATGCATGAGGTTTTTCTGAATACTAATATGATGCCACAAACATGGTGTTGCAGACCCATAAACATTTATTTTTAGAGATTGAGGGAGATAGTCAATTAGCATAGCTACTGCTACCTCTTCCGGCTCCAGTCAGTTCTGTTTCTCAGTTCAGGTTTGGACTCTGCCCCATACCACCCAGATCCAATTGTCTCCCCACTGTCTGATTAGTTCTCCGCTTCCATACAGTCAGGTTCTTGTCTATTTCCCCCAACCAGTAGTGGGCAGGACACACCTCCGCCAATGGGGAGGAAATAACCAGAGCTGGGTGGTGTAACAGAAAAGCCCCTTACCTGCAGCCATGCTGGACAGATGGCTGGGTGAAATTTGAGTGGCACTGTGAGATGGCACATGGGCTTCTGCTCCCAGTTCTGGGCTCTGTGCTGTGAGATTTCATGTGGTACGTGTGAGTATCTGAGACAGGTTTTGTAGAAGATTATAATTTAGAGACNTTATACTATAATTTACTCAAGAGCACAGCTGTATACTGGGTATTTTGCAGATAAAAAGACTCAACAATTTTGTGGCCTAATGCAAATCAACATATTCAGAGTCTCTGATTTGTTGGAAAAATTGGTGTTTGTAAATGTCTGTGAATCAATAGGACATTAGAAGGTAGTTAAACCAATGGGAAACAAATGGCCAGTTTTGTGGATGAAAATGAAGCATAAACCTTTATTTGAGACTTTCTTTCATCAATTGCTCTCTAGGTGGATCATTCTTTTCCTTTTGATACCAAGTGATATCACAACTGGAAAAACTATGTGACTATTCAGTGGAGCAGAGGAGGAAAAATAGACCCCACCAGCAAGCGATGTTTGTTATTTCTAAAGTGATATCCTCTTATGATTAAAGAACACTTCATTAATGTTTATATTAGCCATATATTAATATATGGTCAAACATTTCATCTGCAAACTGTTTATAAATATTAATGTTGGATGTTACATTTATTGCTTCTGTGATTCTTAGGAAAAAAACATAACATTACACAAAGACAGTATTTTATGTAAGAGTTACTTCTCACATGGGATCTGTGATGCCTTTGAACATATCTCACATATCTATGAGGTGCAAGGAGCAAACTCTGCTCCTCTCCAAAAGTACAAGCCTGGGACATTCTACACAAGAAAAAAACTAAAAAAATGTCTCAACCTTCTCCTCTTTCTGTTGGTTATAGGATGGGGTTGCCAGGATCATAGGGTGGTTTGTTTTGGTTTTTTTTTTTGGTCTGTTTTTTTTTCTGTAGAATTTCTCCAGAATTTTGTTTCATTTAACTACTGAAAAATAGAGTAGCATGCAGTGTCTTAATTCTATAAAATTTCAAAACTCTATTAGCTTGCAAAAAATTTTCCATGACTTCTATAATGTCCTAATCTAGAAATATTGAACTTGTAATGTGCCCAGAGAATAGCTTTCCTCACTGTCCCTTGGAAGGTCTTTGAGAGCAACCCTCTTGTGAAACTTAGGAGCTCCACAGCTGGCAAATTTGTTTAAGTATGTGGGAGTGGAAGTAGAGGACAGAAGATGGAAGTTTCTTGGATGACTACTTATGCTAAACAGTCTCTTTGACCTTATATTTAGCTGTGACACTCAGAGTATCTTTCCCAAAACTGAAGAAAAGCTCTGTGTAGCTTTAAAATTTGTTTCTTTAGCCAACAGAAGTTGGTTCATTAAAAGATATTACCTCACCCACCTTGTGTTTGTTGGATGACTTTGTTAGCCCTCAACCTGCAAACTGCTCCACACAGGTGCTCCACATTTTCATGGAGCCACAAGAAAATCAGTAGGACTCCTCACAGCTGCAGGAAACCACCACATAGAGCAGGTGAAGGAGTCAGGCTTATGTCTGCATTTGATTTACAAATCTACTTTAGATAGTTGAGATTTCTGAGATTTAATTATTTTAGTAACTGGTATTTTGCTGATTCTGGAGTATTATTAAAACAAATATGTAGTATTTAGATGAATCATAGAATACCAGGGTTGGAAGGGACCTCAGGAGGTCATCTAATCCAACCCCCTGCTCAAATCAAGACCAATTCCCAACTAAATCATACCAGGCAGGGCTTTGTCAAGCCTGACCTTAAAAACCTCTAAGGATGGAGATCTACCACCTCCCTAGGTAACCCATTCCAGTGCTTCACCATCCTCCTGGTGAAAAAGTTTTTCCTAATATCCAACCTAAACCTCCCCCACTGCAACTTGAGACCATTACTCCTTGTTCTGTCATCTGGTACCATGGAGAACAGTCTAGATCCATCCTCTTTGGAACCCCCTTTCAGGTAGTTGAAAGCAGCTATCAAATCCCCCCTCATTCTTCTCTTCTGCAGACTAAACAATCCCAGTTCCCTCAGCCTCTCCTCATAACTCATGTGCTCCAGCCCCCTAATCATTTTTGTTGCCCTCCGCTGGACTATTTCCAATTTTCCCACATCCTTCTTGTACTGTGGGGCCCAAAACTGGACACAGTACTCCAGATGAGGCCTCACCAATGCTGAATAGAGGGGAATGATCACATCCCTCAATCTGCTGGCAATGCCCCTACTTATACAGCCCCAAATGCCGTTAACCTTCTTGGCAACAAGGGCACACTGTTGACTCATATCCAGCTTCTCGTCCACTGTAACCCCTAGGTCCTTTTCTGCAGAACTGCTGCCTAGCCATTCAGTCCCTAGTCTGTAGCAGTGCATGGCAATTCCCTTATGTTTTTTTCTGGATTTGNAATCCCAACTAAATCATCCCAGCCAGGGCTTTGTCAAGCCTGACCTTAAAAACCTCTAAGGAAGGAGATTCCACCACCTCCCTAGGTAACCCATTCCAGTGCTTCACCACCCTCCTAGTGAAAAAGTTTTTCCTAATATCCAACCTAAACCTCCCCCACTGCAACTTGAGACCATTACTCCTTGTTCTGTCATCTGGTACCACTGAGAACAGTCTAGATCCATCCTCTTTGGAACCCCCTTTCAGGTAGTTGAAAGCAGCTATCAAATCCCCCCTCATTCTTCTCTTCTGCAGACTAAACAATCCCAGTTCCCTCAGCCTCTCCTCATAAGTCATGTGTTCCAGCCCCCTAATCATTTTTGTTGCCCTCCGCTGGACTATTTCCAATTTTCCCACATCCTTCTTGTACTGTGGGGCCCAAAACTGGACACAGTACTCCAGATGAGGCCTCACCAATGCTGAATAGAGGGGAATGATCACATCCCTCAATCTGCTGGCAATGCCCCTACTTATACAGCCCCAAATGCCGTTAACCTTCTTGGCAACAAGGGCACACTGTTGACTCATATCCAGCTTCTCGTCCACTGTAACCCCTAGGTCCTTTTCTGCAGAACTGCTGCCTAGCCATTCAGTCCCTAGTCTGTAGCAGTGCATGGCAATTCCCTTATGTTTTTTTCTGGATTTGAACTTCTGTGTAACTAACTTTGGTTTCTATCTGTTTGTTAGTGATTTTTTTACTAGCATTTTTTAATTTTTTTAATTGTTTATATACAGAATACAACAAAGACACTACAGATTTATGTGTTTATATACTAGCAAATAGATAATATTTAGTCAAGCTTTATTTAAGCCACTATTTAATATGGACATGTAATGCAGCCTTTTCTCTATTAAATGACAGATTATGTAGTCCAAATACTGGATTTATGTCATCCCTTATTTTTATTTGAGACCATGAAAGGTGATGGACATGGCTCATCCACTGCTTCTTTATTGTTCACTATAACTTCAAACCAAGCATTAGGAAACAGCATTTTAAACAAGCAGAAACCTAGAATTTTATCCTTTTTTTTTTTTTTAAAGGATGATCTACTTGGGTCTCAAGCTCCAGGATGGCTTTGGTCTATAATTCAAGTTAGCTGGGATGATCTTATATTCAAGAGTGTATTTTTGCATGGTCACAAATTCAGGGCTCACTTCTCTACTGCCTTGCAGTCTGTATCATCTTTTACATCTGTATAAAATGAGTTCAAAGTAGGTGTAAAGTTCTACCAAGCCAGTTAGTAAGTTTTATGCTTACTTTTGTACTCACTCTCAGCAGAGGGCAAATTTGTAGAAGATTTGAGTCTGTTCAATAAAAATATTGCTAGAGCATGCAGGGGTGTAATCAGGAAGGCCAAAGCACAATTGGAGTTGCAGCTAGAAAGGGATGTGAAGGGTAACAAGAAGGGTTTCTACAGGTATGTTAGCAACAAGAAGGTGGTCAGGGAAAGTGTGGGATCCTTAAAGAATGGGGGAGGCAACATAGTGACAGATGATGTGGAAAAAGCTGAAGTACTCAATGCTTTTTTTGCCTCTGTCTTCACAGACAAGGTCAGCTCCCAGACTGCTGCACTGGGCAACACAGTATGGGGAAGAGGTGACTAGTCCTCAGTGGTGAAAGAACAGGTTAAGGACTATTTAGAAAAGCTGGACATGCACAAGTCCATGAGTCTAGATCTAATGCATCCTAGGGTGCTGAGGGAGTTGGCTGATGTGATTGCACAGCCATTGGCCATTATCTCTGAAAATTTGTGGCGTTCTGGGGAGGTCCTGGATGATTGTAAAAAGGCAAATATAGTGCCCATATTTATAAAAAGGGAAGAAAGAGAACCCGGGGAACTACAGCCTCACTTCAGTCCTCGGCAAAATCATGGAGCAGGTCCTCAAGGAATCCATTTTGAAGCACTTGGAGGAGAGGAAGGTGATTAGGAATAGTCAACACGGATTCACCACGGGCAAGTCATGCCTGACCAACCTGATTGCATTCTATGATGCGATAACTGGCTCTGTGGATGAGGGAAAAGCGGCACATCCCTCTGGCAGTGGCTCCAAGGTGGGGGAGCCAGGGGGTCTCTGTGCACTGCTGCTGCCCGCAGGCTCTGCCCCCGCAGCTCCCATTGGCTGCAGTTCCCAGACAATGGGAGCTGCAGAGTTGGTGGTCTGGGCGGGGACAGTGCATAGAGGCCCCCTGACCCCCGCAGAGACGTGTGAGCTGCTTCCAGGAGTGGCATAGAGTAGGGCAGGCAGGGAGCTTGCTTTAGCCCTGCTGGGCCAACAGACTTTTAACACCTAAAATCTCCCGGTTTGGCTTCAGTAGCCCTCAGGGGATAGAGCCTGATTCCGGGACACTCCCGGCAAAACCAAGAGGGTTGGCAACCCTAGTTGATCGGAGGGGCCAGTGGCCCCAAACATGATTCTGCCCTCTCCCCGCTAGGCTGGCCAACCCTCCAGGATTGTCCTGGAATCTCCAAGAATTAATGATTAATATTTAATTAAATATTATGTCATGTGATGAAATCCCCAGGAATTCATCCAAACAAAGTTGGCAACCTTACTCCCAGTACCTCCTGCATTGGGGAGCAAGGGAAGGGGTGGGGGGAGTTGATCAGATTGGCCTGCAGACCCCCTGGAGTACCCTTGGGGACCCCCAGGGGTTCAAAGACCCCAGTTTGAGAAACGCTGGTCTGTTATACAGGTCACAATAGATAACACAATGGTCCCTTCAGGCCTTGGAATCTATGAATCAAGGCCTAGACTGCGGAAAAGGATATATAATATTATATTGTACTGAGAATTAGCATGTGATCATTTAATTCAGTTCTATATTATGATGTCTTTACCTAAGGGGCTTAGTTAAGATAGAATTGTGTTTGTCCCTTGCCTGGATGAGCACACTTTAAGCATTTGATCTCTGGTTTCATTTGGGAATTCAAGGTGTTAGGAGATTTGTATTCAGTTTTTTTTTCTTACTGACTGGTTGTCTGCTTAGATCTACAGCTTTTTTGTATTGTTAATTTCAATTCATAGATATAAAAATAGTTCAGAATTGAGTGCTGTACAAAGGTCTATATATATAAATGAACGATGGAGACAGCATATCTGCCAGTCCTTCAGAGTTCCCTTTTTCTAACCATCATTACTTTGGTTATGCCTGGATTTGGTTTGAATGGCTCCTCATATAAAAGCCAATTTCCTGTCTGCATTCTGACAGTATGCTGATGACACTTCAAAAATGTTAGAAGCTAATCCCATGACATCTCAATATCTCTCCCAGTGGTCTCATGTATATATTAGAAGTATGAATCCCTGCAGGATCCCACAGGTGAGGGACTTTGGAGAGGAGGAACAGTTATCTGTCACCATTCCCTGAGAAAGGAACAATTGAAGCCACTGTCGTGCTGGGCCATCTACTCCTGCTATGTCATGTAGGCGTGCTAGTAGGAACTTGTAGTCCCTTATGTTAAAGGCGGCAGAGGTCCAGCAGTATGAGCTTGAAGATCTTGCCAATGTCTGTGGAATGGGAGGCTAGAGGCAGGACAGTAGTTGAAGTCGTCATAGTTCAGTGTTGACTTCTTGAGGAGTGTGAAAATTATTGCTTTTTTTCAAAGAGATAGGAAAGACTGACTAATTTCATTAGTAGTGGGCATAGTTCTTTGGCTAATATCAGCCACCATGGATTTGTTTCACAGATTGTGGCTCTTAAAATTAACTTGTATTATTGTAATGTTTTTCATAAGGCAAGATATGCCATATTTACGACATTCCAGTGTGGGGAACTGGGAAATAGATGGTTGTTTTTTTTTTATGGATATGGTGCCTGCCTTGGTATGTTTTGAAGATGGGCTACCTGCTATGGAGTTAAATTAAACGGGACTGCCAGGGAAACCAAGCAGCAAAGCCAACACAATCGCCGGAATAGAAAGCATCCCAACAAACAGAGTAGCCAAGTTAACACCTATGTAGAGATGACTACTGGGCTCCAACCCTAGTCACATTGCTGTTTCTCCAAGTCTGAGAACTGGAAGATCCAAATTGTTAACTACTTCATGCTGACAGAGTCCAGGGTCTTTAGCAAGTAGACTGTAAGTTAGGCCCACAAAAAAATGGGGTCACCCAGGATAAGTCATGTCTCCTTAGCGGCTGGAGGGGAATGCCAAGCGTAGTTAAGACAGTATGTGTATAGATCTCTTTGCTTTAAGTCCATTTCTCAGAGTGTTGTATACCTTTGGTAAATAAACATACTTTTGTTTTGAAGAAGGTGCTGCTGTGTCACTGCATGCTGTTGTTGTCCACAGGCTCCTAAGGTAAATTCTTGCAGGTGCCAAACTCATTGGACCTACTAGGTATCACAGTTGGCAACCAGAGGATTGTAACCCAGAGACCCGGTTGGCGAGTGGCTGGATCATAGGGTCCCACCCCATAAAGAAGTGGAGGCATGGGCTGGTCATTTTAAAAGGGTTTACTTGGGTGGGGAGGGGGCTGGAAAAGGAGCTCAGAGGCATCTTAGCCAGGGACTGTAACTCCTAGGAAACAAGTTGTCTTATCAAAGGATGATATGTGATATACTCCATGACTTGGAAACCTATGGTTACTTCCTCAGTGTAACAGGGTTGGCTGCCTCCTGAATACTCTTTGTGGCCATGGGTGGCTCTGCACTGCCTTGCCTCAGTTTTCCTTCTTGGATGACTCATTAGCTCACCACAGGCTTTCATGAGGTGATCAACAGCCATTCTGGGGTCTGGTTTATTAACAAAGTTTGAAATAATTCAAACCATTCTCAGTCCCAGAATAATTCAAGCAGCTACTACTAGGCTTCTCCCAGCTGTAGTCCTTCCACAGGCCTCTGCCTGACTTGTCCAACTTGCTCCGATTCCAAGAGGTCAGCAGGCAAAAACCCCTCTACCTCTCCCCTGGCCTCCTCCTCATTTCTTAGGGTCCCTGAAGGAGTCTTGCTACTCCCTGCAGCATCTTAACATCAGTTTCCAACTGGTCCAAATTCTCCTTTCCAAGTGGTCTGCTCTACCTCTCTGAGAGATTTGAAGTTGAAATGCATGAGGTTTTTCTGAATACTAATATGATGCCACAAACATGGTGTTGCAGACCCATAAACATTTATTTTTAGAGATTGAGGGAGATAGTCAATTAGCATAGCTACTGCTACCTCTTCCGGCTCCAGTCAGTTCTGTTTCTCAGTTCAGGTTTGGACTCTGCCCCATACCACCCAGATCCAATTGTCTCCCCACTGTCTGATTAGTTCTCCGCTTCCATACAGTCAGGTTCTTGTCTATTTCCCCCAACCAGTAGTGGGCAGGACACACCTCCGCCAATGGGGAGGAAATAACCAGAGCTGGGTGGTGTAACAGAAAAGCCCCTTACCTGCAGCCATGCTGGACAGATGGCTGGGTGAAATTTGAGTGGCACTGTGAGATGGCACATGGGCTTCTGCTCCCAGTTCTGGGCTCTGTGCTGTGAGATTTCATGTGGTACGTGTGAGTATCTGAGACAGGTTTTGTAGAAGATTATAATTTAGAGACACTCCCTCATAAGGGACAGTATTATGAACATAGGACTTTGGAGAGGTGTCCTGAAGCTGGGGGGTTAGGAACTCCACATGGCTATAGGGGTGCCAGGTGTCTGGTTTTCACCGGAACACCCATTCAAAAAGGGACCTTGGATGCTCCAGTCAGCACCACTGACCAGGCAACTAAAAGTCTGATCAGCGGTGCAGCAGAGCTAAGATAGGCGTCCTGGCTCTGCGTGGCTCCCAGAAGCAGACAGCATGTCCCTGCAGCCCCTAGGCACAGCCACGGGGGCTCCACACATTGTCCTCACCCCAAGCACCAGTTACGCAGTCAGGCAGTGTGCAGAGCCCCTCTAGCCACACCTCCTGGCATTGGTTACTGTCGGTAGACAGGATATTGGGCTGGATGGACCTTTGTTCTGACCCAGTATGGCCATTCTTATGTTCTCCGCCTAGGGGCTTCAGGGACATACCGGCTGCTTCCGGGAGTTGCATGAGGTAAGCGCTGCCCGGCTGGAGCCCACACCCCCTTCTGCACCCTAACACCCTCCTTGAGCCTGTACTCCTCAACCCCTCCAATGTCCAAACATCCTGCCCCAGCCCTAAGCCCCCTCCTGCACAACACCCTTAACCCCTAATTTCTGGCCCCACCCTGGAGCACACATCCCCAGCTGGAGCCCTCACCCCCTCCCATACCCCAACCCCCGTCCCAGCCCCATGCAAGTGAGGGTGAGGGAGAGTGAGTGACGGAGGGAGGGGGGGTGGATTGAGTGGTGACGAGGCCTCAGAGCAAGGGGTGAGGGAAAGGTGTTCAGTTTTGTGCAATTAGAAAGTGGGCAACCCTATGTGGCTATGTGAAGCAGTTCACCAGAGACTCTCTCCAGTTTTTTTATTCCTTTCTCATTCACTTTTTTTATGTAATGAACCTCAAGATCTTTACAGCTTTTGAATTCATAAATTTCACAATTTAGGCATGAGATGAATTGCATCACAAAAGTCATGTGACTAAAATCAGGCATCAGGCTCTGGGGGTGAGAAAGAGACCTGTGGACAGCTGGAACTGATAGTAAGAGAGTAGACACTTCATTTCCTCCATCTAGGGAGGCAAATAGGCCCCAGTCCACCTGGGACAAAGCCTATCTTCCTTTAAAGAGCTAGACGCCCTGTGACACTTTTCAGAATAGCAGCCGTGTTCATCTGTATCCGCAAAAAGAACAGGAGTACTTGTGGTGGTGCCACAAGTACTCCTGTTCTTTTTGTGACACTGCTCTGTTTTTCCTGGAGTTCTTCAAAATTGCCAATTGTTCTGAGAATCTGGTGGCAAATACCATAAATTCACCGGAAAGTGCCAAATCCGGCCAGACTGATTTAAAAAATATTAATTTAGTCCTGGTATTTCTTCGTTTTGCTCCTTAAAAATGTAGTCTGTTCCCTACTCAAGACATGATAATTAATCACTCCTCACGAGAGGCCTTTTTAGTAAAGACTGAAGCAAAATAGTTATTTAGCAATTCACTCCTTTACTGCTCTCAATTTATTTCCTCATTGTTAATTAGTCCCTATCTTTTCCCTTATCTTCCCTTTTCTTCCTACTTGTTTTTTTCCCTTTAATATCATTTAAGTAATTATGTGCTTTTGCTTATGAAATTTTACTCCTAGAACTCCTCATCATTTCTCTATCCTCACTGCAATGCATTGTCCTGTGGTATGTAGTGTCTTAAGCAATTTCTCTCCAACCCTTACTGTAGAGCAGATACATTGCTCATTCCACACTCATTTCACATGTGGAACTTCCATCATGTCAGTGGACCCTGTGTAGATCAGAAATGATTTTGCTCTTAGGCACTAATCCAGCACATCATTTAAGCACACGAGTAACTGTATATGATATAGACACTGGTTTCTGGAAGCAGAGGGTTCTTTAAGCTTGCATACAAAGTCATATCAGGATCTGTTACCCCAAAAATGAGTTTTGGGGTGCTGCTACACTAACCTGCCTATTTTCCCCCATAATATGTTCTTCCCAAGGTAAACCTTCTCAGGGTTGCTAAGGAAACACTTAAAGGACATGGATAGAACCTTCCGATAAAGTAATTGAAAACAAAGTATATTTTTATTAAAATAACAAATAATCCAATACAATATCTTAAAACTCCTAAATAAAGCACAATGATCCCTGAAACACAAATCCCTTATTGCAATTTAAAGAGCACTTAGCGTATAGTTCAAATAATACTATTATTGTTTAAGTGAAACAATGTTTTGCAAGTGGCCAGTTTGCAACAAATTGCAGACAGCAGATCTTAAATTGCTTTAAAGTTCACATAGATTAAAATACAATTAAAACACACACATTTCAAGATTACACATATTAAATACTGTAAAAAAACTATCCTAAACCATACTTATACTAAACTCTAATTAAAGAATGTTAAGCTTACTCTATAAAACCATTGCTTGTTTCTTTTAAAAATCAAATCACTGCTGCTGTTTGGCTCCTGGTCAGTCAGTTCTGCTCCGCTCTGGCTTTCTTTTCTCTCTCTTCAACAGTTTGTTTTTAGATTCTGTTGCTGGCTTTCTGGCTCTTCCCGCACAGCTCCTGCCTTCTCAGGTGCAGCCTTCACACTACCAAAAACTGCTGCTGGCAGCTGGCCTTTTATGCTACACGGTAGCTCTGTTTTACATAGCTTACCTCACTCACACATACTCAGGCTTGACCATTACCTCAGAATTCTGATTGACAGGACTGACCTTTAAAAGTTGTGACCAGTATGAATGGGTTCTGACCAGCTAAAGGCTTAATTGACTGACTTCTGTCACCCCTACCTTTACTGCACATGCTCAGTAGTACTATACTGTTGACTGTCAGGTCTTTGCCTGGGCATGTCTGATCTTTGCCTAGACTTTCTTTGCTCATGCTTAATAATTGCCAATATTGCACATGCTCACTGATGTCCTTTACTTCAGAGCTTTGATTCTGCTGAACAACACTCACATACACTTGGCTTTTTGACAGGGCACCTTTTTATTTTCTTTTGAAATCCTTAGCTCCCACTGAACATGCTCAGGGATCTCAGCATCCACCTCAGAGTGAAATGATTTTTGGTTATTTAGAATAGAGATCAGAAATGCAAAGTAGAAACCGGAGAGTTTTCTCTGGTAATAGACTCAAGTGGCTGGAAGCTAAAGATAGACAAATTCAGAATAGTAGTAAGATGCACATTTTAACAGTGAGGATAAATTAACCATTGAAACAGGGTAACTAGATTTGTGATGGATTCTCAAATTTAAGAGGTGAATGAGTTCCATTAAACTCTTTACAGGCCCGAAGAAGGCTAACAGGAGTTAGGCTCCTGATTTCTGTTTAGGTTCCTAACATGTATTGATTTCAGTGGAATTTCAGAGTCCAACTCCTTTTGATAATTTGTTCCTTATTGCCTTGCTGACTGAGGGACTTAGGGCCTGATTCAAAACCCATTTAAACCAATGAGCATCTTCCCATTCACATCAATGGGCTTTGGATCAGACACTTATGATCTGTACTATAATAGCAACATATTCATGCTAATGAGCACCTCTCCATTTTATTTGTTTATAGATGTCAACATACCAGACCCAGATTTGCCTTAGAGGTATAAGCAGTATTGCCACTGATGTCAGTGGGATATGGTGCTTGTTTGAGTGCTGAAATAGGCCTACTGTGTTTTCTTTACACATTTTCCTTTTTACAGTTTTTAATATAAAATTAAGGGTCTACTGTATAGCAACCTGCATGGAATTTAGAAGGACAGGTTGTGGAAGGGAAGAGTTTGTAGGAGGAACCAGGAAGACACTCTGAACACCTGGCTGGAATGCTGTTTTAATAAAGAGCTAGTTTAGTTTTAGGAGAATGGAGTTCTGTTCTCATTACACAACACATGGTACATAAAATATAGTGTGTGTAATACTACAGAGTGGTGCTGATGCTTTCTGAATTTATACAAAAATAGTGAGCACTTTGAAAAGGGGAATTATGAATGATTAATATTTCAAGTCTGAGGCAGCTGCGGGTGGTAATCTTTTGAAAGAGAGTTAAGACTCAATAGGTTGAGACATCAAAAAAAACCCACCAACAACTCTTCCCTCATTATCGAGCTATTTTTCATTTAACAATCAAACAAAACATACCCTTTGGTCTGCTCATATAGTTAAGACCATCAGCATTTTAGAAGAGGGTGATCCTGAAACTCTGCTACAGGAATGTCTATTATTCTCCAGTGAAGGTGCTGAACTCTCATCTAACAAAGCATGTATTGTGTAAGCACTTTCATTCCCATCTCTTTAATTCAAGAACCTCACTCTTCTAACAGCCTATGTAAGAATGAGTATTTACAGTAAACACACTTCTGAAAGCATAATACTAAAGCAGACAAGAGCACTTTTAAACTGAATGACATTTGTCAGTTGTGTAACTGTTTGCCAGTTGCAAACATACACCTAGTAATCAGGGCAGAGTGAATATTACTCTTCAGCCTCTGGAAGGAAAGAAGAATAAATAAATGAAATAGATAGTATTATTCAAGAACAGTCTGGTTTGTTTGCTAAATAAATAAGTCTACAAGAACAGAAGAGTAAAACTTTGAAACACTAAATGATATAGCTCTTCTGAGGAAAAAGTGTGTCACTACAGTTTAATTACAATCAATCAAATAAACCGGGTTTTAGTTATACTATAATTTACTCAAGAGCACAGCTGTATACTGGGTATTTTGCAGATAAAAAGACTCAACAATTTTGTGGCCTAATGCAAATCAACATATTCAGAGTCTCTGATTTGTTGGAAAAATTGGTGTTTGTAAATGTCTGTGAATCAATAGGACATTAGAAGGTAGTTAAACCAATGGGAAACAAATGGCCAGTTTTGTGGATGAAAATGAAGCATAAACCTTTATTTGAGACTTTCTTTCATCAATTGCTCTCTAGGTGGATCATTCTTTTCCTTTTGATACCAAGTGATATCACAACTGGAAAAACTATGTGACTATTCAGTGGAGCAGAGGAGGAAAAATAGACCCCACCAGCAAGCGATGTTTGTTATTTCTAAAGTGATATCCTCTTATGATTAAAGAACACTTCATTAATGTTTATATTAGCCATATATTAATATATGGTCAAACATTTCATCTGCAAACTGTTTATAAATATTAATGTTGGATGTTACATTTATTGCTTCTGTGATTCTTAGGAAAAAAACATAACATTACACAAAGACAGTATTTTATGTAAGAGTTACTTCTCACATGGGATCTGTGATGCCTTTGAACATATCTCACATATCTATGAGGTGCAAGGAGCAAACTCTGCTCCTCTCCAAAAGTACAAGCCTGGGACATTCTACACAAGAAAAAAACTAAAAAAATGTCTCAACCTTCTCCTCTTTCTGTTGGTTATAGGATGGGGTTGCCAGGATCATAGGGTGGTTTGTTTTGGTTTTTTTTTTGGTCTGTTTTTTTTTCTGTAGAATTTCTCCAGAATTTTGTTTCATTTAACTACTGAAAAATAGAGTAGCATGCAGTGTCTTAATTCTATAAAATTTCAAAACTCTATTAGCTTGCAAAAAATTGTCCATGACTTCTATAATGTCCTAATCTAGAAATATTGAACAAATAATGTGTGCTGGAAAATAAATTCAACCTGATGGAGTAACATTGCCAGAGAAAATCTTAACTTTTGGACTCTGTTTACTTTTGACTTCCTCCGACTGCAAACTTACGGCTATTTTTGTTTATAGTTAGAGGGCAAAAAAAGTATGAATTTGCTGTTATAACCTTATGCCTTACCATANAATCCCAACTAAATCATCCCAGCCAGGGCTTTGTCAAGCCTGACCTTAAAAACCTCTAAGGAAGGAGATTCCACCACCTCCCTAGGTAACCCATTCCAGTGCTTCACCACCCTCCTAGTGAAAAAGTTTTTCCTAATATCCAACCTAAACCTCCCCCACTGCAACTTGAGACCATTACTCCTTGTTCTGTCATCTGGTACCACTGAGAACAGTCTAGATCCATCCTCTTTGGAACCCCCTTTCAGGTAGTTGAAAGCAGCTATCAAATCCCCCCTCATTCTTCTCTTCTGCAGACTAAACAATCCCAGTTCCCTCAGCCTCTCCTCATAAGTCATGTGTTCCAGCCCCCTAATCATTTTTGTTGCCCTCCGCTGGACTATTTCCAATTTTCCCACATCCTTCTTGTACTGTGGGGCCCAAAACTGGACACAGTACTCCAGATGAGGCCTCACCAATGCTGAATAGAGGGGAATGATCACATCCCTCAATCTGCTGGCAATGCCCCTACTTATACAGCCCCAAATGCCGTTAACCTTCTTGGCAACAAGGGCACACTGTTGACTCATATCCAGCTTCTCGTCCACTGTAACCCCTAGGTCCTTTTCTGCAGAACTGCTGCCTAGCCATTCAGTCCCTAGTCTGTAGCAGTGCATGGCAATTCCCTTATGTTTTTTTCTGGATTTGAACTTCTGTGTAACTAACTTTGGTTTCTATCTGTTTGTTAGTGATTTTTTTACTAGCATTTTTTAATTTTTTTAATTGTTTATATACAGAATACAACAAAGACACTACAGATTTATGTGTTTATATACTAGCAAATAGATAATATTTAGTCAAGCTTTATTTAAGCCACTATTTAATATGGACATGTAATGCAGCCTTTTCTCTATTAAATGACAGATTATGTAGTCCAAATACTGGATTTATGTCATCCCTTATTTTTATTTGAGACCATGAAAGGTGATGGACATGGCTCATCCACTGCTTCTTTATTGTTCACTATAACTTCAAACCAAGCATTAGGAAACAGCATTTTAAACAAGCAGAAACCTAGAATTTTATCCTTTTTTTTTTTTTTAAAGGATGATCTACTTGGGTCTCAAGCTCCAGGATGGCTTTGGTCTATAATTCAAGTTAGCTGGGATGATCTTATATTCAAGAGTGTATTTTTGCATGGTCACAAATTCAGGGCTCACTTCTCTACTGCCTTGCAGTCTGTATCATCTTTTACATCTGTATAAAATGAGTTCAAAGTAGGTGTAAAGTTCTACCAAGCCAGTTAGTAAGTTTTATGCTTACTTTTGTACTCACTCTCAGCAGAGGGCAAATTTGTAGAAGATTTGAGTCTGTTCAATAAAAATATTGCTAGAGCATGCAGGGGTGTAATCAGGAAGGCCAAAGCACAATTGGAGTTGCAGCTAGAAAGGGATGTGAAGGGTAACAAGAAGGGTTTCTACAGGTATGTTAGCAACAAGAAGGTGGTCAGGGAAAGTGTGGGATCCTTAAAGAATGGGGGAGGCAACATAGTGACAGATGATGTGGAAAAAGCTGAAGTACTCAATGCTTTTTTTGCCTCTGTCTTCACAGACAAGGTCAGCTCCCAGACTGCTGCACTGGGCAACACAGTATGGGGAAGAGGTGACTAGTCCTCAGTGGTGAAAGAACAGGTTAAGGACTATTTAGAAAAGCTGGACATGCACAAGTCCATGAGTCTAGATCTAATGCATCCTAGGGTGCTGAGGGAGTTGGCTGATGTGATTGCACAGCCATTGGCCATTATCTCTGAAAATTTGTGGCGTTCTGGGGAGGTCCTGGATGATTGTAAAAAGGCAAATATAGTGCCCATATTTATAAAAAGGGAAGAAAGAGAACCCGGGGAACTACAGCCTCACTTCAGTCCTCGGCAAAATCATGGAGCAGGTCCTCAAGGAATCCATTTTGAAGCACTTGGAGGAGAGGAAGGTGATTAGGAACAGTCAACATGGATTCACAAAGGGAAAGTCATGCCTGACCAACCTGATTGCCTTCTATGATGAGATAACTGTCTCTGTGGATATGGGGAAAGCGGTGGATGTGATATATCTTGACTTTAGCAAAGCTTTTGATACGGTCTCCGACAGTATTCTTGCCAGCAAGTTAAAGAAGAATGGATTGGATGAATAGACTATAAGGTGGATAGAAAGCTGGCTAGACTGTCGTGCTCAACGGGTAGTGATCAACGACTCAGTGTCTAGTTGGCAGCCGGTATCAAGCAGAGTGCCCCAGGGGTTCGTCCTGGGGCCGGTTTTGTTCAATATCTTTATTAATGATCTGGATGATGGGATGAATTGCATGTTCAGCAAGTTCACAGATGACACTAAGCTGGGGGGAGAGGTAGATATGCTGGAGGGTAGGGATAGGATCCAGAGTGACCTAGACAAATTGGAGGATTGGTCCAAAATAAATCTGATGAGGTTCAACAAGGAAAATTGCAGAGTCCTGCACTTAGGAATGAGGAATCCCAAGCACAACTACAGGCTGGGGACCGACTGGCTAAACGGCAGTTCTGCAGAAAAGGACCTGGGGATTAGAGTAGACGAGAAGCTGGTTATGAGTCAGCAGTGTGCCCTTATTGCCAAGAAAGCCAACTGCATATTGGGTTGTATCAGTAGGAGCATTGCCAGCAGATCAAGGGAAGTGATTATTCCCCTCTATTTGGCGCTGGTGAGGCCACACCTGGAGTATTGCATCCAGTTTTGGTTCCCCCCACTATGGAAGGGATGTGGACAAATTGGAGAGAGTCCAGCAGAGGGCAACGAAAATGATTAGGGAACTGGGGCACATGACTTACGAGGAGAGCCTGAGGGAACTGGGGTTATTTAGTCTGCAGAAGAGAAAAGTGAGCAGGGATTTGATAGCAGCCTTCAACTACTTGGAAGGGGGTTCCAAAGAGGATGGAGCTAGGCTGTTCTCAGTGGTGGCAGATGACTGAACAAGAAGCAAGTTGCAGTGTGGCAGGTCTAGGTTGGATATTAGGAATCACTATTTCACTAGGAGGGTGGTGAAGGGAATGGGATACCTAGGGAGGTGGTGGAATCTCCATCCTTAGAGGTTTTTAAGGCCCGGATTGACAAAGCCCTGGCTGGGATGATTTAGTTGGTGTTGGTTCTGCTTTGAGCAGGGGATTGGACTACATTACCTCCTGAGGTCTCTTCCAACCCTAATATTCTATGATTCTTGCTTCTTACCTTTCCCAGGGAGCCTTACAAGAACATTCTAAACTTAACATGGAAAAGAATGAGATCAGGTGAAAACCCAAATGATTGAGTTCTTTGGTTGCATAAGAATAGCTCTCTGCAAAATGTTACATATTTTGAAAAATTCTTTCCTCTTAGGACCTGAACCCAAAACTCTCTGTTCCAAAAGTAGCAACAATGCCAATATTTTCAAACCATCTTTCAATAAGTTAGGCACCAGAATAAATGGCCAGACTTCCACAGTGACTGAATACCTAGAACTCCCACTGAAGTCAGTGGGAGCTACCAGAGCTCAGTACCTCTGAAAATTCAGCTTATTCCTGTGTCTAAGTATAGGGGGGTTCTTTGTCGCTAACTTTAGGAATCCAAGTTTGAAAACAAATAATGTGTGCTGGAAAATAAATTCAACCTGATGGAGTAACATTGCCAGAGTTTACTTTTGACTTCCTCCGACTGCAAACTTACGGCTATTTTTGTTTATAGTTAGAGGGCAAAAAAAGTATGAATTTGCTGTTATAACCTTATGCCTTACCATAAATTATGCAAACATTATTAATATTGGGTTTATTTCTCACTGCACAGTGGGGGAGCATTAAAAACTGCATGCTTGGGGTGGGATTCACAGCACTATTTAGGTGCCTAACTTCCATTGATTTCAATGGGATATAAAATGCTTAGAGTGCTTTTGTGAATGCCACACTTCACACCACAAGTAATTAAATTTACTGTGGTATATGAGTGTTTTTTTTCCCTTTCTCAGAATTTGTCTACACTACATACTTAAATATAACTACGTTGTTCGGGCTGTGAAAAATCCACATCCCTGAGTGACATAATTATACCAACCTTAACCCCCCATTTAGACAGCCCTATGTCAGCAGTAGAGCTTCTCCCACTGACATTGCTACATGTCTCGAGGAGGTGGAGTTATTAAGCCGACAGGAGACTCTCTTCCATTGGCTCAGAGTGTCTTCACCAGATGTGCCACAGAGGTGCAACTGCATCAGTGCAACTGAGCTGATGTAAATGTGTAGTATAGACCTGCCCTTAGTATCACACGCTATACCATAGAAGTGCAAAAATGACTGTTTTTTTTAACTATTAGCTTCTCCATTCTTCAACTTATTCATTATTTGTCACATATTTACAGTTTGGCCCATTGATACATGATGCTACATAGCACTGTGAAAACAATGTTGGGAAAAAAGTATTTAACTATATGCCAGCTTTCTGTAGGTTTAGACTAAAGAGCATTGGCCTGCTAAACCCAGGGTTGTAAGCTCAATCCTTGAGGGGGCCATTTAGGGATCTGGGGCAAAAATATGTCTGGGGATTGGTCCTGCTTTGAGCAGCGGGTTGGACTAAATGACCTCCTGAGGTCCCTTCCAACCCTGATATTCTATGATTCTAAGGTGAGAGCAGCTTGCTAGAGAGGACGAAAAGTGAGGGCTGAGCAGCCCTCAGATGAACTATGGCAGCAGCCAACCCCAAGAAAAGGCTTGGGCTGAATTTTGGGGGAGGGATAGCTCAGTGGTTTGAGCATTGGCCTGCTAAACCAAACCCAGAGTTGTGAGTTCAATCCTTGAGGGGGCCTTTTAGGGATCTGGGACATTACATTAATGGAGCTACTTGCCATGAATCACATATGTGCTCATCTAATTGGAATATTTAGATTATTCATGCCTCCTTGTAGATGACTAAAGTTAAATGAACGTTAAATATTTTTATTCTTGATTATAATTTAATCAAGGACTCTCACCATGGATATATTTTACTTGGTAAAGATTGTGAGGAAGGAAGAATGTTTTACCAGGTTTCTGTTTTTAAACAGAACAGATTATTGGAAGCATACATCAAGATATTTAAGATTCAAATGACTGCAGTGGAGTTGCATGAGGATAAATATGGCCTAGCGACTATTACCATTTTTCAGTATTTGCAGCAGCTCTCTGCTATTGAACTGTGCCCACCACAGGAAAAACCTCCACCTTTGGATCCAAAAATCTGCTATCAGTTATATGGTATTCAGTTACTGTTATTGGCATGCATGTTATTAGTGATCGTAAAATTATCTAGCTCTTTCAAAACAAACCAACAAAAAGCAGCCAAGCCACACTATCTGAATTTCCAACACTTGCAAGAATGAACTCAGTATGATATGTAAAGGGGGAGGGAAGACTGGGCATAATGTCTTTAATAAGAGCCTTTTAGCTAAATCCTCACCAAGCCTATGATGAATATGCAATATAAACTAATTTATAAGTAAAAAAGAGCTGCCAGATGGAAACACCCAGTTTCTTTGAAGACATCACTTCATCCACATTACTTCACCTTGCATACAAGGAAGTAGGTTTAAAAATAAACAAAATGTGTGTAAATATAGTAGATGCACATATGAATAGTTTAAACACTGAACTCCAGGTGATTGACATATTGGTTCTTAATTTCAAAGGTTATAATGATAGGAATAGTAGCCACTCAGCATTGACTGGCACTGTGATACAGCTCCAGGAAGGGTTGTGCCTTCTTCAAAGTTCAAACAAGCCAAATGAGAACTGCAAAAACCAAGAACCGATTACTAAATTGAAAAGCTAACAGAGGACATATGCACAGTAAACAATATGGGGCATTGCTAAATAAAATATAATTTAGTAAACTGAAATAGTGAAATTAAACACTACTGAGGTATAAAAGGAGAAATTCTACAGCCCATGAGTCAGAAAGACATTAATCTTACAGATTTTTCTTTACATCATGATTCCAAGGCAAGGGGATGTAATCTAAGTAGAGTTTCTATAAAGGTTAAGATGATTCCTTGACACGTTACAAATATGTGCCCAATCAACTATTAAGCTGGTTCAGTTTTGTGTTGGCATAACATCATTAATTTAAATAGTCATACTGGCTTAAAACTGGAGTAACACGGTGGTGAATCTGGTCAGTAGTTTATATTGCAAGTGTGAGGTCTACATGCCCCTTTTAAACTTTTTTTTTTCATTTCCTACATGGCTATTTATAATACTATTTTAAAAGGTGTGTACCCAGTGCAGGGTAGCTTATAGCATCTTATAAAACTGAATGCTTTGGCATGCATACTAATATGTAAATATATGGGCTAGATCATCAGCTGGTGTAAACCAGTGAGTTCAGTAGCTTTATACTGATTTTTACAGTGAAGATCTGGCCCATACATAAACTTTTATTTTTAAAATGTGTATCTGGGTGACTACATTGTTGCCCCTCCTTCTAAAACTAGTGTCTTATTTCTGACACCATCATCATCTGTCTGCCAAAGGGGCTGCAGGTGAGTTTCCTGGTGGAGTATAAATCAATGATATGTAGTGTGGATTTACACATCTACACCAATCCTGGAACAGAGGCAGTCACCAACAGCATACAGGCAAACCTACCTTCAGAAATCTCAGCTCACTTACTAAAGTCTGGTTCCCAGAAAGTAATTCTGCACCAAGAACCTATTCTAGCAGAGAAAGCACATCTTCTTTCTGCTTGCAACAGCTTCTTCAACACAGAATATTACACAATGAATAAAAAAATCAACAATACAGTCTTTCTTCCTAGACTAAAAAATGTCTTGCAGATTAAGAAAAACAACCTGGAACACTGTAACTGTACCACCTACTGACATCTGCCATATCAATGTAATCAGTGCGATTTATTTTTGTTTATTTTTCATTCATCTATCACAGAAGGACTAGACTGAATCTTCCAGAACCAGATATGCAGTTTTAAGGTATTAAGTATTCCATCCTGGATACTAGACCACTATGTATGCATCCATTTTCTATATTCTCTCATTATTCTTCTACTTTTCCCCTTACCTCCTATGCACAATGGTCTGGCAGAAGAACATCATTTTAAAGCTCACTGTATCATTAATTTGAATTTGAAATTTTATTAACCCAAATTATTTTGTTTAATAATATGCGCAAAATATATGCGCAAAATATATGTAAGTAACCCTTGATTGTATTTTGTTTTTTTCCCTGTAGTAGTTAATTTAGGTGGTGTCCAATGTGATCTATGTATATTTGCATTTGCTGCTGCTTTTTACTCAATGTTATTCCTTTGTGTTTCTGTGTACTGTGTGTTGTGTTCATATAATTTTTGGCAATTTGTCCTACAGTGTGATATATTATGCTGGGGTGTTTTGGTACAATATGTAAAATGTTTCCTCAAATAAAATGAATTTCTACAAGAGTCAGGCAATTTTATTAGAAATGTAACTGAAATGTATTTATAAATACAAACCTGTATTTATATACCTTTGAGGCAGGTATATAAATAATATATACTTAACATGTCTGCCAATAGATGGTGTTTTCAATATGGCCTAGTTTAGTATCCCTCCCTGACTTTTCCCCCCAGTCCCAGTCATTCGTAAACTACAAGATCCTCAACAACCAGACCTGGACACCCCCCACTCTGCCTCTCATACCACATTTATATAACAACTAATAACCCCAATAATGCAGATTTACTAAAAATAACAAAATTTAAAATGTACAGATCAGAAAACTGAGAATATGTGACTTGCCCAAGGTCACACATCAAGTCAGCCTCAGAGTACGGCCCAGAACCCAAGTTACCTGACTCCCAGACCATTCACCTCATAATTACTACCAACTAAATAATAGTGTACTCACTGTTTTTATCAGATGTTACTCTGCCTCTCCAATATGAAAGACAAAATGAATGTGGTTTGGTGCAGGCTGTATATTTCTATAGTTACTGTATACAATATATATAATACAAACGTAAGTAGCGATTGAAAATTATACCTGTTGAATTTTCCCACAATAGAGCAAAGACAGAATTCTATTGTAATGCATGTAATGGTTATCTGTAACACAAGCTGCTGAACATAGATTCCTTGTTGTTCTCTCTGGCTCTCAAACTCACTAATATAGCCTTTGGCGCCTGCCTTTGACTCCATATTTTGTCTCACTAAATCCATACTTGGACTAAGCATTTATTCAGAGGATTACATTTGAATTTCAACTTGCCATTGGGTTGTGCAGATCTTCCCCAAAGTGCCCCATATTTTCTTTAAACTGACTCCCTTTGAACAGCTGCTATGTGATTGACAAATTAGAGAGGAAAAAAGCAGCTGGTGACACCATACTGTATATGTAGGTATTAAAAGAGGATGAGATAAGATAAAATTACAAAGGCTATCAGTCATGCTTCAGGGCATAAACCTATCAGCAGCTGGGATTCTGAGGAAAAAATTCATGTTAGGAAAATTGTTTGTGGATGGGTGACTTATGTCTTACTGTGAAATATTCAACATTAGCCACTGCCATAGTCAAGCTACCAGTATAGAAATACTATTTGTCGGCTCTAGCATTTTTTTTCAATTTGGGAACTATTACCTGAGTATCTAGCATTTAATCTAATCACATCTAAATTGTTGTCTGGTTTCATTCAGTATTACATGGTTAGACAACTACTTTATCTACTATTTTCTTTATATAGATCTGATCTTTTTAGAGAGCAGTTAATTCTCACATGCATATATATATATATATTAGTGCTGTCGATTAATCGCAGTTAACTCACACAATTAACTCAAAAAAATTAACTGTAATTTAAAAGATTAATCGCACTGTTAAACAATGGAATATCAATTGAAATGTATTAAATATTTTTGGATGTTTTTCTATATTTTCAAATATATTGATTTCTATTACAACACAGAATACAACTATATTAATTATATTATATTATATTTATATTATATTATATTATATTGCTGTTGTAATCATCAGCATGGACAGATGTCTTCTGGAATGGTGGTTGAAGCATGAAGGGACATATGAAACTTTAGCACAACTGGCACATAAATATCTTGCGATGCTGGCTACAACAGTGTCATGTGAACGCCTGTTCTCACCTTCAGGTGACATTGTAAACAAGACGGGCAGCATTATCTCCTGCAAATTGTAACCAAACTTGTTTGTCTGAGCGATTGGCTGAAGTAGACTGAGTAGACTTGTAGGTTCTAAAGTTTTACATTGTTTTATTTTTGTACATAATTCTACATTTGTAAGTTCAACTTTCATTATAAAGAGCTTGCACTACTGTACTTGTATTAGGTGAATTGAAATATACTATTTATTTTGTTTTTTACAAAGCAAATATTTCTAATAAAAAATAAATATAAAGTGAGCACTGTACACTTTGTATTCTGTGTTCTAATAGAAATCAATGTATTTGAAAATGTAGAAAACATCTTAAAATATTTAAATAAATGGTATTCCATTATTGTTTAACAGTGCGGTTAATCATGATTACTTTTTTTAATTGCTCGACAGCCCTAATATATATATGTGTGTGTGTGTATGTGTGTGTGTGTGTGTGTGTGTGTGTGTGTGTGTGTTAGTGTGGCAATTGTTATACTGAAATGGACAAATAATCTTTCAGTAGCTTGGCTTCATATATTTCAGTAGCTTGGCTTCATATTTGCTAGACAGTGACTTCAAATCTGGTTTCAAAAAATAGAACCTCCGAGAAAGTCTTTTTAGGCTCAAACTGAATAGTAAGATCAGTGGATCAGACTTGTGTAATATCTCATTAACCTTGTAAAAAGTGACAAAGAGTCCTGTGGCACCTTATAGACTAACAGACATATTGGAGCATAAGCTTTCGTGGGTGAATACTCACTTCGTCAGATGCATATCTGACGAAGTGGGTATTCACCCACAAAAGCTTATGCTCCAATACATCTGTTAGTCTATAAGGTGCCACAGGACTCTTTTTCGCATTTTACAGATCCAGACTAACACGGCTACCCCTCTGATCATTAACCTTGGTTAGTCATACTCTCCCTGTGCAGTACTAGCCAAGCATGGCAAGGTTCTGGCAACAAAATTTCAACACAATAATGAAAGAAGTTTACCCTCCTGTAATATATTAAGAATAGATGATAATGAAAAACCTACATGCAGTCTTGATAGTTACCACACTCTTATTGCACATACCTCGTATTCTAATTACATGGGGAATCATGCAAATGATAGCTAGGCTGAGCAACATAGGACCACATGATTTTATTAATTATACTCATCTTTCCTCCTCACTACCCTTCTACTTTTTGTTAAAGTCATTTGTTGAAGTTCATTTCAAATTGAAATGTAAGCTCATTGAGGCAGGTATAATAATTTCTTTTGTATTTGTACCTTGTCGAGCACAATAGTGCCCTGCTCCTAACCAGGGCTGCCGAGAGCGGGTTCGGGCCCCGGAGAAAAAAAAAATTTGGGCCCCCCAGCAAGGGCAGACTGGCTAAACAGGCCCGACAACAGGGGGAGGATGCCGGGCCCCGGGCCCCCTTCCGAACCGCCGGGCCCCGGTAATTTGTACCGGCTTCCCCCCCCTCTCGTCGGCCCTGCTCCTATCTGCAACCTTTGGGACTACCACAATTCAGATAATAAATAATGTTATTAATTATAACTGTTAATCTCAGGCATCATTCTACGTTAATGATAGTATATGATTTTTGATCAATAACCTAACTCAGGGATTGGCAACCTTTGGCATGTGGCCCGCCAGGTTTGTTTACCTGCCACGTCCGCAGGTTCGGCCGATCGCAGCTCCCACTGGCCGCAGTTCGCAGTCCCAGGCCAATGGGGGCTGTGGGAAGCGGCGCAGGCTGAGGGATGTGCTGGCTGCCACTTCCCGCTGCCCCCATTGGCCTGGAGCGGCAAACTGCGGCCAGTGGGAGCCGCGATCAGCTGAACCTGTGGATACGGCAGGTAAACAAACCGGCCCGGCCCGCCAGGGTGCTTACCCTGTCAGGTCACATGCCAAAGGTTGCCGATCCCTGACCTAATTGATGAGTGATGAGCATTATATTTTACAGAACAGCTGTTTGCATTAAAATGACATATTGTAGACTGCTGTAAAATTCACTTTATCTTTATCTTATATACACCTGTCACTAAAATGTAGCTGTACTCACAATTTCTTCATACTTCTAGAAATTAAAAGGTACAGTTTGGCATGAGTTATTATTTATTCCACTTTTAAAACATCTCATACCATTTCCCATGAGAGCTTATGATGGGTTTAAGTACCTCATGTTACTATTTCTAGTGTAAATAATGACACCTCTTCATGGTAACTCATGTAATGTAGGGTATTAAGATTACATTATCTTTTGACAATCTGGCTAATAATGTGTGTCACACTAAACTATAATTAGTGTATTCCACATAGGCCATCATAAAATCTACTTCTTTACCCACTGCTAGATGATGCACATGATACAGAGGTTATCTACAAGATCAAAAATGCATCAACCCATGAGATATACCAGATTCATGTTCAATTTTCTTTCATAATGTTGATGAATTTCACAAGTAACTCCAAGCCATCTTGTTCACTGGACAACAAAGAGTGTCTTTGTGGAAATATTATTCACCTGCTCAATTAATGTACAGTATCTGGGGTGAAATATTGGTCACATTAAAGTCAACAGAGAAATTTGTATTGACTTTAGTGGGTCCAGGATTTCACCCCTGCTCATTGTTTGTTTCCTCAATCAGCTTATAGACAGTCTTATTTACATCCATGCCCCAAGAAATTCTATTCTATTCTATTCAGCTAAACAAAACCTACTGATGCATTAATAAATGTGTACATTAGCTAATCTGCACTTCATTTTACCTTTTAGATAGCTGAACTTATTGAACTCATTTTGATGCAGTTTTTTTTTGCTTTGGCTCCAGAAGACCCTCATCCTCTATGTGTTGCCCATTTGAGGGATGACTACAGACCATGGTCATCTCATGTTTAAATGCAACTACTAAATTTTAATAAAAAGTGTGACTATAATCAGACCCCCTGATTTGTGAAGAACTAGTGAACAGAGAGCAGCAAACAGGGGAGCTTAAGAGTGAGATCTCCTGCTGAGGAAATAGCAAGCAGTAATACTTGAGGTGAGTGGGTAAGCCTTCTTGTCTGTCTGGTTTTTCTTTTAGCTTAAAGTTTACAGTGTGATCTCTTGGGGATTGTGTTTGGGTATGTCTACATAGCAAAGAAAAACCTGCAACTGGCCCGAGCCAGCTGACTCGGGCTTGCCAGGCTCCGGCTGCAGAGCTGTTTCATTGCTGTGTACATTTCCAGGCTTGGCTCTGGGACCATCTGACCCCTGAGCCCCTTGAGCTTCAGTACGGCAACCACTCTTGCCAACTTGTTGGCACTTCTGCAGTTCTATGCACTGTGGTAAAAAGTGCTGCCAACCATTCCTGTCCCTGTCTCCCCAGGTTCTTGAGAAACTCTGAAGGAATGCCATCTACAGCTTTCTGGCTTTTGGTTTCTGACAGCACAACATTGATCTCCTCAACAGAGTATGGGGAGGAGAGTGGAGATTACTCAGGGCATTGGCGATGGTTTCTGTGGAATTCCTGCTGGACCCTCCTGGCATGTAATCTTGTCTGATGGCGTCTTGCTGTTAGAAAGAAGATAAGAGGTGACAGCAGTTGCAGTCACCTTTGCCGGGCTGTGTGTAACTGGCTAATATCCTCCAAGTTGCCACAATAGAGCCCATGCTTTAAGGGTTGAGTGGGTGAAATCAAGGCTTTCAACACTCTTTCCACCTTTCCAGGTACACCGAATTCAAGGACTCAAGCAGCGCAGTGACTTTATCTGGGTTGCTGCTCCNAATGCAACTACTAAATTTTAATAAAAAGTGTGACTATAATCAGACCCCCTGATTTGTGAAGAACTAGTGAACAGAGAGCAGCAAACAGGGGAGCTTAAGAGTGAGATCTCCTGCTGAGGAAATAGCAAGCAGTAATACTTGAGGTGAGTGGGTAAGCCTTCTTGTCTGTCTGGTTTTTCTTTTAGCTTAAAGTTTACAGTGTGATCTCTTGGGGATTGTGTTTGGGTATGTCTACATAGCAAAGAAAAACCTGCAACTGGCCCGAGCCAGCTGACTCGGGCTTGCCAGGCTACGGCTGCAGAGCTGTTTCATTGCTGTGTACATTTCCAGGCTTGGCTCTGGGACCATCTGACCCCTGAGCCCCTTGAGCTTCAGTACGGCAACCACTCTTGCCAACTTGTTGGCACTTCTGCAGTTCTATGCACTGTGGTAAAAAGTGCTGCCAACCATTCCTGTCCCTGTCTCCCCAGGTTCTTGAGAAACTCTGAAGGAATGCCATCTACAGCTTTCTGGCTTTTGGTTTCTGACAGCACAACATTGATCTCCTCAACAGAGTATGGGGAGGAGAGTGGAGATTACTCAGGGCATTGGCGATGGTTTCTGTGGAATTCCTGCTGGACCCTCCTGGCATGTAATCTTGTCTGATGGCGTCTTGCTGTTAGAAAGAAGATAAGAGGTGACAGCAGTTGCAGTCACCTTTGCCGGGCTGTGTGTAACTGGCTAATATCCTCCAAGTTGCCACAATAGAGCCCATGCTTTAAGGGTTGAGTGGGTGAAATCAAGGCTTTCAACACTCTTTCCACCTTTCCAGGTACACCGAATTCAAGGACTCAAGCAGCGCAGTGGCTTTATCTGGGTTGCTGCTCCTGGGTGACAGGGGATGTATCACTTGATGATTACCTGTTCTGTTCATTCCCTCTGAAGCATCTGGCATTGGCCTCTGTCAAAAGACAAGCTACTGGGCTAGATGGACCTTTGGTCTGACCCAGTATGATCGTTCTTATGTTCTTATGTTATGTTGTCATGTTCCTTTCATATTCCCTCATACCATTCATATCAATGTCGTCAACTGGCCACTGGTCGTCGCATTACTGACCTCCCAGTAAAAATAGCAATGATTATACATACAGAAACATTTAGAATACTTATTTGGGCACCCACTGCTATGTGACCCACTCCACAAAGCCTAAATCAGGGGTCGGCAACCTCTGGCACGCGGCTCGCCAGGGTAAGCACCCTAGTGGGCCGGGCCAGTTTGTTTACCTGCCGCGTCGACAGGTTCGGCCGATCGCGGCTCCCAGTGGCCGCGGTTCGCTGTCCCATGCTAATGGGGGCGGCAGGAAGCCGCAGCCAGCACATCCCTCGCCCGCGCCGCTTCCCACCCCCCCATTTGCCTGGGATGGCGAACCGCAGCTAGTGGGAGCCGTGATCGGCCGAACCTGCCGACGCGGCAGGTAAACAAACTGGCCCGGCCCGCCAGGGTGCTTACTCTGGCGAGCCGCATGCCAGAGGTTGCCGACCCCTGGCCTAAATACAGACCTGTTCCTTAAAAACACAATGTAGCCTAAGCTAGTTAAGTGTGTTAGTCTTGAAGAAAAAAACATAGGTACAGTATGTAAGATTATTCTTTTATTCTAAAAGGTGACTTGAATTTCCTCAACTTGCTTTCTATTGCTGAAATCACCCTACCTATTAATCCACTGCACCTCCAGACTACTGTCATCTAACCATAGTTCTTCTAACATGCTGTATGGTCCTGCTACATTTACTTTGAAACTTCTTTGTTTGTCAAAAGACTTACTATAATAAGTCTTTTGAGGTACCATTCAGTTAATCATCTATAGACTTTCACTCTTAGAGGCATTTTGTTGGGAACAGATCAAGAAGAAGACTTTGTAATATCTAGCATTTTCCAGAAATACTTGGAAGTGGCCCATTTGTTCCAATTCACAGTACTAAAGAGTTGGTGTTAAATTAAGCACACATGCAATGCAGCCTACCTTCACTTAGAATAATGCTAAGAATTCTACCAATTGTAGTGCACCTGTAAAAAAGGGATGGCTGTCAAAAGAACTCAGTCAAATCAAAACCAAATTGAAATGGATTACACAAGAGTATTTATTCCTCATTGAGGGCAATTAGCCAGCTAACTTCCTCTCCTCACATTTTTTAGCTGAAACTGTCTAAAAAGGTTTTAATATTGGGAAAGGTTAGTTTGTTCACTCGTCTTATGCCGAAAGAAAGCGCTGAACTATTTTTGTTCAAACTTTTCTTTAAAAACATTTTTGGTTTTCTGGTGAAGTCCTCAAAACTTTTGTATAAAAAATTGGTCATTTTTTCAATGGGAAAATACATTTCCACACCAATTTTGTCATGGAGCAGATAAAAAATAGAACCAAATTTTGCTCTTGTGAATGGTAGTTCTATTATATTGGATGAGTGCACATGCCATGGTAAAGTCCTGGTCAGCAAGGGAAAACTCTTGAAATACCTAAGACCCATTGTCACAGTGTGATCTGCTCCTCTAATAGCCTCGGGAGGAGGGCTGACAAGGAGCAACTGACCCCTACTCCACAAGGAAGTGCAGCAGACAGGTGCTAGGAATCAGCTGACACAGCTGAGCAGCCCCTCACGACTGGCCCACACTCTCACCTGGAATTTAAAGGAGAACTAAGGCATGAAGGTGGGAGGGGAAACCAGGAGAGAGGATATTCTCTGGGAAACAGAGCAGGAGACTGCAGACAGGCCTGCCTGCTGTGTAACACCCTCCCCTAGGGTTGGAAAGGGCCCTAGCTGGTAGCTACCAGAGGCCAGATGACCTCAGTTGAAACCCCCTAACCAGACTGTTGTTAGTGTTGTTTTTGTATACTTTTCTTGCTTTTTGGAGGAGGACAATAAACAGAGCCCTGAAGAAAGGGACAGAAACCTAACATGGGTGTGGCTGTCCATCCATCCCCAACTGATGACTAAGGGGCATGAGTCTATACCCATCCCATTAAGAGCTTTGAAGATCAAGATTAAGACTTTTAAATTGGTTCAAACTGAGAATTCTATGGGAAGCCAGTGAGGTGACAAGAGCACTGCGTCGACATGTTTTTACGGAAGTATTACCTATTAGGTATGATGCTGCATGTTTCTTCAAGGCTGCAGCCTTCATTTCCAAATAGTGTGCACTAAAGTAAGAAGAGCATATTAAAGTAGTCAAACAGAGATGTCGTGGTTCACTGTTGCAAGTCCCCTTGATCAGGATAAAGGCCAAGTTTCTTGGCTAACTAAAGGTAGTAGGAAGTGTTTCTGACCACTGTATCTACTCATGTATCCAGTAGAAGAGACCAGCCTGGAATGTTGAGGGCTGAAGCTTGCATTCCATCAGTGAGCACATGCTCTCTAAGGGTGATGTGTTGTTTACTAGCTTGTCTCAATGTTTTCTCTTATGACCCAGTTTCACCTCCATCTGTATTATGTTCAACTTTTAGCAGCTGCTATTCACTCGGGTACTGATTTTTCTTGGTCACTGGGACAGGCAGAGGATGATACACTTGGTATTCAATGTGACGCAAAAGTGACATTGTAATGACACTGTATGCTGCTTTTTTTGTCTTGGCTCCAAGGAGAACGTCCTTGACTCAGATGATCTTTTCCAGAAAATAGGCTGATCGTTCATTGCAGTGGTTAGTAGCATAGGCAGGAGTGCATCTAGTCCAGGTTGATATCAATTTATTGTCCAAAATAGCTTTTCTGGGCATCGCTTTGCAGTTGCTATGGCAAAGAAAAAGGTATACTCTGTGACTTCCATGTACTTGGAGCAGATCTTACAAAGTCCATGTGATACAACCTATCCAGGCCTGCTTTCACCAACATCATTTGAGTCCCTATCCTTCACTGATTTTTCTGCCACTTGAACCACAGGGTGATCTTTGGTGATGGTGCAATGGCTGGGGTGCTTTGGTGCTGTACCAATAGTAATGGGACATAAGTGGTCATAGTATTTAACTTGTTCATCTGTAAAAAATCAAGAAGACCCTGTTTTGTAGCTTGAACCTCTTTTTGCCAGCAGGAGATATTTTAGCTTCAGCCTGGTGGAGGTGTTGGTCCAACAAGATATGGGTATACAATCATAGAATCGTAGGACTGAAAGGGACCTTGAAAGGTCTTCTAGTCCAGTCCCCTGCACTCAAGACAGGGCTAAGTATTATCTATACCATCCAGGTTATTTACACCTGTATACAAATATGCATTGTAAGTAACAGATGTGATTTATATTTTTGTACAGTACATGCATCTAGAAGTCTCAATAGGTGCATTTTATAAATTGGAAAAAAAATTCCAAAGCTATCTTTGCACTTTCACAGATGACTGTCCCAACTAACAAGACTTTCTGCAGCTATTAATTTTCCTTTCTTCATGTAGAAATTCCTGGTACTGATGATGAATAGAAATAGTCCAGAAAAGTTTCTGTAATGAAACAGCACCACAACCTTTTTGACAGTTCCAATCATTTACCACACAACAAACAAAGATGTGCTAGAACAGAAATAACTAGGATAAAGCATACTATCTTCTGTGTCATTTAAATATTGGCTTGTAGAAAAATTCACCCTTTTGAAAAGGTTACCCATTCATCTCTAAAGCCATTTAGCATTCTTACTGGAGCTAGGAGCTAGGGAAGGCTGATATAACTATTTCTAAATTTTGTTTTATTTGTTTGGTGTCTTTTCTTTTCAACAGGATCACAGCCTCACTCATCATTTGGCAGCTGGTTTCTTTCAAGGGATTTTTACTTAAAATATATTTTTAAAAATATTATAATTTACTGCTCAATGAACCTTGCAGTAACAACATTTTAGCATCTATCCACCATGGCAGATGGCAAACTAATGAGGCCTGCTGTAGCTGCATACAGATATGTTCTGTTCACAACACTTTGGTGTTCCAAAGGGAGGTCAAAGAGTATCTTTTATTTATCTTCTTTGTTGTATTCAATCCTTGAAAATCATAAAATAGATCAGGGGTAGGCAACCTATGGCACGTGTGCCGAAGGCGGCACGCGAGCTGATTTTCAGTGGCACTCACACTGCCCAGGTCCTGGCCACCAGTCTGGGGGGCTCTGTATTTTAATTTAATTTTAAATGAAGCTTCTTAAACATTTTAAAAACCTTATTTACTTTACATACAACAATAGTTTAGTTATATATTATAGACTTATAGAAAGAGCCCTTCTAAAAACGTTAAAATGTATTACTGGCACACGAAACCTTAAATTAGAGTGAATAAATGAAGACTCGGCACACCACTTCTGAAAGGTTGCCAACCCCTGAAATAGATTATTAGAGAAAACACTTTTTGCACCTTTTAATTAGATTTAGGAGGGTTTTTTGCATGTGATCGAATCACAGAGCTAAAAAAGACAGTACTATCTGCAGTATGCTCTAATCTGCTTTTTTTACAGCAAAAACTATTATTCCCAGATATTTCACAGTGTTCTAGTTAAAGTTCTCCTAAGAAATGAAACCAAAAATGCTTTTCCTGTGCATGTCTTTTAGTCACTTCAGTGAATTTTAGTACATTCCTTTTATTAGCTTTCAGGTATTAGAGATATAATTAACATTCTTATATGGTTTCTGCTCCAGGGCAACAATGCATATTTTGGGGGGATTCTATATGTTTCTACAATGCAGATGTTAGACAGTTTTCATTAAATCTAGTGAAAAGGCAACCTAGTATACTTTTATGATCAGGTGACCTACTGAACAGCAATACAATAATGCTAAATCATAAATCTCTTAATGCCTGATTCTGCTACCTTTACTCACATTGGTTTCAGTGGCGCTACTCGCAGCTGTGTGCTGCTCCGTGTGAGTAAAGGTAGGGGTCGCTAGCCCTTGATAAATAAAATCTTGTCTTGATTATTTTACAGCCTTTCCTAATGTTGATCTCAGACAATGTTACTGAGCAGACATGAAATCAAGTTTGAAGCTATTCCAGCAATGATTCCTCAAATTGGGATTACACAGTTTAAATATTTGGTTGTAAATGGTTTTTAAATTCATAGATATATTGAATTCAAGTTGTGTTTCATCAAATAATGTGAAAGGTAGCTTTCATTTTAATACAAATTCATTGGTTCACTGATCCAGAATGCTATCTTGTATGATATTGTGTCAATATTATACAAGTATGACTATTACTGAGCACATCGTGTGGGATAAGTGTGAGATTTAAAGTAATTAATTTTAAAAAGGCAATAATCTGTATCAGAACTTCAGTTGTACTTCAAAGCTCTCATTTTTTCAACACTTTTGGCAGATTTTTTTTTTTAATCTATGGCTTACAAGACATATACTGTAGTGTTGGACAAAAGACATCATTAACTGCATATCCCCAGCTGCTTGAAAGAATTCTTACAGTACCTTAGACTGTTCAACATTTTTAATAATACCAAAAGTTATTAAAACTGATTTATTTACTATAAATTCTTAGGGCCGGATTCTTCTTTCAGTAAGCCCATTCTACACCAGAGTAACTCCACTAACTTCATTGCATATACTCCTGATTTACACCAGTGTGAAGGGATTCTTAGGCCCTTGGAGTATGAGCTTTAAAACCTGATTTTAACTTAACTAACTTCTAATTTAACACTGCTCGATAATATCAGGACACAATAATGGAAGATTAAACCTATTTATTTTGTCCAAAATGTAAAATTTGATCATTATTGTTCTTTATCCTTTCTCAAGAGCCCCATGGTCTGTCTTCCTCACCTTTCAGGCCAATAGATTGCTCTGACATGACCTGACTGAATGGTTTTGTGATGATATCAGAAGAAGAATGGTCAAGGGGAGAAAAACAATGTCACCCGAGCTTTCGCCTGTGCTCACTCCTTTGCTGTCATCTTAAAATCCATATTCTTACCCTTACCTTTTCTATCACCCATTGACTTCAGTGGAAAGATCAAGCAAACAGTCTTCTTGTATAGTCAAAGCTATTATAACTGTATGCTAGCTTCATCACTGATTTACAATGAGAAAAGCAATTGATTCCTCTACTGAGAAAACCAGATGGCTGTATATCTTCCCTGTAATGCAAATTAGATAGTTTCTAATCATGTCTTCCACCACATAGAAAGTAGAAGTAGAAAAATCCTCTAGGAGCCTGAGAGGCCCTTTCTCTCACTATACTTTTCTTCATGCTTATAGATCCCTGTGGCAATGCCAAAATCAGTGTCTCCTTAAGGGAAATAACCTACATATTAATTTTACCAGTCTGAATTTCTATGTTTATCTACGTATTATTTAGGGGATATTTAAAATGTCTACTCAACATAAGAGGCTTTTAAGAATATCATTAAATACTGAGTAATCTATTCATTATCTTAATAATTTGCCATGTAATGCAAATTATAGTCAGAAGCTGCTCAATCAGTGTATTTTTGGAAAAGTCATGCGGAGAATCAACATTAAACAAGTATTTGCTTTCAATTAGTCATGTGTGATTTTCATACAGCCTATCATTTGAAAATATAATTTGCACATTAATTCTAAATTGCAAAGTCATCTTGTAGACTCGTTGCTTGATAGTCTTTCATTTGACAACAATATTCTTGTATCCCTAGATGGTGCTATATGTACCTCTATTGAAAGGAGCAGTATAGGTAATTTTAATATAAAATTACAGAAAATCCTATGTAAGACATAACTACTAGAACCAAACAAATATAGAAAAATTCCCTCTAGTTTTGCTATAGGCCAAAAAAGCATGTGTTGTCATATGATTGTACTCATGAGAAAGTTATTTCTGTGCTGTATTTAGTAGGAATAACAAATAAGTACTATAGAAAGCAACCCACATTTTGGGAGGAAATGTCAGGCCAATTCGTTGGTAGGTGTAAAATGGCAAAGCTCCTTTAATGTCACTAATGCTGATTTACACCAGCTGAGGATCTGGTCCTTTCAACATGTTTAGCAAATTTTGTATTTTCCTTACCTTCAGTCATGTTGAATTGCTATATTTATGGGCCCATAAGTGAATATGCAAAGTATGATTTTTAATAGCTATGTATTTTCAACCAGAAAAACAAAACAACAGATTGTCAGCCATCGAAGAGAAGAATATGCAGGGCCTCTTTAGTAAGCAGCAGCTACTCTTTTTCAGTAGAAATGGATTGGTACCAAAGTCAGTACAGATTTGCCTTATCTATTGATGAGTAGCTTCAGAGACAGGGATGAACATTTATCATGGTGTAACACGTTCTGGGATGAAAACTAGGCCCTGATCTATGTGAGTCTACTAAGTGCATAAAGTTATTCATGTGCATAAGTGTTTGCAAAATCAGGTCCTTAGTATTGTAACATTATTATGTATCACAGAATAATTCATTGATTTTTTTATTTAATATTGAGTAACAATGTAATGAATTATGACATATTACATATTTTCATATATACATACATTTAATAGGTATTTTTTGCATATTTGGTTGATAATGTGTCTATTTTCCTTATTCCAGACACTGCAGAAAGACAGTCAGGACATCAGGAATGTGTTTTAACTTTGTTAAGTAATAAATATGGGAATTATCCAATAATGATTTGTCCAGTGCAGGTCACCCTTCCTTTGTAATTTTTATCATCTGGTGGAGAGATGTCCTGGTGGAGAGATGTCCTCCAACACACACACCAGTAATCTGTTCCCAAAATCATTGCTGGGACTCCATCAACCTTTCCTCATATTAGGATTAAGGAGCAGGACAAGGGGGTTGTCTCCTTGCTGTACTAGACATTAGGTGCTCCAACTCCATTCCCCACCCTCTTTAGGAGATGTATTCTCCTCATCTGTGTCCAGTTCTAGATTATCATCGAACCAGACCCCCTATGGAATTTCATTCGTTTATTTCAATAGGACCAGGATTTGGGGCCAGATTCAAAATTTACTGAAGTCAATAGAAGTCTGTCTAGTGACTTCAGTGGACATAATATCACACCCTTAATAATCTTTGGTGAGTGCCTTTTAATTCAGCCAAATGAAAATAAAAAATCTAAGCAGAGGATTCCAATATTTCTCTCTACTTGTTGGTTTTAGGAGCATATTATCACATTTATTCAAGATGGAAATCTTCAGGAAATAAATATAAGACTTTTGTGAGTTAAAGTGTAGCTGCCTGCAATTAAGTATAAACTTTTCCTTTCAAATCCTTTGACACTTTCCATATTCTAATGGAACATTCACGGCAAAGCAAAAGCCTCCTATGACATCTCCAGTTTATAACGCTAATACTTTTACCACATTAGATGTTACTCAGTCCCACCCATTGTTTCATTCAGTTTCATTCAGTTCTTAGTTTTTATTTGCTGATAGCAAATCTCATTATAATTGCATTTGTAGACAAAAGACTGCTGTATTCCTATCCCTGTTTTCTGTCTGAATATTTTTTAGCACTGAAGTCATGTGTAATATGAATATTTACAGAGTGAATTTTGAATTAATAAAATAAAGTATTACCATCCAAAACATAAGGGCTATACTCATCAGGGGCGCAACATAAACCTAATGAAGTCAAACCTCAGAGTACACTTACTGAATCAGACCTCTCAAACAACATAATTGTGGTGGTGCCCTCAAACATCCCCTGAATACACCTACCAGACTGGTTAGTAGGGCACCCATCTGGGCAATATGAAATCAGGGTTCAAGTTGCTGCTCTGAATCAGTCAGAGGGGGGATTTGAATGCCAGTTGTACATATCCTGGGAGAGTGCGCTAACCTCCAGATTTAGAATTACAAAATGTATTAATCTAGTTCTACTTTCCTTCCCCTGCCCCAAAGTTTTCTGAAGGAAGACCTACTACACTAGTCCATGGAACTCTTAGCTCATCTGGCCAACTTGCTGACTTCTATGGGTACCTGGATACTGATCCAAAAGGGATCTAGGCATTGCAACATCTAACTTTTAGCCACTAGAAAATCACTGGAACAACAATGGGATCCACAAAGCCTGGAGGTACTCAGAGGTCTAGATATTTGGCTAGTTTTACAACTGCGTCCATAAAAAGCACTAGCAAAATCATACAAACTAAAATTTCATACAGACAATAGCTTGTTTATACCACTCTATATACTGTACATTGAAATGTGAGTACAATATTTATATTCCAATTAATTTATTTTATAATTATATGGTAAAAATTAGAAAGGAAGCAATTTTTTAGTAATAGTGAGCTGTGGCAATTTTGTATTTTTAGGTCTGATTTTGCAAGTAAGTAGTTTTTAAGTGAGGTGAAACTTAAGGATACACAAGACAAATCAGACTCCTGAAAGGGGTACAGTAATCTGGAAAGGTTGAGAGCCACTGAACTAACCTATTCAGTGATGTTAGTATGACTAGATTTTACTGTATGCACTGAATTTTAGATTGTTTTAGGAGACTTCCCTGAAGTAAATGCTGTATTACTTCCACTAGAAATAGTACTCTTGTGAAACATAAAACATTTGTTAGCTGGTATTATGTGTTAGATGAAGATCATTGTGTAAGTTGAGCATTGAACTATGATAGAGCCTTGGATTTTGTGATTGCTTTTACTAATATGTGTATTTTTGTTTGCATTACACGGGTGCTCAGAATTGCTTTGTTCTGACTCTTTGTGTGGTTTCATTTAGGTCAATTGTTCGTATAAATATGCTAAAATATTTTAATTTGATATAGTCATATGATTACTAATGGAGATGGCAGTCATTAACCACTCCCTCCCCCCGGCACACACACATGCTGACACCCACACAATGAAAATCTCATACCTATTGTGGTTAGATGAGTTTTCTGCTATTACAATGAGGACTGCAGCTGATTTCAAAATAATGTGTGTTTTTAAATAACAATAAGAAATGAATACATCACTGCTTCCTACTCAAGCATTAGGCCTGGCTGCACTGACTGCCTCAGTACCTGCAGCTAGTTTGTATGTGTGTAAGAAATAGAAAGAGAGAGAATTTGTATGAATCCATTTACAATGTGGCACTGCATAGTGTCCACAGGACGTATGGCAAGTTTAAAGATCCTGCTGGGCTTTATTGAAGGGGTTCATGGAAATTGCTCACAAAGGCTAATTTAAAATTAACTTCCTCCAGAATAGATATAAATGAGAAACAGGAGGACACAGTATAATGGCATACAGACCTGACTCTCTTCTCATTTACATCTGCAGTAACTCCATTAACTTTAACTGAGTTACAGCTGACGTCAACAAATGAGATTGGAGAATATGGCTAATGCTCATTTTCACATGACTATCAGGACAATCTGCACACTACCACTGTTATTGGTGCAATGCACTACATTCAAACCAGAAATCTTGACCCAGACTCTCGTGTCTGCTGCCCACAATTCCCTCTCTCCATGTCCAGAAACTAAGACCTAGGGTTCCATAAAGCAAATATAAAGTGCTAGACTTAGGGAAGAAAAACCAAATGTATAAATACAGAATGGGGGATAACTGGTTGGCAGCAGCATTGCTGAGAAGGCTCTGGGAATTGTGGTGGATCACAACCTCAACATGAATCAATAATGTGATGCTGTTGCAAAACAAGCAAATGAATTGTTGGGTTGCATTGACAGAGGCATAGCATGCAAGCCACGGGAGGTGATAGTATCGCTCTACTCGGTGCTGGTTAGGCCTCAGCTGGAGTACTGTGTCCAGTTTTGGTCACCGCTGTACAGAAAGGATGTAGAGAAACTGGGAAGTATCCAGAGGAGAGTGACACTGATGATCAAGGTGATTGAATGCAAGCCATATGAGCAGAGACTGAAGGAACTGGTTATGTTTAGTTTGGAAAAGAGGAAATTAAGGGGTACATGATAGCAGTCTTCAAATACTTGAAAGGCTGCCATAAAAAAGATGGAGAAAAGTTGTTCTCTCTCGCCACAGAGAGCAGGACAAGAGGCAATGGGTTCAAACTACAGCAGAGCAGATTTAGGAAATTCTTCCTGAGATTTAATCTAACTGTAAGAACAGTAGGACAAAGTAACAAACTTCCTCAGAAAGTCCTGGAATCTCCTTCACTGGAGATTTTCAAAAAGAGGCTGGATAGCCATCTGTCTTGGATGGTTTAGACACAACATATTCTTCATCATGGCAGCATTTGTGATTTCTTCTAACCCAATAGTTCTGTGATTCTATGATAATGCAATATAGTAAAGCTAGGCTCCCATAATGCAAATGTATTCCTCATCCCACTCTCTCTCTTCCTTTTGGCTATCTCTCATTCCTACTATCTTTCAAAGGAAACCCTCTTATTAGTTTCCATACCTCAGAATGGGAAGAGGCAGTATAAAGGATAAAAAGGGCAAATCTTCCCTAAAGGAATATGATTTCATTATATAGCCATCCTGCATCAATCTGCATCTCCAAGAATTATCTTACAGATAGCCTGCCCATAAATAGCAGAAAACTATTTCTGGATCGTTCCAGTTCTACAAATTTTGCTACTGTTTCCTGAACTTATTAACTGTGTAACACTCCTTGATGTTTAAAACAATAGCCCTGTGTCCTGCAAACTGAAATTGGGAAAAGTTAGTAGGGGAGAAAATCCATGAAGCACTAGGTTGATTGGTTGGTTGGTAGGTACGTGGGTAGCTAGAGCGATAGGCAGGCTTGGTAAGAGGGAGAATAAAAAGTCCCCAGATGTAACACAAACATACACAAACAAAACAAATTGTTCAAGCTAATCAGGGCCAGTTTTGTGTTTCCCTAAGAAACCATGGAAAATTAAATTATGGAAATATTCAAAACATAAGACACTGGGCATGTTTCCATGATTTTTGATGCAAATACTAAAATGTGGAAAAACTGCTGGTTATGCATGCATCTGTGGTCTCCTTGTCTGCTCATTAAAGTTCTCATTTATTTTCAAAGTTGCAGAATCAAGACAGCTTTTCCTTGCACGTGCTCAAACAAGAAGCAGTGACCAAGGGGGATTCTACCTCTTGTAAGCTTAAGTTTCTTTATAATATTAACATCTATAACTCTAAGCTTTCCTTCATGTCTGTAGAGAGACTAGTGATCTTATAATATGCGTACATGAGCACCCTTCCACCCCACAGTTTCCTTGTTGTGAGAGCTTGTGTGTGTGATGATATCCAAATGGGTATTGAACCGTTTAAGAAAACATGTCATAGCAATCAAAATGTGCCCTTTAACATTCAATATATCTCACCCCTGATATTTATAAGCACCTGAGGGTTAGGGGCTAAAAGATAAAATAGGAATCAATCAAAACTATCACAAATCCCTCAAACCATTAGAAAAAAAATCTAGTGACTTAAATGAAAAAGTAGTCTCTGCTTCCATGCTTCCTGAGATGTTTCTAAATCTGGGATAGTTTTAATCTAAAATTGTGAATCCCAACTCAGACCTGAATTTGAACTTTCTAAAATAACAGGGTGCTCAAATTCAGACCATTATAGTGGCAAGTTTGAGCTGAGACTTTGGATTGTAACTCAGACTGAGGGCATGAATCTAAGCTTTTGGTTTTGGCCCATTTCTACTTCTTACAGCAATTTGAAATACCATGAGAGAGGCTTTCAAAACATGGGAAATACTGAAAAACTTTATATGAAACTTTCAAGTAAGCCAGTTTTATGGTTGCAAGGAGGGAAAGGGGTGAGTGAGTATTCTAAATTTAAATTTGTGTTCTTGTTGTTCACACTTTTAGGCCCTGAAATTACAGTAGTCCATTTGAAATCAAGGCTTATGAGTAAGTCTTTGATGGATTGGAGCCTTAGAGAACTAATGTCTATCTGGTTTCTGCAGTTCCATAAAGAACTGGGAGCAAGTCATTAATAATTTTGTGTTTTGTGCTTTGTTACTAGTTTATTTCATATTGATGTTTCCACATCCTGCTGGACCCGAGAAAGAAAATAATGTAAAAGACATGAGAACCTGACAGTGAAAAGACAAACAGGCAGGTAGGTCAACAAATGTCAGGGTAGGGCAATCGCAAAAGAGATTGTATATAGATATCAACAGGATTCCCTAAAGGAAGCATGACAGAAGTGTTGTTTTATTTTAAAGGGATTTCATAGTGGACAGAGTAGGGGCTTTGCCAATGAATTCAGAGAAGTTGAACCATGCATAAAAGCCAAGTGAAAAAAGTCACAGACTGTCTGAGAGACTCGGAGATGGGTAATGAAGGATAGGACTATTGACAATAAGAGTGGGTGGAAATTGATATGAAGCTTGACAATGGAGGATAAGCAAGAATGGGCAGCTTTATGTAGAACATCGTAGGAGGTGACCAGGTGTTTAAATCTGATGTGATGATGAGGCAATAGAGAGATCCAAAAAGTGGAGTGATATAACCAAATTGTCAGGCAACAAAGATTATATTATTGACTGTATTTTCTATGTTCTGGAGAGGCGAAATGTGATGTGTTGGAGAGGCCAGTGAGGAGGATGTTGCAGTAATCAAGGAACAATAAAGTGGGGACCTAAACAAGAGATTTTGCTTTGAGGATGGAAAAAAAAAGGACACATCTTGTGATGGTGAGCAGGAAGAAGCGGTTGGATTTGTATATAGCCTGGAGGTGCAGCACAAGGAAGAGTAAGATATCAAAAGTAATCCCCAGATTGCTGGATAAACAACAGGAAGAATTGTGGTGATGTTGACAGTGATGTAGAACAGAGGTAATGGAAAATGTTTGGGAAGAAAGATTAGGAGTTCAGTTTTCTGTTACAAAAATTGCAGCAGTGTCACAGCTTTCAGTTGATGGCTAATAAGGATGCCAGTGTATACTCCACTTGCAACTCATTAAAAAAGCACAGAGTCTTCAAGTAGCATATGCAATTATTTTTTTTCTGAATCATTGAATTACTATATACAGCAGTTTTCAAGTGCTATCATACAGAATAGGTTGTGTTAATAAGGCATAACCATGAATAGATTCAAAGACATAGTAAAGGGGGTCACTCCAGAAGGCACTGTGAAACTGAGGAGTCTACAGCATGTTCTCACTTCAAAGGTAGCAGCTCCACTCGCCAGTAAGAAGGTGGAGAGAAGCCATGGTCTTATATCTTCCTATCCCTTCCTTTTCTGAAGAGTCTAATATCCATAAGGACACTAGCCATCAGTAGCTCCCTGTCTGGTCAGGGGAGCACAAACAACCTGTTCATAGCAGTTTCCTTGTATCTGCTTACATGACACAAGCTCCTTCCATTTTTCCCCAGCTGCATGTGCATTCTCCTCTCTCTCTCCCTTTCTCTCTCTCACATACACATACAGAAGCCAACCAAACCGTGTCCTTTTAGGATGCATGTGGAGAATATATGCATTGTCAGACTCATGCACAAACAATTTTCTATCTCTCCATTACACATTTTACCTAATTATTACATTATTATTATTTACACGTGTTTAAAAGCCTGTAAATAACCTATTTCTGATACAAATAACACTAGGCCAAATTCACTTCTCTGTGGGGTTACACCACCATAAATGAGAGCAGAATTCACCTCTGTAGGGCTTCCTAAAGCCTATTACTCCTTCTGCTGCTGCTGCTGATTTGGAGATGTTATTTACGTGCACCTTTCTCATTATCTGGCCTTGGCCCAAAAGTTCAGAGGGCTATAATTAAGGTCTTCACATGCCAAAAAGTGAATGAAAAACTCATGAAACATTACCAAGTAGTGTTTAGGGACTACATTTTAAAGGAGATCTTGCCAGGAATATGGGAAATGATACAGGATCTGGAAGAGGTCTATGCCTTTGGGATATTTTGAAAGAGTGAGACAGCTGCTCAGGAAACTGAAAACATACCACCATAGTCATTATTCCTCATGCCTGTAGAGCAGTTGAAGTTGGGACCAATTCAAAATGAGGGTCAAAGAAGCAGAAAGCATATCTTATTCTTCAAAACATACACTTGCGGGGAAAGCTCGACTGTCATGCCACATTAAGCAAGTTTCTATTATGTGCAGAAAAACACAGAAAAGATTAAACCATTACACACATGAGTAATTTCTGCCATATACTTTATAAAGAACAGATCATCAAGATAGTAATACTTATCATTTATATTCTATAGTGTTTTATATACACTATATGTCACTATACATCCATTATAAACATAAAATTTCATTTAAACATGTACTTTATGGCAATCATTCCAGTTGGACTCCTAATAAGTGTTAGTAAGGGTGGCAGAGTCAGACACATAAATATTAAGAATTAATATTTTGATCTGTATCTGATCTATGAGAATACAGTATGTATTGTGGTTAAAGCTAGAAACTAGTAAATGGGATTCTTGGGTTATATTCTTGGCTTCCCCGCTAATTTGGAGCTCACTACTGCAAATAGGTGTGCCAAGGCACAAGGATATGCCAGGGCTGATCCATTTGCAGGATCTAGTTTTTGGAGAAGGAATTTGGCAAGCCACCTAACATTCCTGCACCTCATGTTTCCTGTCTATAAAACAAATGTAATAATGCTTACTGAGCTCTAGTTAAGAGAGTGGTTTTCTGGTTTAATTAAACATTACACATTGTTTGTAAAATGCTTTGAATATCTTGAGTGACAGTTTATAATTGATCACTTAATGCCCAAATATGCACCAGGTGTTACTTAAGCATTAAATATTCTACTAAGATATTATATTATAAAATACATTAAACATTACTTTTAGTGGAACCTTTATTGATTTTGGAGGGGGGAAAAAAGACAGCAACCACAGAGGAATATTACCTTCTTCTCAGGGTCATTGATTAGCAAACCATTTCTAACCTCATGCTTATTGATAGCCTTACATTGCACATTTTTATACCTAACAAATGGACAAGCTTCCATTACATATCCAACAGTCTCCTTCAGACTACATCTGTGTAAATAGCCAATGAACCCCCTGTTTTATCCTACAGCAATCTATCGGAAAAAGTTAATTAAATGCACAGACACTATTGCATTGAATACATTGTAAAGATATCTGATACTTTGGTGACAAATTAATTTCATTTCTATCAGCAGAGACTAGATGAGTATGCTGGCTAAGAGACTAGAGGAACCCACTACATATTGATCAACCTACTCAGTAAGGGACAAAGTTTGAACCCCTCACTCACTCTGGTGAGGAATTACTCACTTAGATAGTACCTATGACATCACAATCTGTCCCTAAAAATGCACAGCAAATAATCTTTGGATTTATAACATGCTGAAATTATGGGAAGATAAAAGAAAATTACTCATTTCAAAACTGACCATTATTATTCTAGCATAGCAAACAGTATACCAAACATCACCAAAGGGTGCCTCAGGAACAAACTGAACTCTTATTTTAAGGGCAGCCAGGATCAGAGTTATGAATAAGTGGCCTGAATTCAAGTGTGTATTTTTGGAGTGTGCATTTATGGCACCCAAATGGTGCCATAAATAGCCAGTGAGGACCAGTGAGGGCACGGAGCACAGGTGAGGGATACTAACTCTGCTTTCATAAGGAGGAGGGATGATCATATGCATAAGAAAGACAGGGACTCAGGAAATGTGGGTTTATTTGTCTGCCACAGACTTCCAGTGTGACCTTCATCAATTTTTTTTTAAATTCCTGTGTGTGTCAGTTCCCCAAATATAAAATGTGATATTTCCCTACCTCACAAGCATATTATGAGGTGCCCAGAGACTGTGGTGATGGGACCACATAAAAACCCAGATAGATAGAGCTACACACCAGGAAGTATAAAGAACCCCATTCAACCTGAAATTTTGCTTCACTGACAAAGAATAAAAAATATGTCTCCAGTCCAGAAAATTTTTACTCAGACAATTTTCCTTTTAAAATGTGTACTTAATGTTAAAGGGTTTTGTTTTTTGTTTTGTTTTTTACTGAAGCAATAATTATTTCTATGACAATCCAAACAATAAGGGGCTTTGGGTGATTACTGCCACGGAATCAATGAAGCTTTCAGTGTTGCTACCATGCAGCTCTTATTAAAATTCAAGCCAGCTACTGAGCATTCAATTCTTTCACTAGAAAACCATTAAACAATGAAAAGAAACATGAGCAGGAAGAAAGATCTGTTCCAAATACTCTTGCATGATCCCCCTTGCCAGGGAAGTGATTCCTTGGCCCTTGTGTATTTGGCTTGCTACCTCTATTCAGCTTTCATTTTTAAACCATGAATAATGTGTCACAGTGTCAAGTGAAAATGAATGAAAACAAATGGAGGGTTATATTTTTAACAATGAATGTCTAAACTTTCTAAAAGGTATTAAAAATAGCCATGTGCTGTGTTGGGAGTTGATTTTAGGACTCTGCTGCAGTCTGTAAGTCAAAATTTAGGATTCTGCTCACAGGTTCTGGGACATTTCCCAGAGGTAAAAAAGTTTTCACAAAAATGGAAAGGATATTCAACATATTAAAAATCAGTTATTGATTATCTTTAAACTGGAACTGGGAAAAGGTTTAACATCTGGCTCTGTCCATTTATGGGTATAACAAGAATTTACGGAGTTACAGAAGTAAGGATTAATTAAAAAAAAAACTTGGAAGAGATGTAAATTCTCATGCTGTAGAGTGTATGGGCAGATTATTCCACCCCTGCCTATTTCAGGGTTGTTTCTTTCACCTTTACATAGTACTCTCTACTGTTGGAAACAGGATACTGAGCTAGATGTATGTCGTGTCTGATCCAGTATTGCAATTCTTATATATTCTCTTTCTCTCCCTCTCTCATTCATTTCAAGAACTTTAAAGACCAAGAAGGAAGTCAAACTTTCTAACTTCACATTGTTTCTTTTATTTTCTCTTTCCTACCTTCCAATAAAAATTGATTCACTACGTGAACATTTCAAGAAAACCCATTCTAAACAATATTTATTTAGGGTAAGTATTTCACAGCACAGGAAGGTGCCCTATTCTTCTAATATTATATAATCCCAATTAAGAATTGTAAGGTAAAGATTTTACAGATTTTATCTGTAGAAAACAAAAGGCGTCAACTGATGCCAAAAAAGTCACTGAAGAGAAAATAAGAAGTTAAGATTATGATACTGGTTTAGTACTTATTAGATAAAAACTGTTGTGTCTATTAAGGGTTAGTATTTCCCACTATATAATAATGAGGTGAGGGGAATTTGGCTCTTTGACTGTGCCATTATAAGGTTTTCCTTATCTGATACATTATGCAAACATAACCCCCTTTCCATTTTCTTATTTCCTGGTGTTCAACCAAAAACCTTCCTGCTGTAATTACAGCTACTATTTCTATTTGCTCTGAATTGACATGGAAACATTCCCAGGCAAGATGGCAGTATATCAGCTTGAGTGACTGAAACAAGTAGTTGCTATTTCAGTACACTAGCAGCAGTGCAGGAAGTTGTTAACCATGCTCAGTAGCTGTTTTGAAGCTACTGTGGAAGGCTTTAATAAAGGCAGATATTCCTGCACATACACACATATCCCCTTAGTTAGAACCTGGAAGCTCCTGGCCAATCAGTATTGAGTGCTGCCAGGGGTACAGCACCAGTCAGATTCAGCCCAGCCCTTCAGGGAAAAGAGCTGTCAGGGATAACCCAGCCTGAACATGTGGGAAGGATCGCTGTAATTTTACAGAAATCAGTGGGTTGAGAGGGGAAAACACCATAAACGAGGAATCATAACCAGGAAGTCAAATGTCGTTGTCAGTTGTATCACATCATTGAAATAAAGACACCATGTGAGTCTAGCAGCTTCAGTGATGGTCAGTTTTTCTCATTTTAAATTGTGTATGTGCTCAATAGTGTAGATGCTGAAACAATTGGTTATGTGGTGCAACTAAATGATTTATCTAATTGTCAATATAATATACAGCAGTGGTGGGAACCTGTGGCACGCAGGCCGCACGCAGCCCATCAGGGTAATCTGCTGGCAGGCCACCATACAGTTTGTTTACATTTTCATGTCTGCCCGCAGGTCCCAGTGGCCGTGATTTGCCTTCCCGGCCAATGGGAGCTGCAGGAAGCGGTGGCCAGCATGTCCCTGCGGCCTGCGCCGCTTCCAGCAGCTCCCATTGGCTGGGAACAGCGAACCGCGGCCACTGGGAGCCGCGGGCGGCCGTGGAAATGTAAACAAACTGTCTGGTGGCCCGCCAACGGATTTCGCTGACGGGCTGGTTGCTCACTACTGATATACAGGGTGAGCAAAAATGAAAGCAGAAGATATCTGATTGTCAGAACTCCAAATCCCTGTATTTATTTTGTAAGTTTTATATATATATTAGAGTTTAGACCCTGTGTTAATATTTCATTTTAAAGGAATTACAAATCTCTAGTTAGTGACGTTAGTCTAGTGATGGTGTGTTGTAACTGCTGTACTGTTGGTTTATCGTTGGAGTGTTATTCATTAAAAAAAGAAATTTGAAACAATTAATTGTGTGTGTTTAATTGTCTGATTGTGAAGACTGGTACTGTTTTCCTTAGAAGATAAAGAAAGTGAATTCTATTGTAATTTCCACTGCCAGTATTTAGAGGATTCCTATAGAAAATCCAGCTGTAGTGTCTTGCAAGGATATGAATTCATGGTCTGGGCAAATACTTTGAGTCAAAGAGACTCATAGAAATATAGGACTGGAGGAGACCTTGATAGGTCATCTAGTCCAGGAACTAAGACAGGTATTTGTCTATCCTGTTCTTAAAAACCTCCAATGACAGGGACTCCACAACCTCCTTAGATAATTTGTTCCAGTGCTTAACTACTCTTACCATTAGTAAGCTTTTCCTAATGTCTAACCTAAATCTCCCTTGCAGCAATTTAAGCCCATTACTTCTTGTCCTGTCCTCGGTGCTTAAGGAGAACAATTTATCACCCTCTTCTTTATAACAACTTTTCATGTATTTGAAGATTGTTGTCCTGTCACCCTTCAGTCTATTCTCCAGACTAAACAAACCTATTTTTTTCAATCTTTCTTCATAGGTCATGTTTTCCAGACTTTTAATCATTTTTGCTGCTCTCCTCTGGACTTTCTCCAATTTGTACACATCTTTCCCGAAGTGTGGTACCCAGAATTGGACAAAATACTCCAATTGAAGCCTTATCGGTGCTGAGTAGACTGGAAGAATTACTTCTTGTGTCTTGCTTTCAACACTCCTGCTAATACATCGCAGAATGGTGTTTCCTGTTTTGCAACAGTATAACACTGTTGACTCATATTTTGTGATCCACTATAACCCTAAGATCCTTTTCACAGTACTCCTTCCTAGGCAGTCATATACCATTTTGTGTTTGTGCAATTTATTATTCCTTCCTAACTGTATTACTTTGCATTTGTCCTTATTGAATTTCATCCTATTTATTTCATATCATTTCTCCAGTTTGTCAAGATGACATTGAATTCTAATCCTGTCCTCCAAAGCACGTGCAATCCCTCCCAGCTTCGTACCATCAGCAAACTTAATAAGTATACTCTCTACACCATTATCCAAACCATTTATGAAGATATTGAATAGAAAGAGACCCAGGAAAGATCCTTGTGAGACCCCACTTGTTATGCCCTTCCAGCTTGATTTTGAACCTTTGATAACTATTTTCTGAGTATGGTTTTCCAACCTGTTGTGCACCCATCTTCTAGCACGTTTGTCTAGGCCAGGGGTAGGCAACCTATGGCACGCGTGCTGAAGGCGGCACGTGAGCTGATTTTCAGTGGCACTCGCACTGCCCGGGTCCTGGCCACCAGTCCGGGGGGCTCTGCATTTTAATTTAATTTTAAATGAAGTTTCTTAAACATTTTTAAAACCTTATTTACTTTACATACAACAATAGTTTAGTTATATATTATAGACTTATTGAAAGATCTTCTAAAAACGTTAAAATGTATCACTGGCACGCGAAACCTTAAATTAGAGTGACTAAATGAAGACTCGGCACACCACTTCTGAAAGGTTGCTGACCCCTGGTCTAGGCTATGTTTCTATAGTTTGTTTATGAGAAGGTCATGTGAGACAGTGTCAAAAACCCTACTAAACTTAATATATATATCACATGTACTACTTCCCCCCATCCACAAGGCTTGTTACCCTGTCAAAGTTTGGTTTGATGTGATTTGTTCTTGACAGATCCATGTTGACTGTTACTTATTTTCTACATGTTTACAAACTGATTGTTTGATTATTTGCTCCATTATCTTTTCAGATACCTAAATTAAGCTGAATGGTCTATGCTCCCCTGGGTCGTCTTTATTCCCCTTTCTATAGGTAGGTACTCTATTTGCCCTTTCCCAGTCCTCGGCTATCTCTCCTGTCCTCCACAAATTCTCAAAGATAATGGCAAATGGCTCAGAGATCTCCTTAGCCAGTGTCTTAAGTATTCTAGGATGTATTTAATCAGACTCTGCCAATTAGAAGATTTCTAACTTGTCTAAGTAATTTTTAACTTGTTCTTTTCCTATTTTAGTATCAGATTCTTCCCCATTTACACTGATGGTCAATATGTTAGTTGTCCAATCACTGCTAATGTTTTTGGTAAAAAAAATTAAACAAAAAAGGCATTTAACACATTGCGCACCGCTGTATTTTCTGTTATTGTCTTTCCCTTGTCATTGAATAATGGGCCTACCCTGTCCTTGGTCTTCCACGTGATTCTCATGTATTTGTAAAATGTATTTGTTACTCTATATGCCCCTAGCTACTTTAACATCATTTTTCCCTTGGTCTTTCCAGTTTTCTCCCAACATGATTGTGTTTGTTTTTTTAATATTCATCCTTTGTAATTTTACCTAGTTCCCACTTTTTTATGACTCTTTCTTGAGTGTCAGGTCGCTGAATATCTCCTGGTTAAGCCAGGATGATCTCTTACTATACTTCCTATCTTTCCTATGTGTTGGGATAGTTTGCTCCTGTGCCCATAATAATGTTTCTTTAAAGAACTGCCCACACTCCAGAAATCATTTTTCCCTCATACTTGCTTCCCATGGGATCGTATCTACCAATTTTCTGAGTTTCTATAGTCTTCCTTCTTAAACTCCAGTGTCTTTATTCTGCTGTTTCCCCTATAAAAAAGATAGATTTTAAGTGAATACAAGTAATGGGGTATAAGATTCAAAATAGGTTATAAGAAAAATAGAAATAAAATGCATCTAATGCCTAATTTAACAAGCTAAGTGAATTCAAAGCAAAGTCTCTCTCACCACATGTTTCAGCATGTGTCTACACTGGCAAGTTTCTGTGCAGTAAAGCAGCTGTGGAAAATGTGGGGACAGGAATGATTTATTAATAATAAGGCATCCCCTACAGTGCTGGCTCTCCCGAAGAGCCACATGCCCAGTGTGCAGTACGGTCCTGGAACACTGATTTCCCCTACCCCCTCCCCAGTTAGTGACAGGTATGTGAATAGTGGCTGTGTTTTAAATCAGTGTTCTGTGTGTTGCAAACAATACTGCTTCTTTAAAATGTTGCATTTTGGCTTCAAAAATATGACCTTGGGAGCCCAGGCTCCCTCTTTGTTATTGTCGGCTGAACGGCTGCGCAGAATTAGAAAGTGGCCACGAAGAACTAAAGAGGACTTTCTGTGTGAGGTCATCATGAACTCTGTGGCCAAAAAACAATAATTGAAGGAGTGGCGGTACAGTGAAAAGAGGGACCAAAAGGAGAATGTGGCGCACCAGAATGAAGACATGGAGCAGCTCTTAAATGTTATGGAGTGCCAAGTGGACATGCTCCAGGTGCTACTAGCACTGCAAATTAAGCAGCTCCACGCCTGACTTCCCCTGCAGCCACTGTCGCAAAACTCTTTCCCATGCACCTCCCCCAGACACCGCCAATACACTCTTATCAACCTCCTGGCTCCAGTATGTACCTGCTGCATTCCACTCCTACCCAATGATGAGCTGCCAAAAAATTAACAACCGGTTCCCTCCTCCTCACCCCATGAGGGGGTCATGTCGCTCCCGGGACTCCTGCCCCATCCAACACCCCACGTTCCTTGACAGCCTCCCCCTGGGACTCCTGCCCCATCCACCCCCCTTCCCTGTCCCCTGACTGCCGCTGGAACCCCTGCCCCTGACTGCCCCCCACCACCCCATCCAACCCCTGCTCCTTCCTGACTTCCCCCCCGGGACCTTTGCCCCCATTCAATCCCCCTGTTCCCTGCCCTCTGACCGCCCCGACCCTAATCCACCCCCCCAACTCCCCTGCCCTCTATCCAACACCCCCACACTGCCCCCTGCCCCCTTACCGCGCTGCCTGGAGGTGGGGGCTGGGCTGGGGCCTCTGGGCCGGAGGCCGGAGCCGCTCAGCCGGGGCCAGGACCCTCGCCCGGAGCCAGAGCCGCGGGGCCGGGACCGGAGCCTCTCAGCCAGAGCTGGGGCGCTCGGCTGGGGCCGGGCTGGAGCCGCACCACCCGGCCGGCTGGGATCGGGGCCGGCTCAGAGCCATGCCGCCTGGCCGGAGTCGGGACCGGGAACCGGGTCGGAGCAGCCCCGCCCGGGGTTGGGGCCGGGCCTGGGGGCCGGGCTGGAGACGCGCCGCACGGCCGGCCGCAGTGGGGGCCGGGCCGGAGCCACGCCTCCCGGCCAGTCAGGACCAGCGCGATCCAGACCCACGCCGGTCGGGGCCGGGGTCGGGCTGGAGCTGTGCGGTGCCTGGAGCCCTCCTTGCGCCCCTGCCCCCCTGCCCCAGCTCACCTGCGGGAAGCCGCTGCTTCCTTCTCAGCCCTCCCAGGCATCCCGCGCAAACAGCTGATTCGCGGGAAGCCGGGGAGGGGGAGGAGAAGCCGGGGGAGCGTTCAGGGAAGGAGGCGGAGCGAGGTGAGCTGGGGCCGGGGGAAGGGCAGGGCAGGGAGCAGCTGGAGCTTTTGTTAAATTTAAAAGCCCTTTTAGAACCGGTTGTCCCGCGGCTTCTAAATTTAACAACCGGTTCCCATGAACCGGTGCGAACCGGCTCCAGCTCACCCCTGCTCCTACCCCATCACAGTCCAGCTCTGCGGACTCCCTGTACCCATTCCTCTGCAGTTTAGCCCTGCTGAAGTACAGTACCCACTGCACTGTACTCCAAAGGAGAAGGTTGCATATGATACCTGGTCATAAACAAGTCTTTAACCATCCCGGGACCCCCCCTTCCCCTGTCCCCCACAGTGCTGATATGTTTTTTTGTTTGTCTCTATCCTCTGGTTGTTGTTTTTTAATAAAATAATTATTTTGGTTTGAAAGCAATCTTTATTCAATTAATTGAAAACAAACAGAGCCGTACAAAGCAACAGGCAATTTTCTTACAGCTTCATAGTGCATTGTCTGCACCAATCAGAATCACCTCCTAGCATTATAAGCACTGCACTCCCGAGCATAGCAACAAATTTTAGTGGCTTTCAGCTTCAAATTGCTGCCTCAAGACATCCCTGATCTTTGCCCCATGCTGCACCCCTCTAATAGCCCTGGTCTCTGGCTGTTCAAATTCAGCCTCCAGGCGCTGAGCCTCAGCAGTCCAGCCCTGAGTGAAGCTTTCACCCTACCCTTCACAAATATTATGGAGCATACAGCACACAGCTATAAGCATAGGAATATTATCATCGGCCAGGTCTAGCCTCCCATATAGGCAGTTACAGTGGGCCTTTAAATGGCCAAAAGCACACTCAACAGCCATTCTGCACTTGATCAGTCTGTTGTTGAACTGCTCCTTGCTACTATCAAGGTGCCCTGTGTATGGCTTCATAAGCCACACCATTAAGGGGTAGGCAGGGTCTCCCAGGATCACAATGGGCATTTCAACTTCCCCTACAGTGATCTTCTGGTCCTGGAAGAAAGTCCCTGCTAGCAGCTTCCTGAACAGGCCAGTGTTCCAAAAGATGCATGTGTCATGCACCTTTCTGGACCAGCCTGTGTTAATGTATGTGAAATGCCCATGGTGATGCACAAGCGCTTGGAGAACCATTGAGAAGTACCCCTTGCAATTAATGTACTCGGTGGCTAGGCGTTCTGGTGCCTAGCCCCTCCATAGTTAGGGAAGCCCATTTATGCAAAGCCGTCCACAATGTCATACACGTTGCCCAGAGTCACAGTCTTTTGGAGCAGGATGCGATTAATAGCCCTGCACACTTCCGTCAACACAAGTCCAACGGTCGACTTTCCCACTCCGAACTGGTTAGCAACCGATCGGTAGCAGTCTGGAGTAGCCAGCTTCCACAGTGCAATCGCCACACTCTCCAATGACAGGGCAGCTCTCATTCTCATGTCCTTAGCCGCAGGGTTGGGGCAAGCTCATCATACAGTCCCATGAATCATAGTCCCATAGTCACACAGTCCCATCACACAGTCTCCAGGCATCTGAAGAAGTGGGTTTTTTACCCATGAAAGTTTATGCCAAAATAAATCTGTTAGTCTTTAAAGTGCCACCAGACTCCTTGTTGTTTTTGTGGATACAGACTATCACGGCTAGCCCTCTGATACTTAGTCCCATGAATGTGGCTTTCCTCACCCAGACATGCATGACGATGTGATCTCACCACTCAGTGCTTGTTTCCCGAGCCCAAAAGTGGCGTTCCGCTGTGGTCAGCATCTCCATGAATGCCACGAGCAATCTCGTGTCGTAGCTACTACGCAAGATCAATGCCACACTCCTATTGCCTTTGTAGTTTAAGGAATAACTCCACTGTCACTCATGATGTGTTAGAGCAAGCAGCATATTGGTCAACAGTGCGGGATCCATTCCTGCAGACCAAAGAGGTAGAGCGCGCAGTACACAAACTGTTGAAAGGTGGTGCCAAATGCAGACAGAAGCACAGGGATTGCTGGGGTGTGAAGCAATGCCTCACAGGGCATTGGGGCAGGACCCAGGATGCCCCCTAAGCCCCCCTGCCTTCACACAACTCTTAGCGACAGAAGAGGAAGAGATGCTCTATGGGATAGCTGGGCAGAGTGCACTGCTCCGAATACCGATGCAAGTGCCACAAGTGTGATTATGCTATTGTGCAGGCAGCTGACAATGTGAACACACAATAGCAGTTTCCCTCTCTGAGCAGTGCTGTAACTGCCGGCGCTGTAACTCTGCCAGTGCAGACATACCCTAACTGACTGAATTTCTTTAAGTCAGGATCCCTCCCCCAGTCCACAGCCGTTTCCTTTGTTCTTCGGGTGTTGTGGCTAGAAAGAAAGGGAGGAATATTTTCGGACATCAGCTCTCCATTCTTATAGTTCTTTCTCTTCTTCAAGAATCATCTCCAGCTGAGGTTCAGGAGACAGAAAGTCTGTGTGGATGGGAACCCCAAGCTATTTCTTTACCAAGATGTAGATTTTCCTCCCACATCCTCTTTCCTGCCAAAGAGTGGCCACTTAACTAGGTGATGGTCCATTTGGTTTTGTTGATGCCTGGCTGAGGCGTAAGCTTTCATTTTGCCTCTGAGAAACTGGTTTGTGGCTGCTCCGCAGACTTGGAACTTATCTTAGTAATACCATCCAGAGGAATTTCATAACTTGATATGCAAGGTTGCAACACATATTTTACCAGGACAATAATGATCAGCAAATTATGAGTTTTTGAATGATACCTCACAAGGCATACTTTGTATAAAATGTAGCATAGTCTTGTACAAGGGGTGAACATAGGGGTATAGACTGTCAAAGTATGCTTTGATTGCTTTACTTTTTTTTCTATCATTGGATAGGAAAAATCAGTTATAAGAGTGTTATATTCATAACTGAACAAAATGTGAGCCTACTATCTACTATACAGTCTGGGTTTTATGTTTATTTCATTAAACATCTCATAAAATGTAGTTATGGTGGAACTCTTGTTGTTTTCCACACACAAAAATAGTGCTACTATAGGATGAACTGGTAGAAACTATTATGTTAAAGTTGCCTAACACTTATGATTACAAAGGATTCTTGTGACCTTTTCTTTGAGAAGCATTAAAACCGGCAAAGTTTGCACTGGGACTTTGATATTCCACAGGGAGAAGTCTTTCAGGCTCCATGCCAATCAGATTCTACTAAGTTGCAAAGTGTTAAAAAACACCAACAAGAAGCTATACTGTCATGAAGCACCTTTATCAATGGATCAATCGGGGGTCAATTTGAATATTTTAGTAAAAAAAATCACAACCCTAACTGAAATAGTTAAACCAGAATAAAATCTGTGTGTACACCAGGCCTGACACAGGCTAATCAGGAAAACAGCTGTAGCCTGCTAAAACCATGGAATATTCAAAAGGATCTGGCTCTGCTCCCATCATAGCAACAGCAGCAGCATCAGGAACTCTATGGGAAACATCAGGGAACTCTTAGAGTGTCTATAGCAGGAGGAGAAAGCCAGGTTGTCCTTTTCTGAAAAACCCCTCATACCCACCTCAGACCTGGAACATAGCTGCAGCACACCTTCCCTACCCAGTGGCACTATATGGGGCAACAGCCCCCCAACTTGTGGGGGAGGAGAGATAAGCAAGAGAGGAAGTTCATCTAGGCTCCCCAGTCCCTCTGATCCAGCACTCAGGGGCACCATGTGGGCAGAAGCTAAAGTTCCACTTTCAAAAGTGACTTAGATGCCTGAATCCCTTTGTGGATCTCGCCTCTAATTGGGCACTTTAGGTGCGCAAGTCCAACATTTATATCATCAAACTCCCTGATCAGCTGCTGCCTTACCCTGTAGGCACAAAACATCCCTAGGATCTTCAGTTTCTGCCTGTAGAGATGAAAACAGATGCCCGATCCTGACACTGCTGAACTGCTCAGTGCATAGGTCATGACTATGCACCTCTAACTGCCACATTCCCCTTCCTATCTCACACAATCTGATAGGTGTTCTCAGGACATGCCAAACCCACACAGGATCCAGCTGATAAATAGGTGCTTTCCCTTATATCTAATAGCTCAATGTTAAGCACATCCCTTGCCCGCACCGCTTTCTGCCGCCCCCATTGGCCTGGGACGGCGAACCGCGGCCAGTGGGAGCCGCGATCGGCCGAACCTGCCGACGCGGCAGGTAAACAAACTGGCCCGTACCGCCAGGGTGCTTACCCTGGCGAGCTGCGTGCCAGAGGTTGCTGACCCCTGTCTTACTAGGTGCCTATCTGCATTTTCAGGCATCTAGATACCTTTGTAAATTTTTAAACTTTTAATAATGTGACTTAGGCTCCTAAGTCATGTTGGTGTGTTTGAAAATTTTGCCCTATATTCTTTGCATAGTCTCTTAGGAAATCCAGAATTGCAGTACACCTAACTGAACAAATTAAAGCATTGGGTTATCTGAAGGAATGAGCCAAGATTAGATGTTCTAAAAATCCAACAAACTTTAAGACAGCATGAGCCCTCACACAGCAATGGCTGCCTTATATAAAACTGTAAAATAGCAGCACTGCCCACCAAAAGAACACTTTGTTTTAATTTCCATTCCTCCAGTTTCTCTCTCAAATCACACCCACTTGCATCACAGTTAGAGGGGAAGGGAAAACCATTTCAATAATGTAGCATATATACCATAAATGTTTGGTTACACTCCAAATTAAATACATGTTTTTCACACACTCATTGACACAGGGGAGAAAGAGAGGGAGAGGGAGGGTGTGCAGATGGTTGTCAGTCTGTTATAATCAAATTCCACACCCCCTTCCTTCCCATTATTTGAATCCCAAAATGAAAGGTTTTCAAGGTGCCATTTGGGGGTTGGGTGGTAAAGATCTTGAACCCTGTAATGGGTCAAAATCTTCAAATTGTCCATCCTTGTGAAAGATGGTAGGAAGGTAACCTTTTCCTACTGACATGGTATGTAAAATTTCTATTGAAAGAAAGCACAGAACAAAGTCCAAATAGTGATGTGAATTAGAACTCTTTGTGAGGTTAGAGTTGTCATAGCAACAAGCCAAAGATGAGAAGATGAGAAGAAATGTACATACATTGGCCATGAGGAATATGTTTTATTGGTCACGTCCAATGGGACAAGGCTGCCACCTCTTTTGGATATTTGGCAGTGGGTTTGGAGGATGGCATGGGAAATGGAGTATCGACATCCATCATCACCGCATCAACTAGCATCAAAATATCTATAATGCCTACTGCTGCTTGCACCACTGCACACTGGGAAGAAGAGATTTCCTCTCCTTACACAATAGTGGCCATCCTTGCTCCTGATCCAGACATTCTCACTGGAGCAAATGAAGAGTCAGAATCTCCATGGCAATGTCCTGAGCAAAAGGGCCATTTCTAGGGGTGAGTGAGCAGAGAAGTCAACTTTGGTGCTTTCTTCCAGTGGTGCCATATGTCTGTTGGGTTTTTTGTTTGCTTTTTATTTATTTATATATTTATTTGTTTATTTGTGGCAGCTAGGACTGCTCCTACTGAACAACTTCTAAGGTATGAAACTAAGGCTCCCAACACGTTCAGTCTTTTGTCAATTTTGTGCCCACCTTGGTCCTCCTCCCTCTGTCACTTCTGGAGAGAGACAGAGAGGTATACACAAAATAAGATTTCGGTAGTCACTTGTGTGTCACTCTGAAGCCTAGAATGTCTGAGTCAATGTGAAGCAGTGGAAACAGTTACAAGCATGACTGAGAGCTCCTTTTGTTCAGGGTATCGCCATGATCAATCATCACTGGGATTTGCAGTCAGTTATCATCCAGTTTTTTTAAAGTTCTCACCCATTTTGACTTTACAAATTACACCAATGTGATACCAAGCCCTATATCTATGCTTTTCCAAGAGCCCTAGACCTATATCAGAGGTAACTCAACCAATCACCACCCTTACTCTACACCCAATTAAATTAGTTGTATGAGGGAGACTGAACAGTGGGTGGATTATTTAGCCCAACTGTGACAGTTCTTCAAAACCACCCAGAAAACAACTCAACCAGCACAAGCAATAACTCCAAACACATATGACCCTTATGGCAGCACATATACCTCAATAATTACCTTCACAAATCTCCCAGCACAACCCCCACATAACACCAAATACCCAAACACAACCCCTCCAAAACAAAAATCAACACAACAACCCTCAAAACAACACAACAGGCACACACAACAACCACAAATATGCATAGCCCCTCACTAGAGTACTTGCCAATTGCAGAAATCAATACATTTATCAGTATAACCGCCGAGACACAAACCAACATGAGTCTCCTATTACAAGACCACAATCAGCACATAAAATAACCCTAAACACACATACCCCCTCACCACAGCTCACACCCCTTATTCACCACCCACCCAAACTCAACACAAAATCTGCCAGTACAACACACACACTTGCATACCTTCACCTTCACCTATATGTATATATACCCACACACACAAAAAGTGTTTCAAGGTAAAATTTGTCCTGGTGTATACACACACACACACCACAAACTAGTCATAATCCAGGCTTCTGTTGCTCAAGTATATATATATAAAACTTAAGTATATATATTTCTCCTTCTGATTAATAAGAGACTTGCATGGCCAACCAGGGCAGATTTTACCTTGAAACACTATTACTGTGACCAGTCTAGCAAGATAAAAGCAATGCTGTTTGCTGTACCCTGTGGTGTTCCCATAACTGCAAGTATTGTAGATGGAAACTGCATTTTCTATATTGCACTGTTTCTTTTTTCCCTCTTCTTTCCTTTCAGTATGTGTTTGTCTTAAAAAAAGATACAGGTTTTGACTTGAACAATAAAAATTGAAAGGTACAATCGAAAATGAACTTTACCTTTTTTCCAGCAAGGACATTTCATAGTAGCTTAGGAATCATTTTTTTTTCTCTTTAGAAGTCCATAAAATTAGAGGAAGGGTATAAGATAAACTCTTACAATGAAAACTCAACTGTTAGGTTTTTTTTTTTCTTTTTCGTGTATTTAATACACGTTGGATAAAAATGGTTGATGGTGTAGAACAGTAGTTCTCAAACTTTTGTACTGGTGATGCCTTTCGCATAGGAAGCCTCTGAGTGTGACCCCCCCTTATAAATTAAAACCACTTTTAAATATATTTAACACCATTATAAATGCTGGAGGCACAGCGGGGTTTGGGGGAGAGATTAACAGCTCACAACCCCCCCATGTAATAACCTCACGACACCCTGAGGGGTCCCAACCCCCAGTGTAGAACAAGTGATGCCAAAACCTTGGCAACCAAACATAAATTGCTAAACCTCTGTGTTAAGAAGCAGAGGAATTATTGCTGAGTCATTCTTACAGGTGGATTCAATTAACTACACCCAGGATATAAAGGGAGTAGACCAAACTCTGCCTATTAGAATAGAACTGGCTGAGGAAGGTGGTTAATGGAGAATAGTCAAGCCTGAGAAAAAAAAATGAATGGTTATGTTGTTTATAAGTGACCACTAAAGCCAGACTGTAGGCAAGGGGTGAGTTTAGACACTAGCTTAGGCTCTTTGTACTCTCCTGGGGACAGAAGAGGAGCTTATTCATTGACAAATGTCAAATGCTACAGCTCTTAGTACATGTCTCTTTACAGATGGCATGTTAGTCATAGCTGCACCCCCTGGCTTGAAGTGGTTTCTATCATATACAGGGTTAACAGTTGGGTTCAATGGCTCTTAGCACCTCCCCCACCCCATTATATAAATTGTTCCAGCACCCCTGATATTAGTAAAGATATATTTGAAAGATACCCTTATTTTCAGTCATATGGATCTTTGCTTCTTGTCTACTTTTTGCCCCTTTCCTGACCAATAGTAACCAGAATTAGTGTTTGCATATTATTCAAACATTTTCTGTTCTATAGATGTATGGAGAGGGTTTATAGTGAAATCGAAATGCATTCTCTAACAGGATAGGAAAAAAATCCAAATTTGTTCCTTTGTTACAGTTGGGGTAAGGAAATTGTCTCAGTTATTTGTGTGGCTGTTTACATAGAGGCATTTTTTTAACTGAAGGTTTTCTCTGTGTGGCAGAAGACCCAGCACACAATTTCTGAAGCTTAAAATATAAACTTTAGAATCAGGCATAACAACAGTACTGGCTTTCTGGGGTTTTATGTGAGTGTTTCTGCCAATGAAATAAAGTATTTCTAACATTTTGGCCAGTAGTCTGGCCCAAACATGTGCTAGATGTAAAATACACTTCCTTCTATGGAATGTGGTATTTGCATGACTTAGTGGCACATGCTGTTAAACTATATGAATATAGAATACATCCCATTGCACACTCTATTTAACTAAGCAGCCAAATGAAATTGTGAAGGCAACCCGGGTCAGTATAATTTAAAGTATCTCAAAATCAGCCCTTGATTCCTTTAATGCCATAATAAACAAAAGCAGCTCAATGTGCTGTAACAGCCATCTAAGAGGCCACAGGCCAAAATTTCATATATGTATGTTATATAGTGGAACATTAATCCCTAGTGGAATCACCTAAAATGCAAAGATTAATGGAAAACCACAGAACTACTCTGTCAGTTTTTAGCAGATTTGTTTCATCTGATGGACTCAGATATTGAGAAAACAAGGAAGAATTATAAACAATCTTCTTTTTGGGTATATCTGATGTTCAAGGAAAATATCTCTGTGCCTATAATACATTGAGAAAACTGTTCAAGCATATCAGTTAAATGAGAATATTATCCCTATAAGGCTGGAAAGGTCATTGTGGCACTGGCTGCTTAAATGTTGCGCCCTGACAAATCTGATCCTACCTCAAGGCAACAGTTTAACTTGTGCAGCTGATTTTTCAGAATACATTCTAACACTTTCAGCTCTAAGTTGCCATACTTTGTACAGTCTGTTTCTGACGCACCCCTTTCACTTCATTCTAGTCCTCAGTTAGTTTTACGTGTACTTTGGCTATAATGATGCTGGTTTCCAACGTTCTGTTGCATATAGTTGGGCTATAGCATGGCTGGTTTACAAAGTACTTACTTTCACATGTTGTATAGATATGTTAATACTGAGATTTTCACGTGTGTGTGTGTGTTTTGTTACATTTCCCCCTTATAGGTATGCTGTTATAAGGCTTAAAGATGAGCAATGTGTGGGGTACACTGTGATAGGCTGAACTCAGTAGGATTGATCAGACTCTGTTCATGCATGACAATCCTTGCTTGAACACTTGGGTTATGTTCTATCATAAAGTAAATAAAACAAGAAACTACCCCTTTTAAAGGTAGGGGAGAAGTCTTGTTAGGCTTTCTTTGGCTGTGCTTCAAACAAATATAAAGTGATGGTTCCTTCTGCTGGAGAGAAGAATGTGTAAGTGTTGTTTACAGCACATAAGTGAAATTAATTGGTGTAAATTTTGTGAAGAAGTGAATTTAAAAAGTCATTAATTTTGATCAGCCTTATTTTTAGTGACCACATCCCAGAAATATTCAGTACCTTAATCACATTTCTTGATTAAAAACTGATGCTTCCATAAATACTCTGAGGGTCGTTTTGAATTTCATCTATAATATTCTGAGGTATTCATGCTCCATTTTGCCAAAGACAAGGAACTATCAAGAAGCAAGAAGCTTTAGGGGCACCATAAAAATGTTTGCCATTGAACTATAGTCATTCCCTACGACTAACAATTTCCATGCCAAAATCAATAAATTCTGGGCACTGTTTTAGCCTTGCAAAAATGTAGACATAGGATCAAGCCATGGATTTCAGTTCCCAATTCAGAGATGCATCCAAAGTTGAGGGGATGCAGACTCAGACAAATGATAAAGTAAATCTCAAAAATAACAGAATAAATAAGAGAATGATAGAACTCTAATCCAGAAAATCTGAGATACAAAAGTCTTGTATAAAGGAGATTCAGTCAGAGTAAAAATAAGGAAAAAGGCAATCAGTATGGGAACTAACTGCAGTCTTCTACAAATTACAAACTCTGGTAAAATTGTAATCTGTATAGGTGTTACTGATTGATTACCTAGGCAATTAGAGAACCCAACCTACATGAGGAATTTTAAGGACAGGACACAGAGTTACTGCAAGAACAAAACCCTGTGATAGAAGTAGCTGAAAACCTGCTTTGGGCTTGTCAAAGACTGAAGCAATAAAAAGTTTCTATGGAGTTCACATTAAATATAGTGAGGAAATAGCACACCTCAGTCACAAAAATGTTAGACTGCCTCTTCTTTTTATGTGGCATGTCTGTTAGTGGAGGTCTGCAACCATGGTAACTCGTTCTGTTTATCCAAAGAAAAAAATAGCTGGGATACAACATCATCCACCAAAGATCTTCTTTTTCTGTATTGGGTTCTTCTGCCATCAACTTTTCCTCCAGTGTCTATAAACATGCATTGCCTGCTGAACCTTTTAATGCGTCCTGGAAATCAATTCTGTCTTTTCATAAAATCTCCAACAGGTTTTGCTGAGTTTGAGTAGCCTACAATACTTTTTAATTAGTTATGCAGTTCTATGCATGATATTTTCAGAATTCTTCTATACCACCATAATTTAAAGAACAGTAGTTTTATTATTGATTGTCTGAATGTCCATATTTCCCAGCCATAATTCAACACAGAACCAACTGCAAAATTTTAAGAATTGCAATTTAGTCTTCAGATTTATGTACCTTTTATAAGATGTTGATTCTTCCAGAATGTTTTTCACTCTTGCTATTTTGGCACTGACTTCAGTATCCAATCTTCCACCTTCTGTAATGATGCATCCTAAGTAGCAATAATTTCTCACTTGCTGTGCAGCAAGACTGCCTTACCTGGAAAAAATACAGATGAATATCTTATGCACATGAAAATTCGGTTACTGATTTGGGATTTATCATGTCACAGTAAAATCATTTATTTAATGCATCAGTGCTTACATTTCTATGACACAAGAAAGAAAAATACTGTTATGCAATAATTGGTCATTAGAGGCATTTGTTTGGCCTACAGACAGCTACCTGCTGAATAGAAGGGAAAGTAACCTGATCCCCTGAAGAAGTCTTTCCCTAGGCAATAAAGACAGATTCTCTAGCTCAGGGGTCGGCAACCTCTGGCACATGGCTCGCCAGGATAAGCACCCTGGTGGACCGGGCCAGTTTGTTTACCTGCCGCGGTGGCAGGTTCGGCCGATCGCAGCTCCCACTGACCACGGTTCGCTGTCCCAGGCCAATGGGGGCTGCGGGAAGCGGCGCGGGCGAGGGATGTGCTGGCTGCGGCTTCCCGCCGCCCCCATTGGCCTGGGACGGCGAACCGCGGCCAGTGGGAGCCACGATCGGCCGATGCGGCAGGTGCTTACCCTGGCGAGCCGCGTGCCAGAGGTTGCCGACCCCTGCTCTAGCTGGTCAGTAAAGAGGATATTTTACCCAGAGGATGATGTTTGACCATCCTTTTCCTGAAGAGGAGACTGTTGATGAGGTAAGTGGGTCACATCGTCAAACCCTCTGAAGGAGACCTGGTTGACAAAGCTAGGCTCAAGTGTCATGGGCCCTTCTGTGTCAGAGTTTTATTGAACAGAGCCTAGTAGGGAACAGGACTCAAAGCTTCTGAACCTTTTGAGATTTTCCCATCACTCTTCTAAGAAACACACGCATTCTTCATATCAGAGGCAAAGAGAGACTTCGTAGTGACCTAAGCCCCAGATTTATGTCATGGTTTCCTTCTGCTGGGTAGCCAGAAGCAACAATGAAAAAAGGGGATACTGCTGTTATGCCTGAAACAGTGCTTCTAATGAGCTTCAGAAAATGTTGTAAAATGTTCTTATCTGGCCTACTTTTCATGGTTCCTGGCAAAAAGATTGTCGTTTGATGTAACTTATTTTCCTTTAAAATGTGAAAAATCACATTTACTCTACTTACCATGGCAGTGGGCACTTAAATAAAAACCACAGATAAATATAGCTTCTTTGGCTATTTAGATTTACTAACTCTCTGCTTCCTGAACAGTTCCTTACATTTTGGGGCTTCTTTGATAATAGATTTCTCATCCTCTTAATTATCTGTTTAATACAGGTACTATCATTCTCAAAGTGATCTCTTTCTGCTTACATTTTGTTGTTAAACATATTCTTTAGAAGCTCTTCCAAGACATAAATCAATATTATAAATAAAAAATCTTTTCTGCCTGTCCCAATTCTACACTCTCATCTTTTCCCTCTTCTAGTAAAACAGAAAAAAATGAATGTCTTTAAAATAAATCCATCCAAACAAATTTAAACTGTAATAATTCTAATAATTTATTAGATTTGATACAATTTTGTAATAGTATTTATCTCAGTTTTTGTTCCATGCCTCATGGCTTCCCTTGCCTTTAAAATTTCCCAGTGTCTCTTAATTCACAATAACTCTCTGAATGCTAAGATCCTCTAATAAGGACTACTTCTTAGAAGAAACAAGGGTAAATTAAACAGGCTTACATGAAGGCAAACAATTATTAAACAATCAGTCCTCTTTTATTCTTAGCAAACTTGTCAGTATAGTGGTGGGGAGAATCAAAGCAAAGGAATGATCTTTCTTGTGATGGAATATTTTATAAAAAGTACTGAACATATTAACTTTCTTTTATGAGCAGGAAGAGAAACACAAGCATATTTGAGGCTGGGAGGAAAGCTCACTCTAAATCTTTTACTTCAGAGTTTGAAAAGGAGACCTGATCAAGTTACTTGTTGTGTTGTAATTATTTGATGTACTTAGCCTTTTTAAACATTTGCCAATCATTTATGAAGAGACTCTGTTTTTTCCAAATGTTCCTAGATTAATAGCTTTTAAGGCCACAAAGGTCCATTAAATTATCTAGTGAAGCCTTCTGTATTACATTACATTAAATTTAATTTAGTTATTCTTGTATTGGGCCCAATAACTTTTTATGACTAAAGCGTCTCTTGCAGAAAGGCATACAATGTTCGTTTGAAGACTTCAACAGATGGACAATCCACATTTCCCTTGTCAGTTCTGAAAATGTATTCACTATTTGAGAGACAAGTTGGGTGAGAAGATATCTTTTATTGGACCAACTTCTGTCGGTGAAAGAGACAAGCTTTCAAGCTTACACAGATTTTTTTTTTTTTCAGATCTGAGAAAGGCACTCAGAGTGCCACAGCTAACTACAAGGTGGAACAGATTGCTTAGCATAAGGAGTTAACATGTTATGAGATACCATTCAAGGTGCAATGGGCAGTTAACGCCTCTGCAGTTATTAGACAATGGAGGGTTAGAGGATTATAAATTGTTGTAATGAGCCATAAATCCAATATCTTTAAGTCCCTGATGTTCAGTTTCTAACAAAGTTATGAATTTATGCTCCCAGGCTCATAAGGGGTCAGATGCGGAGCCTGGAAGGGGAGATCATTTTCTGAAAACATTTGCCTATGGGTGATATGATGATTTTATCTTTTATCATTTTTCTGAGAATTCATTTTTGAGCATGGTGATTGTCTGGTTTCACTCATACAGTCATTATTGGGACATTTAGTGCCCTGGATGCAGATACACCACATGTTTGATATGCATGTGTAAGACCACATGTTTGATATGCATGTGAGAAGTGTGTTGGGGTGGGGGGGATAGTGGAGAGATGTCTGAAAGTTTTTCTTCTGTTCTTCTTGCAGGGTTAGATGAGTTGGTGTGTCCTGGTCTGTTGGGAGTTTCCTTCTGATGATGAGGTTGGAGGGTTATTTGAGGGCTAGAAGAGGAGGTTCAGGAAAGATTTTCTTCAGAATGTGGTCACCATAGAATATGGGTTGTAATTGTTTAATGATACCCCAGATAGGTTCCAGTAAGGAGTGGTGGGTGACAACTAGGGGGGTGTGGTAAGGATTTCCCTCTCACCCATATTGAAACAGGTTCTCTCAGGGTATTTGGGTGGCCTGTTCCATGATGTGATCTACTTCTCTTGTGGAGTGTCCTTGTTTGGTGAAGGCAGTTTTAAGTGTGTTAAAGTGTTTATCCTAGACTTTATCTTTAGAGCATATTCTGTGGTATCTGAGTGTCCAGCTGTAGATAACATATATTTTGGTGTGTTTGGGGTGGTTACTGGATCTGTGAAGGTAGGTGTGACATTCCCCTCTGGTGTTATCTGGACCGGTGATCTGCTAGGTCACTCTAATCCTTGACTCTGGGAGCCAGCCTTACCCTGCTCTGCTGTGAGAACCCCCACTCCTGGACTGTTCACACACAGACTCTGGCATGTAAACTGCTCCTTGGCTTGTGCAACCGAATGACACTAACCAATATCTCTGGTCCCAGACACAACCCTAGGAACCTCCATCTTGCAGTGTCCAGTTAGGCGCACTGGATGCTGCAAGCTTATATGAGTTTGTCAATTTAACAAAGAAATTGATATGTACCAGGCTTTTTATCCCAAGGGGAGTCATTGACATGCCTCAAACCAAACACACTGCTTCAAGTAGAATAAACAAACAGATTTATTACTACAGAGATAAATTTTAAGTGATTATAAGTCAAAGCATAACAAGTCAGATTTGGTGAAATGAAATAAAAGCAAAACACATTCTAAGCTGATCTTAACACTTTCAGTGCCTTTACAAACTTAGATGCTTCTCACCACAGGCTGGCTGGTTGCCCTTCAGCCAGGCTCTCCCCTTTGATCAGTGTTTCAGTCGCTTGGTGGGGTGTCTGTAGATGCAGGTGGAAGAGAGAGGAAGAGCATGGCAAATGTCTCCCTTTTATCATGTTCTTTCTTCCCTGTTGGCTTTGCCCCCCCCCCCTTTCAGAGTCAGGTGAGCATTACCTCATCACAGTCCCAAACTGACCAAAGGAAGGGGGGTGACTCACTCAAGAGTCCAACAGATCCTTTTGTTGCTGCCTAGGCCAGGGTCCTTTGTTCCTGTGAGGCTGGGCTGGGTTTGTCCCATACATGCCCTGATGAGGTGTGAACTGCTTCTGCCCTTGGAGAGTTTTGCCTGGGCTTATTTTAAGACAGGAAGACACATTTTCAGCCTCATAACTATATACATGAAATTATAACTTATAACATTACTATAACATTGCTATAACAACAGTTACTATAACATCACTATAACAACAATGCTCAGTGCATCATGAGCCTTCCGAAGACACCCAACATGACAAACTTTGCCTTGGATATCACACAATCATTTTATAAAGATGAACATGGGGGGTGTAGGGTGTTCCCCCGAGGTACAGTGCGAAACAGTAGGTGTGGTGATATGTGGGTATCTTGCATATGTAGAGTTCTCTGTTCAAGCTGATTGTGGTGTCCAGGAAGTTGATGTTGGTGTGGGAGTGTACTAGAGAGAATTTAATGGATAGGTGATGGTTGCTGAAGTTGTGGTGGAAATCTGAGGCAGTTTAGGTTGTCTGTCTAGAGGATGAATATATCATCAGTGTATCGCATTGGTTTTGTGGAGCATTTGCCCAGAAATTCTCCCTGAAAGAGGCCTTTTGTAATAACAACAGGTTTGGGTGGTTTTTTTTTTGCAAATTTCAGCAAATGGTTTGTCTACAAATTTTTACTTTACTTGTTAGCCACTTTCTCATGCATGAAATTTGACACATTAGCTAGGTTACATGATAATGTTTTTGCTCCCTCATTGGATGACTGAAACATTTAATAAAGGAAAATAATGAATAGTAAATAATAAATACCTCTTTTTTAAGCATGAATAACCCGTTAAGACATTAAAGAATAGATATCCTCCAAACATTGTTTTCAAAAAAGGCATTCACACAAATGTTTGTGAATAGAAAATAAAACGTAGCATGAACATAGCAAAACCAAACTGCCATTCAGAATTCAAATGACTTACTGCAGAAAATTGTTTGCTAGTGTCCAGTCAGAAGTGCTGCAAAACAAAAGACAGTCCACACTGTATTACATGAGGGACTAAAGGGACTTGGCTGATCCTGTTAAATCCTCTCTCCTTCCTTTCTTTAAACGGACTTGAAGAAGAACTCTGTGTAAGCTTGAAAGCTTGTCACTTTCACCAACAGAAGTTGATCTAATAAAAGATATTACCTCACCCACCCTTTGGCAGAAGCCTTTCTTTTCTGCCTTCTTTTCAGGAACCCAGTTTAGAGAGCAGAAGCGGGTGGAGCTGGGAAGGAGATAGCAAATTCCAAGCCCTTCAGTGAAGCACTACAGAGTGCAGATGGGATATAGCAGTGTGCAGTCCCTTCAGTACAACAGTAACATGGAGTGCAATCGAGATTGGAGGGGCTGCTGAAGGTCTAGCCCTTAAGACAGCACTCCCTCTATTGAAACTATAGAACAGTGCTGATTGCTTTAGCCTGAGCAACCTTAGTGCAGAAATCCATCCCCAACTCATGAGCCCAAGTGGAGGAAAGCTGAGGTAGGGGGAATGAAAAAGCTGTCAGGTTTGTGGCATCAAGGGGGTAACCATGCCTTTAACAGGGAAGCAAAGAGGGTGCAAGGCAGCCTACGTCCTGCTGAAGTGGTTCAAAGGGTGCTCCTTGTGTCTTTGCAAAGTGGGGAAAGACAGAAAGCAGAATGGAAGGAGCTGATTGGTCATTGTCACAATGAGGAAGAGAAAATGATGAGAGTTACAACAGAGGAGCTATTGGGCAATGGGGAAAATTTATTTATTTGGGGAGGCAGAAGAACCCCCAAACTATTTAGTTGATTGATTTTGTTTGGGATATCAGAAATGAGTGAAGGGGAATTAAAGAGGGGTAGAAGCAGAGGTGTTTTATTGTAATGGTATCTATTTGACTGCCCCAACCATAACCTTTATTTTTTGTGCACCAGCTACCATTGGATGGTGATTGACTCATTTTCCCCATACTGTGCAATAATATCCCATATTCTAATTCACTCTATGCAAAGGATTTTACTATTTTTTCTATGAATATGCTTGTTAAAATTCTTCTGCAAAGCTGTTTTCTGATTTATTATGTAATCTTCTTCAGACACCCTGTGTCATGCAAGCAAAAGTTTCCCTATTCAGAAAAATAAACAAACAAAAGCACTGGAGGAGAAACTGATTGAAAAACTCCATGAGGCTGAACATATAAGGCGGGGGTCGGCAACCTCTGGCACGGGGCTCGCCAGGGTAAGCACTCTGGTGGGCCGGGCCAGTTTGTTTACCTGCCGCGTCGGCAGATTCGGCCGATCACGGCTCCCACTGGCCGCGGTTCGCCGTCCCAGGCCAATGGGGGCGGCAGGAAGCCGCAGCCAGCATATCCCTCGCCTGCGCCACTTCCCGCCACCCCCATTGGCCTGGGATGGTGAACCGCAGCCAGTGGGAGCCGTGATCAGCCAAACCTGCGGACGTGGCAGGTAAACAAACTGGCCCAGCCTGCCAGGATGCTTATCCTGGGGAGCCGCGTGCCAGAGGTTGCCGACCCCTGATATAAGGTTTCTAAAGCATGCTGCCATCCGGAGGAAGGCCACTGTGCAGATCCACTACAAGGACAGCTAATCCCACAACATTATTCCTTTGATAACCTTGCTCCTCTAGGAGACCAATCTTTAGGAGCAATTGCCTACCTTCCCAGTACCTGTGCTCTACCCCAGAGGGAGATAGCGGCATAACATTAAAGTTAAAGGTGGTCCAAGCTGCCTTAGATCCTGAATAGAACTCTTCTGGGTTTGGAGAAGACTGTGGCAATAATGGCTTATCTACATGGGAGAGTTTTACCAGTTATACCAGTATAAAAAAACTGGTATTAACTCCTATGTGAGCACTCTTATTTTGATATGAGTGGCTTTTTTGGTGTAGCTTAAACACTTTGCAAATTGACATAAGATACGTTGAAAAAATAGCCCTCTTAAAATGTGTCCATGGGGGGAGTTATACTGCTATAACTATATTGGTTTAAATATTGGGAGGTCTAGATTGGATATTAGGAAACACTATTTCACTAGGAGGGTGGTGAAGCACTGGAATGGGTTACCTAGGGAGGTGGTGGAATCTCCTTCCTTAGAGGTTTTTAAGGCCCGGCTTGACAAAGCCCTGGCTGGGATGATTTAGTTGGCGTTGGTCTCTTCCAACCATAATCTTCTATGATTCTATGAAATTCACACATTAGCTTATACTGGTATAACTTTTCCATGTAGACACACCCATAGAATAGCAAATCCCTGGTTCTGCACCTCTACCCTGATACATGTCTTCTAACCCCCAGCTATACACATTGTTCATATGGAATGTTTTGCAGGCTGCGGAAGCATGTAGTGGAGCCACCACTCCACATTTCTGCTACTCTTTAGCTAGTATTTCTGCTACCTTTCCCCCTTTAAAGCATAGATTGGAGGGGAATTATGGACCCGACTATTTACACTGTTATGGAAATTCTAAATGTGTAACTGCTTAAACTACTCTACTTCTGTTAAAAGTTGGATAAGTAAAATAAATGTCTAGCCATCCCCTATAGCTAGTCTAAAAGTTGCTACACCAAATTGCACCAGCTGAGAATCTGGACAGGTAATGGCTCTACGAAATACAGGTTTTTTTTCTAATTTTCACAGGCTTGTAAATGTCCAGGTAAATTTAGCCCAAAGATTCTATGAAGAAATCTTCCATTGTTCATGACCCTATTGGGATTAATAAAAAATTCCCCCTACGTAAACAGATGCAAATTGTTTATTCACTAATACAAAAAATGTTATAACTTTAGTGATTTACTACTACTAAAAAAAAGTCAAAGGGAGGAGACCTGCAACAAAAATAGTAAAAATGTAATAACATTTTAGTGCTTCTATGTTTTTATTAATATTTAATGCTAATAATAATATAATATATGGAGATATACCTATCTCATAGAGCTGGAAGGGACCCCGAAGGGTCATCAAGTCCAGCCCCCTGCCTTCACTAGAAGGACCAATTTTGCCCCAGATCCCTAAGTGGCCCCCTCAGGATTGAACTCACAACCCTGGGTTTAGCAGGCCAATGCTCAAACCACTGAGCTATCCCTCCCCCCTAATGTAATAAGCTACCATTTCTAAAAACTTTAGGAACAGAGAAAGATTCCCATAGAAAAAGGAAAAACTCCAAATAGTGGACTACCCTTGGGGCACTGTAGTTTTTCTGTTTTGTCTGGCAAAGGAATGAGTATACTGTAACCCCATGGCTTACATTGATGACTAAAGTTCAGGGTCTGATCCTGTAAACAAACTAGTCCTCTAGGGCAGTGGTTCTCAAAGCCGGTCTGCTGCTTGTTCAGGGAAAGCCCCTGGTGGGCCAGGCCGGTTTGTTTACCTGGTGCGCCCGCAGGTTCAGCCGATCATGGCTCCCACTGGCCGTGGTTCGCCGCTCCAGGCCAATGGGGGCTGCGGGAAGTAGCGCAGGCCGAGGGATGTGCTGGCCGCCACTTCCCGGCGCCCCTATTGGCCTGGAGCAGTGAACCGCGGCCAGTGGGAGCCACGATCGACTGAACCTGCTGACGCGGCAGGCAAAGAAGCCGACCCGGCCTGCCCGGGGCTTTCCCTGAACAAGCGGCGGACCGGCTTTGAGAACCACTGCTGTAGGGTCTGGTCACCCTTTCTAGCAAGAGGCTTGTCTGACAGACAAACTAGCTCAGTCTGTGTGCTGCATCCAGAGACTGAAATGAAACACTTCTCTCCCTGCTAAACAGTGCCAAACTGAGCTAGGTTGCCTCCTCTTAACTCCCCTGTCCATGTCTACTGTAAGTGTAGTGGGGTGGGGGGCAAATGGGTCCACAGGCATTCATTAATTCTCTTGTTGCCAGTGAAGGGCCTCTATCTCCCCTCAAACATTCTCCTTCTCAGAACCTTACTTTCAACACCATTCTTCCCACCAGCTCACCTCCATATCAGGAGAAAATGTCTGCATTTTGGTGAGCACTCACAGCCCTACATGGGGGACAGAATGTGAAGGGACAGGTACCATTACATGAGGTGGGGGTTGGTGACTTTCTTGTCATGGACTTATTGTAGAGGGACATGATCAGTGACCAGGGTAAATATGTTCTTGAGAAGGTAATATCAGAGTGTCTTCATGGTATGTTTTACTGATAAGCCCTTTTTTTCTATAGCAGAGTAGACCTTCTCTTTTGGAAACAGTTTGCGGCTCAGGTAGAGGACAGACTGTTCCTTGCCTTCAGCCACCAAGGACAAGACGGTGCCTTCCCAATTTCAGTGTCATCAATTTGTAGGAGGAATTCCTTCATGAAGTCCAGGCTGTATAAAATGGGCTTCCTACAGAGGTCAGCCTTTAGGATCTCACAGGATTCAGTCAATAGACATTTCTTGGGCTGCTGGTCGTGAGCAGATGAGTGAGAGGAGCATCAATAGCTGAGAAACCAGCTGCAAACCAGTGGTAATATCCCACCAGCCCGCAAAACTGATGCACCTATTTTTTTGCGCATGGACCTGTTCAAGCCCTCAAGGCCTGGACCTCATCTGCAAGGGACCTTATCTGTTTCAGTTTTCACCAAAGAGGTTAGTAGTAATTGGATATCTAATATAGTGAATGATCATGAAAATGAAGTAGGATCTGAGGCTAAAATAGGGAAAGAACAAGTTCAAAATTACATAGACAAGCTAGATGTCTTCAAGTCACCAGGGTTTGATGAAATCCATTCAGACCGAGGAGATATCTGAGTCATTAGCAATTATCTTTGAAAAGTCATGGAAGAAATGAGAAATTCCAGAGGATTGGAAAAGGGTGAATATAGTGCCAATCTATAAAAAGGGAAATAAGGACAACCCGGGGAATTACAAACCAGTCAGTTTAACTTCAGTACCTGGAAAGATAATGGAGCAAATAATTAAGCAATCAATTTACAAACACCTAAAAGATAATAAGGTGATAAGTAACAGCATGGATTTGTCAAGAACAAATTGTCTCAAACCAACCAAATAGCTTTTTTTTACAGGGTAACAAGTCTGAGTAACATTTTCAAGCAAAACCTTTTCAGTTTCTTGGACTTCTGTTCTTGTCTCAGGGTTTTAACCACCAGCGGCACGAGTCCCACAGTGACATCATGTAGGGCTATGCCCCTGGGGAATATTATTCCTCCCAAAATTGCTGGTGGAGAGTTTCCTCTGAGATATTCAAAGATTCTAAAATGGCTGCCTTGACTTGGTCATGATCCTGTGTCATCACTGGGTTCAGCCCACAGTAGGTGGCTTGTGCCATCCTAGTCAAGCATATGGCCAATAAGATGGCTGATTGCTCCAGCAGCCACAATGCTTCATCTTTCACCCTTTCAAAAGTTTCAAAAAATGCTGCTGAGCCATCTTTAGCCTACCGCCTTCAGTCAGGCCAGAAACGCAGGCATCAAAAGATCCTGTATTGGAGGGCCAACCCTTTAAATGAGGCTGCCAGAGAATCGCAACCTGTTGTACCAGCTGTTGTTGCTGAGTCTCAGATCAACTGCTTCTGTGGAGTGGCTGTAAGAGCTGCTGTTCGTGTTGGGCATCCTGCTCCATCATCCATTTCAGTAATTGTTCTGTGTCTCTACTGCCAGGGAGCAGCTTCCTTACAGGTAATGTGTTTTGTTTGTGTGTGTGTTAAAGTTCTGACCTGCTCCCTTCCACAAAGGAAAGGGTGCCATGTTCTCCACCAAATTTGTGCCTCATGGATAGTTAGGGCACAACTCACCCAGCTACATGTCTCTGCTGGTAGGTCACTGTCTCTGCAAGATCCACGGTAGCTGTGCTTTAGCCTTCTTGTCAAGGCATACCTCAGACCTACCCCTCCCAATGTGTGAAGGTCTACACAGAACAGAAATCAGGATCCAAAAAATCACAACTCAAAATTGGGTCATCGGATGAACCTTCAGTGAGGCCCCACCGTTCTATTAATGGCTTGTCTTCAAACAATCCAAACATCAATTGGTCCCCTAGGGTTTGTTCGTCCCTTGTAGCAGGAGCTTAGATGATTGACAAACTAACTCAGTTTCTGGGTTGTAACCAAGCTTTTCTCACATTGGAAGCAGAGCTTTGTTCTCCTTGGGCAGCTGTGAACTGGACTGGGTCTCCTCCTTTTAACTCCCCTTTTCATGCCTGGGATTTTCCACAAGTGTCACTGGGAGGGACCACCTGGGTCAACAGACTCTTACCCTCTTGTTGTTGGGGTGGAGCCTCTCTGCCCCATCAGAGCCCCTTTCAATAAAAATAAGTAATTATCTCAATTTTATAAATAGGAAAATTGAGACACAAAGAGGATAAGGCAAACATTTCCAAAGTTGGGGGCCTAAGTTAGACCAAAAAATGCTCAGTATCTCTGAAATCAGCCCATTTTGTTGGGTGTTTAAGTATGGATTTAGCAGGGCCAGCTCTANTTTTGCAATAGTACTTTCAATTGAAATTAATGCCAGTCCTGACATACGATTTTGAGACATGGTGGACCTCAAATAATTTTTTAGTAATTTCAGTTTTGAGAAACTGCGCTCACCAGAAGCCACTGATACTGGTAATGTTAAAAGAATGCGTAATGCTATAGCAGTGTTTGGAGTGAAAAAATCATTTCTTGCTATAAATTCTAATACTTTTAGAGGAGAAGTTTTAGGACTTATTAGCTCAGATAAAGCTATTAATTCATCATACAATTCTACTGCATCAATGTCAGCAGCGTTATCAGTACTGAGCACTAAATGTAGGTCTTGGCACTGCTTCATGAGGTCTTCTTTGGAAAACTGATTTTTAATATTTCCAATATCGTATAAAAATTCAAAAGTTTCACAATGACCATGCAACTGACAAAATCTTTCTTCAATGGAAGTTATAGCTACATCCAAAATACAATAGAAACATTCAACTTTAAACCTTTCGTTTGGATCGAGAATAGGATCATCATGAGCCTCATAACAAAACTGTCTTGTTTTTTTCCGAGGACGAATGAATTGTTGAGGTACAAACATCAGTTCAAAATCAAGATCCTCTGCTATTGTTGTTGCTTCTTTGACAGTTTCTTCAAATCCTTCATCTGAACGGTATTTTTTTAAATATTCCAGCATTTTATTCAAAATCATCTTTGCCTCGGATATGTCTGTGGTTATGTTCTGCATAACTTTGCTGGTCAAATTAATTTGATTTAGAATATTATGCCAAATAACCGTGCAACATGAAAATTGAAACTGCATCATTTTCTGAGCCAATGTTTCAGCTTCATGTCGAAATGAAGGATCATAGGACATGTCCTGGCTTATTTCGAATAGTGCATTGTAAATCTCTCCTGATGCAAATTTCGCCAGTCATTAAAACCTGCAGTTGCCAGAAGAATGTCCGAGTTACAGAACAGTTTGCAGCAAAAACAAAAAACTACATCTTTGGTCTGTGAATACACTAACCACGATCTATTAATTTGTTTCCCATTTTTCATTTTTTTCTTCATCCTGGATGGCATAAATCGATGATTCGACTCATTAAATGGATATTCAAATGTAGGATCTAGTTTTGAAGGACCTTTTTTCACAATAATCATTCACATTGCATCAGTAATTATTGTCGGCCATGTACTTGGATCCAATCCTATGTCAGTCTCTCCACCTTCCAATAATTGTTCTTCAGTTTTAGATTTGGATAACAGTTCTTCGTTTCTGGACTCTTCAGCTGAAGTAGTAAATCTTTGGATGGATTGTGATTGTTCGTCTTTATCAGTTAGCGAAGGTAATCTTTGGTCAGATTGTTGTTCATCTTTATCAGTTGATAAAGGTAATCTTTGGTTCGATTGGTCTTCATCAGTTGATGAATAATCACCTTCAGTGCATTGCTTAGAGCTTTCTCCTTGATTGTCGACTTTTTTAAAAAAGTACGAGATAGTTTTTCTAATTCTTTTTGCCGTTTCTCTCTTTGTTGCCGGTAGACAGCACCGGAAAGTCATTTTCATTTTTGTCCCTGCATTTTAGCCCTATAACCACTGGCACCGATGCAAAATGGAAATTAGTGTGAATGGCGCCGATAGAGCAGCACAGTACACACACGTAATCGTGATTTGAGTGACCGTGTCACAACGGGACATGATATTTTTCACGTCACGCTCCTATTGCACTACTGTACTTGCCGTAGGTAAGGCGCTAGTCATTGGGGCGAGAGAGCTCTCCACGAGCTCAGATACACACTGGAGCCAGTCCTGCTGGCGTTTTCCCAGTCCTGAGGCAGCCCAGCTGGGAGCCCGAGGGGCATGCAGTGGAGAGAGCTATGGGGCTGGAGGAGCCAAGGAAGAGGTGCTGGGCTTGCTGGACATATGCTGCCCCTCTCTGCCATGTTGCTCACCCCCTGAAGGGGGGGGACGCAGAAGGAGTCTCCAGGCACTAGAGCAGGGGTCAGCAACCTTTCAGAAGTGGTGTGCCGAGTCTTCATTTATTCACTCTGATTTAAGGTGTCGCGTGCCAGTAATACATTTTAACGTTTTTAGAAGGTCTCTTTCTATAAGTCTATAATATATAACTAAACTATTGTTGTATGTAAAGTAAATAAGGTTTTTAAAATGTTTAAGAAACTTCATTTAAAATTAAATTAAAATGCAGAGCCCCCCAGACCGGTGGCCAGGACCCGGGCAGTGTGAGTGCCACTGAAAATCAGCTCGCGTGCCGCCTTCGGCACACGTGCCATAGGTTGCCTACCCCTGCACTAGGGTGTTGTGAGGGGCTGGGGAGGGAGGCAGCAGCCTCTGGGGCTCCAGCAGGCAGAAGCTCCCCAGGGGTCCCGGGGACCCTCCCGCCCGGCCCGACTCTTACCTTACTGCGGATCTGGCCCGAGGTGGATTCATCTCCCATCACCACCGCTCCCGTGGATGGGGGTTGGGGCTGCTGCTGGATCCCAGCCCCGCTCATCCTCGGTCTTCGCCTTGGCCCCGGCACAAGTTTGGCTCAGCCCGGGCTGCCGCTATGCTCCCCTCTCCCCTCCCTGGCAGGAGGCGGCACAGAGGGGAGGAGGCGGCAGAGGCGGGGACAAGCTGAGGAAGAGTGGCCCACCTGGGCACCATGTTCCACCCGTCCTTTGCAGCCAGGGCAGGGCGGCGCTACCGGCTCCCGCCTGAGAGGTGGCCGCTGACCATGGGAGAGCGCCGGGGACAAGCCGAGGAGGAGCGGCCTGTCCTCTGCAGCCGGGGCAGGGCTGCGCTACCGGCTCCCGCCGCTCTCCCACGGTCAGCGGCCACCCCCCGCTCGGGCGGGAGCCGGTAGCGCAGCCCTGCCCGGCTGCAGAGGACAGGCCGCTCCTCCTCGGCTTGCAGCGGCGGGGACAAGCTGAGGAGGAGCGGCCCGTCCTCTGCAGCCGGGGCAGGGCCGTGCTACCGGCTCCCGCCTGAGGGCGGTGGTTGGCTGCTGCCCGTGGGAGAGCAGCAGGGACACACTCCCCACTTAGCCGGCTCCCTGCCCCGCTGCACCCTGGTGGCAGAACAACAAGCTGTTTACCGCCCCCTGGGGCGGTCAGGATCCAGCCCAGGATGCTGCCTCAGGTTTGAGCTGGGGCCCCAGCATTATGCCACCCCATATATTTTGCCGCCCTAGGCACCTGCTTGTTTAGCTGGTGCCTAGAGCCGCCCCTGAGATTTAGGAACCTAACTTTGACAATTTTGATCCATGTTCACAAAGGAAGATGGTGACAAAACCAAGGATTGAATCCAGGTCTCTGTCTGTAATCACAATACAGTTTGGAGAGGTGAGGAGAATAGGCACATTGTGGCCTACCTTAAAAAAATCAACAGCTACAGAAATCAGTTCTGCTGCTTTATTTTTCTGTTCCTGTGAAAGGATTGTTTTTGTCTTTCATGCCTTTCATGTCTATGCACCTTTCAGGACAAACTGAGGACATTCTGTAAACCAGAGACATAATCCTAGTCTCCAAACACAGACGCTTAAATTGGAATGCTGGTTTAGAGGCAAGCACCACAGGCTCCAGTATAACTAAAGCACTGAAAGGGAAATGTGTCAAGAATACGCAGGAGTGGAAGAGTGAAATGATTGCCATAACTCTCATAGCTAGTGTTCATATTGTAGAAATGCTACCTGTGTCCATATACCTTCCCATTATCTGGCGGTTGCCACAAGGAAGAGGAATACAATTGTTCACTCCCAGTCTATTGGAGAAAACCTCAATGGTTCAGAATCCTTTAAATTGCTGTTGCTGTTGTGTAATATTTGCAAACTGAATAAATTCTACCATGGCGTCTGGATAATGAGTAAGGTGCTTGGAGAAAAAAAGTAAACAAGCTCAGTCTGTTTCATATTCCCTCTTATCCTTTAGAAAAATGATTATTACTAAGCATGGTGAGAAGAGTTATATTGATTACTTTGGCTAGTTCTTTTCTCCAGGTGACCAATTGGAATGGTGTGAAAAATATAAAATGTTATTTTTCCTAGACAATAGCATTGGACACAGTACTTGATCATAACTCCTAGGCAGTGGTCCCCAGATGTTCTTTCTTGGCTCTCTAATTCATGTTTTGACTCCTCAATAAAACATCAAAAAAATAATTTTGGGACCCTCCTCATATCTATGTATAAAAAGGGAGGATGGTCTCAATAACCATTGGGATCATGACCCCTTCCTTTACTGTTACTGAAAATAATAGCAAATATTCACTAATGCCATATGGAATCAAGTGGTTTTGGTTTCAGGCTTTTATGAAAACTTTGTATTTTTACGCTTCAATGCATGTGAGTTCATACCCCATGAGATATGGCCTTGTGGCTGAGGTTAGAACAAACATCCAAACTCAAAGAAAACCACAGCTGAAATGATTGAGGTTTGTATGTTTTCTACCTAAACAATACATTGGTCCAGGTTTATTTTAAAACTAAGTTGCCTCAAAATTGTGCACAAGGTTGCTTGAAACTTAACCCAGGTTTGCTGAAGGGTTTGCAAACCTTGGCACAACATACACAAGTTTCAAGTTTGGAATTAAATTTTTGCCTAGCTCTAACTGGATAATTCATTTAATCTGAGCAACAGCATCATGTTCTGTGTGATGATCCATCTCCTCATTAGTATTCTTGTATTATCAGCAAAAACAAATCTTTTACACAATTTTACACTATTTAAATATGTAGATAATTTTCAGCTGCAGAAATAAGTAAGTATCAGGATTGTGCTTATTGAATTCAGACAGTCGGATCTTCTGATGTCACACACTGAGTGAAGTAGGATCCTAGGTCAGTCCAGGCAAAAGTGAAGGCAGAGAGAAATACTTTGAAGAATTGGCAGTTTCTGATCACAACCTCAACTAAGGGCATATATCCCTAATTGATAAGTTGGTCCATAACCTGCTAGATTCATCTATTTTCCTGGACTCCCAGATAGCAGTGATCGTCAAAATGATTTCTTTTCCTCGACAGTCTGGCCAGGAGACTGCACCCAATTTCCTGTCAGATAAGAACATAGCCATGTTGATTGAGACCTTTATTACTGAAGCTGGAGACTATTGAAACATACTTATACCTGTTAGCATAAAAGTAACATGGAAGTTACAGGTGGTACAGCATGCAACAGCCTGCTTTCTCTATGGGGTAGATCAGCAAGAGCACATTCAATCAATGCTTGTGATTTATGATTTACACACTAGTTCAGGGATCTGCAACCTTTGGCATGTGGCTTGCCAGGGTAATCACCCTGGCGGGCTAGGCCAGTTTGTTTATGTGCCGTGTCCGCAGTGTTCAGCCGATCACAGCTCCCACTGGCCACCGTTCGCCGCTCCAGGCCAATGGGGGCTGCAGGAAGCGGCGGCCAGCACATCCCTCGGCCCGCGCTGCTTCCCGCAGCCCCCATTGGCCTGGGACGGCGAACCACGGCCAGTGGGAGCCGCGATCGGCTGAACCTGCAGACGTGGCAGGTAAACAAAATGGCCCGGCCCCCCACGGTAAGCACCCTGGCGAGCCGCATGCCAAAGGTTGCCGAGCCCTGAACTAGTTGGTCATCTGGGGTGAGTACTATTCAAAGTTCTCATCTTTATTTCTAAATGCCTAAAGTGGTTATAGCTATAAGAACAGACCAAAGGTCCATCTAGCCCAGTATCCTGTCTTCTGACAGTGGCCAATGCTAGGTGCCCCAGAGGGAGTGAACGGAACAGGTCATCAACAAGTGATCCATCCCCTATCACCCATTCCCAGCTTTTGGCAAACAGCCTAGGGACACCATCCCTGCCAATTCTGGTTAATAGCCATTGATGGACCTATCCTCCATGAATTTATCTATTCCCCCCCCTTTTTGTTTTACAGACCATCTATCATAAAAAAAAAACCCTTTTTCTCTGTGCTCTAGCAGGGAAGCTCAGATCTGCAGTGATACCTAGGCAGACAAAGACCAAGGCACATCTAAGAGTGTCAAGGGGAAGAGCCTTTCAACAGTTAAACTTGCTTGCTCTGGAGAGCAGGTGGAAGCTGAGTCTTGATACTTGCTTCACAAGGTGCCATGCAAATGTTTTACGAAGAGAGGAGTGTGTTCATTCAGGCATCTCTTTGATTCTTCTATGAATGAGAAAGTTTATGAAGGAAGACAAGAGAGTGAGAGTTTTGTCAGCTGTAGGGCTTTCCCTGTTCATTAAAATTTGTCTTGCAGGGTGCCCAATTACTATAATAATGAATGCTGTGGGAATGCATTTCTTGGCAAGAGTGTGTGAAAACAAGGATATGTCATAGAAAGAGGTGCAGTGGGCACCCATGGGAAGGGAGGGTTGGACAGAATGCCCACCCTGCACTCACCCTGTCACTCTGGGCGCTGTTATCCCCACTCTGGGCCCACATGGTCACAGCACCATTCAGGTTTGGCACGTATGCCTCTCCATAGAGGGAGACAGGGGGGCGATTTTAATTGGTGTTGTGACCTAGGGCACGGGGTCACAACATCACTCAGGTTTGCCATGTCTTCCCCTCCATCTACAGCGGGGCAAGGGCACTGCAACCACATGGACCAGGATGCAATACCCAGAGGGGAAAGGAACCCACTGCTTCAATGGTCATGTCCTTTATTCAAATACACTATTCCTGTGAACATTATGAGCTCCATGCCAAAATAGTAGTCTTAATAATAATAAAAACAAATGTCTGTGAAATGAGGAATGAAGTAGAACCAGGCCATTTTCACAAGTGGGGAATGGAAAGAGGCAGCAGGAAGACACCAGCAGCTCATAGTTATCTCCGTTCACTACTCCCCCTAAATTGTTGTGAATGATGTTTTAGACCAGCCACTTGCTCCCTTCTTGCCCCTCCCATTACCTGAAATATACTATTGGCTACTAGGCATTTACCCTTTATGCTCCCTGGATGAAAGAGTTGGGAGGGGAGTAGAGAAGTGGGACCCCTGTATCTGCAGGCCAGCATCCTATGTCTAACTGAACACCGCTCCAGATGAACAGATATGTTATCATTCTGATGAATCTTGTCCCATAAGAAGAGCCATTTTGAAAACTATTTTACTCATGACCATCAGTACAGGTCAGGAACAAAAAGGAATGTGCAAATGTTTTACATTATGGGTTAGCACCCTTGTTTCTTTTGAGATTTACAGTGGTACAAAGGGGCATTTTATATATTATATTATATTATATTATATTATATTATATTATATTATATTATATTATATTATAATTAACCCTAATGCTCATACAGAATATTTACACTTCTCAAGGTGCACATGCTTCTCCCATTAAGGGTACGTCTACACTACAGGATTAGTCCGAATTTACGGAATTCGATTTTTTGAAAC
>QXTE01000162.1:0-19915 GCA_003942145.1 Platysternon megacephalum
CTCTCATGTGCAGACTATCCAAGGCCTGCAGTAGGTCACCCAGGCATGTCAGTCAGGCTCTGTCCCCAGTAACTCCTCCTCTGCCCAGACAGTGGGTCTGTTGGCTGCCTCTCACATCTTAGGGTTGTCTCAGGCCTGTGCAGGTTCTCCAGGGGCTGCAGTTGGTTATCCTGCTTGTCAATCAGACTTCTGGTCCAGCCCCCTAGAGGCTGTGTGTGGCCCTCAGGCACAGGCAAGGTAGGTAGTCTTAGTTGCCATTACAGTCTTTGCCTCTGTGGTGCTCTCTGTGGGAAATGCTTGAGTCTCAAGCTCCCCCCCCACCCCAGGGCTACACTCAGAATCTATTTTCTGGAGGGGAGTCAATCACTTTTACTGGGGGGGTTGATGAGGGGAGGGTAGATCTGCTGTGATGCACAGTCTGTACTGGCAGCGTGGGGTTTGTAAACATTTGCTACTAGGCTGAAGTTGGTTTTGTTTTCTGCCGCAAAGGAAAGTGATAACACACTGCCAGGATTGGTTTTTGCTCTAAAGAGAAGTGATGCTATACCACCAATCACTAGGGGTGTTTGGTACATATGAGATGTAAATAGTATAAGAAAGAGCAAACAATCTTTTGCTGAGTTATTATGGGCATGGATAACTGAGAACTACGTACAGTCATTACTGAAGATGAGAATGAGGAATTCAGCACTTCAATCACTAAGGTGATTTCTTTTTCTAACAATACTTTAGAATCAAGGAGGCTGCGTGAGCGCCTGCAAGTCTTCTAGGCGGAGAATTATACCAAGTGAATGTGTCAAAATTTGAGATTGCATTGTCTTTGTAGGATCAAGGAACCCCTCTCCCAAAAAAACTTGATGTTTTGCAGACTAATATAATCCTAGGTTGTGTGACATTAACTCTGCTTTCCCTCCTCTTTCAGACTACTCATGGAGATCTAGAAACAGGCTGTGTGTGGGTCCAGGCCACCTTTAAAGTAAGTAGCAATGACCGGTGCACAAGGGGAGGGAGGGAGGGAGGATGTGAAAGATCAAGCAGGATCATATTTCTTCCTGGGGACCCACATGTTCTGCTACAATCCAAGAAAAGCCAAGTGACTTTCAAACTCTCTCAGATCATCTGTTTTCCCAGTTTCCAGCAGGTCATCTGCATGGAATACCCTCCCCAGTTCATTGAAACACAGTAGAGATGCTTCCATCAGGGTTTTTATTCCTATCCTTTTCTAAATATTGTCTCAGAGGAGGCTGTTGTACCATAGCTGGTTATAGGTCTATGGGTATCTATACACCACACAATGATAATACCATGGGGAATGGGCTTCATACAAAGAAATCCATTTACAATAGAAAGAAAAAGCCATTTGTCTCTGATGTCTCATCATAGCAAAGACTCTGAAACTTCCTTCTTTTTAAAGCTATTACTAAGTTCCTGTTTGTTGGTTTTTAGCTTCCCAGCAGTCACCAGATGAGAGAGCTAAACACCACAATGGATGGTACCGATGGCCATGCCATTTCAAATTCCACCACATGATGCCTGGCAGGTCTACAATCCTCCGTATTTCATCCACAGAGGGAGAGAGTCATAATACTGACACAGAAGTCAGACAACAGTAAAATATACTGCAGTTCTGAGCCAATACAATTCTCCTTCCCTGCAAACTCTATACTATACCAGCACAAAGAAACAGATGCTATCGGGGATAAAAATCCATCTAAATTCTCTCAGATGAAAACCAGCACTACTGGACTGCCTCAGGACTCCTTAAGCCAAACCTGGATCTTCTCCATTGGGTATCAGAGAAGCCTTGTAAAAGATCTAAAAGCAGAGCGAGTCATTGCAGAGGGCTGCACTTCGAATGCCATGGTTTATAACAAATGGGACATGGTTTTTTATCTGTATACAAAACCAACTGGAAGAACTTTAAACTTTGAATCCCATATAATCTAATAATTACTTATAAATACTGTACAAACGGGATGGGACCACATGCAATCAACATCATTGGAATGGCCTGGGTGAAACCTAGTGCTTTGTACCAAAAACAAGATCTGAAACTTACATGGTAAAAAGTTACTAGTTTTTGTCTCTGGAACTACAGAGTGCCATGACACTGTACTTTCACATCTGAAATATTCCTGACGTATCATTTACGTGACAAATTCGTGCTAAAGGATTAGTCCCATATGGAGCAGTGTGCAGCATTCTGGGGCTTTAGGGACTCACTGCATTGGTTCTTCTGACAGGGTTTGTGAAAATGATGCTCCCAGGCTTGATTTGTAGAAATGGGCGGACAGTCAGTATNTATAGGGGGAGGTGGAAGGGAACTTGCAAACATCCAAACCCACAGCTTGACATGCCCTCCACAGCAGTTCTCTATTCACATGCTAGGCAACTACCACCAGTGGCCATTTGGAGACAGACAAGGGAGATCTGTCTGCTTGCAGGAAATGCAACATAATTAGTATCAAACCAGCCTCACTTTTCTCAGCATTTTTTCCTTCTACTTCTGCTGTGGAAGATTATGGGATTATCAATGCAAAAGTCAATACTCATTTACCAGGCGCCAAGAAAGGTACAGGGGAACTGGGTGCCTCTAAACTAACCCTAACCAGGGGAACTGGGTGCCTCTCAACGAACCCTAGTCACCAAATTCCACTAGGGCCCCACAAAAAAATGATGTGGATGTGGGGAAACACCTCACAATGAGTTTTGTGGGGAGACCACACCTTGAGCCAAGCACCAGAAGTAACCACATGGTGCTGTCTCATGCATTTTCTTCCCTCCTTCAGCAGCATGGTGAGTTCAGGAAGAAGAAAAGAAACACAGACACATGAGTACAAGAGCTGAGAAAATTAGAAAAAAAAAATCTCAATTCCCAACCATGCTCCCTACTATATCCCTCTGCCCCTTCCTTTCTCTCATGTGCAGACTATCCAAGGCCTGCAGTAGGTCACCCAGGCATGCCAGTCAGGGGTCTGTTGGCTGCCTCTCACATCTTAGGGTTGTCTCAGGCCTCTGCAGGTTCTCCAGGGGCTGCAGTTGGTTATCCTGCTTCTCAATCAGACTTCTGGTCCAGCCCCCTAGAGGCTGTGTGGCCCTCAGGCACAGGCAAGGTAGGTAGTCTTAGTTGCCATTACAGTCTTTGCCTCTGTGGTGCTCTCTGTGGGAAATGCTTGAGTCTCAAGCTCCACCCCCACCCCAGGGCTACACTCAGAATCTATTTTTTGGAGGGGAGTCAATCACTTTTACTGGGGGTGCTGATGAGGGGAGGGTAGATCTGCTGTGATGCACAGTCTGTACTGGCAGCGTGGGGTTTGTAAACATTTGCTACTAGGCTGAAGTTGGTTTTGTTTTCTGCTGCAAAGGAAAGTGATAACACACTGCCAGGATTGGTTTTTGCTCTAAAGAGAAGTGATGCTATACCACCAATCACTAGGGGTGTTTGGTACACATGAGATGTAAATAGTATAAGAAAGAGCAAACAATCTTTTGCTGAGTTATTATGGGCATGGATAACTGAGAACTACGTACAGTCATTACTGAAGATGAGAATGAGGAATTCAGCACTTCAATCACTAAGGTGATTTCTTTTTCTAACAATACTTTAGAATCAAGGAGGCTGCGTGAGCGCCTGCAAGTCTTCTAGGCGGAGAATTATACCAAGTGAATGTGTCAAAATTTGAGATTGCATTGTCTTTGTAGGATCAAGGAACCCCTCTCCCAAAAAAACTTGATGTTTTGCAGACTAATATAATCCTAGGTTGTGTGACATTGACTCTGCTTTCCCTCCTCTTTCAGACTACTCATGGAGATCTAGAAACAGGCTGTGTGTGGGTCCAGGCCACCTTTAAAGTAAGTAGCAATGACCGGTGCACAAGGGGAGGGAGGGAGGGAGGATGTGAAAGATCAAGCAGGATCATATTTCTTCCTGGGGACCCACATGTTCTGCTACAATCCAAGAAAAGCCAAGTGACTTTCAAACTCTCTCAGATCATCTGTTTTCCCAGTTTCCAGCAGGTCATCTGCATGGAATACCCTCCCCAGTTCATTGAAACACAGTAGAGATGCTTCCATCAGGGTTTTTATTCCTATCCTTTTCTAAATATTGTCTCAGAGGAGGCTGTTGTACCATAGCTGGTTATAGTTCTATGGGTATCTATACACCACACAATGATAATACCATGGGGAATGGGCTTCATACAAAGAAATCCATTTACAATAGAAAGAAAAAGCCATTTGTCTCTGATGTCTCATCATAGCAAAGACTCTGAAACTTCCTTCTTTTTAAAGCTATTACTAAGTTCCTGTTTGTTGGTTTTTAGCTTCCCAGCAGTCACCAGATGAGAGAGCTAAACACCACAATGGATGGTACCGATGGCCATGCCATTTCAAATTCCACCACATGATGCCTGGCAGGTCTACAATCCTCCGTATTTCATCCACAGAGGGAGAGAGTCATAATACTGACACAGAAGTCAGACAACAGTAAAATATACTGCAGTTCTGAGCCAATACAATTCTCCTTCCCTGCAAACTCTATACTATACCAGCACAAAGAAACAGATGCTATCGGGGATAAAAATCCATCTAAATTCTCTCAGATGAAAACCAGCACTACTGGACTGCCTCAGGACTCCTTAAGCCAAACCTGGATCTTCTCCATTGGGTATCAGAGAAGCCTTGTAAAAGATCTAAAAGCAGAGCGAGTCATTGCAGAGGGCTGCACTTCGAATGCCATGGTTTATAACAAATGGGACATGGTTTTTTATCTGTATACAAAACCAACTGGAAGAACTTTAAACTTTGAATCCCATATAATCTAATAATTACTTATAAATACTGTACAAACGGGATGGGACCACATGCAATCAACATCATTGGAATGGCCTGGGTGAAACCTAGTGCTTTGTACCAAAAACAAGATCTGAAACTTACATGGTAAAAAGTTACTAGTTTTTGTCTCTGGAACTACAGAGTGCCATGACACTGTACTTTCACATCTGAAATATTCCTGACGTATCATTTACGTGACAAATTCGTGCTAAAGGATTAGTCCCATATGGAGCAGTGTGCAGCATTCTGGGGCTTTAGGGACTCACTGCATTGGTTCTTCTGACAGGGTTTGTGAAAATGATGCTCCCAGGCTTGATTTGTAGAAATGGGCGGACAGTCAGTATAACTGTAGGTTTCAGAGTAGCAGCCATGTTAGTCTGGATCCGCAAAAAGAACAGGAGTACTTGTGGCACCTTAGAGACTAACAAATTTATTTGAGCATAAGCTTGACCCATCTACTCCCAGTCTTTATTTAAGCCTAATTTAATGGTGTCCATTTTGCAAATTAATTCCAATTCAGCAGTCTCTTCTTGGAGTCTGTTTTTGAAGTTTTTTTGTTGTACTATTGCCACTTTTAGGTCTGTAATCGAGTGACCAGGGAGATTGAAGTGTTCTCCGACTGGTTTTTGAATGTTAGAATTCTTGACGTCTGATTTGTGTCCATTTATTCTTTTACGTAGAGACTGTCCGGTTTGGCCAATGTACATGGCAGAGGGACATTGCTGGCACATGATGGCATATATATCACATTGGTAGATTTGCAGGTGAATGAGCCTCTGATAGTGTAGCTGATGTGATTCGGTCCTATGATGGTGTCCCCTGAATAGATATGTGGACAGAGTTGGCAACGGGCTTTGTTGCAAGGATAGGTTCCTGGATTCGTGTTTTTGTTGTGTGGTCTGTGGTTGCTGGTGACAATTTGCTTCAGGTTGGGGGGCTGACTGTAAGCAAGGACTGGCCTGTCTCCCAAGATCTGTGAGAGTGATGGATCGTCCTACAGGATAGGTTGTAGATCCTTGATGATGTGCTGGAGAGGTTTTAGTTGGGGGCTGAAGGTGACGGCTAGTGGCGTTCTGTTACTTTCTTTGTTGGGTCTGTCCTGTAGTAGGTGACTTCTGGGTACTCTTCTAGCTCTGTCAATCTGTTTCTTCACTTCAGCAGGTGGGTATTGTAGTTGTAAGAACGCTTGATAGAGATCTTGTAGGTGTTTGTCTCTGTCTGAGGGGTTGGAGCAAATGCGATTGTATCGTAGAGCTTGGCTGTAGACAATGGATCGTGTGGTGTGGTCTGGATGAAAGCTGGAGGCATGTAGGTAAGTATAGCGGTCAGTAGGTTTCCGGTATAGGGTGGTGTTTATGTGACCATCGCTTATTAGCACTGTAGCATACAGGAAGTGGATCCAGGTCCGGTGCAACCCATTAGGCGACCTAAGCGGTCGCCTAGGGCACTAGCATTTGGGGGGCGGCATTTCGGGTCCTTCGGCGGCAACCGCGGCAGCCGGATCTTCGGCCGCCCCGGTCGTCGGCAGCATTTAGGCGGAGGGAGCTGGGGTAGGAGGTGCGGGGAGGGCCGCCTGAAGCAAGTAAGGTGGGGGGGCGGCACGCAGGGGAACCGCTCCCCGCCCCAGCTCACCTCTGCGCTGCCTCCTCCCCTGAACACGCCGCCCCGCTCTGCTTCTCTACCTCCCAGGCTTGCGGCGCCAAACAGCTGATTGGCGCCGCAAGCCTGGGAGGCGGGAGAAGTGGAGCGGCGACGGCGTGCTCGGGGAGGAGGCGGAGCAGAGGTGAGCGGGGCGGGGACCTGCCGCACGGCTCTCCGGGCCAGGGGGAGCTGCCGCGGGGGGGGGTGCCTCAGGGTGGAGGGGGGGAGCTGCCACGGGGGGGCACCTCAGGGAGGAGGGGGGGCGGAGAGCTGCCACAGGGCTCGGGGAGGGGGGGGGGCGCAAGGTGGAAGTTTCGCCTAGGGCGCAAAACACCCTTGCACCCACCCTGAGTGGATCTCTTGTGTGGACTGGTCCAGGCTGCGGTTGATGGTGGGGTGGAAATGGTTGAAATCATGGTGGAATTCCTCAAGGGCTTCTTTTCCATGCATCCAGATGATGAAGATGTCATCAATGTAGCGCAAGTAGAGCAGGGGTGTTAGAACAACGCTTCCTCAGCTCTCGTCCCCTAAGTCAGCCATAAAAATGTTGGAATACTGTGGGGCCATGCAAGTACCCAGAGCAGTGCCGCTGATTTGAAGGTATATGTTGTTCCCAAATGTGAAATAGTTATGGGTGAGGACAAAGTCACAAAGTTCTGCCACCAGGTTTGCCGTGACTTAGAACAATATACTTACCTACATGCCTCCAGCTTTCATCCAGATCACACCACACGATCCATTGTCTACAGCCAAGCTCTACGATACAATCGCATTTGCTCCAACCCCTCAGACAGAGACAAACACCTACAAGATCTCTATCAAGCGTTCTTACAACTACAATACCCACCTGCTGAAGTGAAGAAACAGATTGACAGAGCCAGAAGAGTACCCAGAAGTCACCTACTACAGGACAGACCCAACAAAGAAAGTAACAGAACGCCACTAGCCGTCACCTTCAGCCCCCAACTAAAACCTCTCCAGCACATCATCAAGGATCTACAACCTATCCTGTAGGACGATCCATCACTCTCACAGATCTTGGGAGACAGGCCAGTCCTTGATGACAGACAGCCCCCCAACCTGAAGCAAATTCTCACCAGCAACCACAGACCACACAACAAAAACACGAACCCAGGAACCTATCCTTGCAACAAAGCCCGTTGCCAACTCTGTCCACATATCTATTCAGGGGACACCATCATAGGACCTAATCACATCAGCCACACTATCAGAGGCTCGTTCACCTGCACATCTACCAATGTGATATATGCCATCATGTGCCAGCAATGTCCCTCTGCCATGTACATTGGCCAAACCGGACAGTCTCTACATAAAAAATAAATGGACACAAATCAGACATCAAAATTCTAACATTCAAAAACCAGACGGAGAACACTTCAATCTCCCTGGTCACTCGATTACAGACCTAAAAGTCGCAATATTACAACAAAAAACCTTCAAAAAACAGACTCCAACGAGAGACTGCTGAATTGGAATTAATTTGCAAAATGGACACCATTAAATTAGGCTTAAATAAAGACTGGGAGTGGATGGGTCATTACACAAAGTAAAACTATTTCCCCATGTTTATTTCCCCCACACACACACTGTTCCTTACAACTTCTTGTCAACTGCTGCAAATGGACCATTTTGATTACCACTACAAAAAGATTTTTTCTCTCCTGCTGGTAATAGCTCACCTTAACTGATCACTCTCGTTAGAGTGTGTATGGGAACACCCATTGTTTCATGTTCTCTGTGTATTATATATATATATATTCCTACTCTATTTTCCACTGCATGCATCCGATGAAGTGGGCTGTAGCCCACAAAAGCTTATGCTCAAATAAATTTGTTAGTCTCTAAGGTGCCACAAGTACTCCTGTTCTTTTTGTGGATACAGACTAACACGGCTGCTACTCTGAAACCTGTCATTATGCAAGGCACTGAATTTAGCCGTATGGAGTGGAAATCCATCAACTTCATGAAAAAACTCGTACAGATACAGACAGACATCTTCCTTTCCAAATGCAAACAGATGGACATCATACCAAAAGGACTGAAGGTAAAAAGCTAGGCAGCTCTCCAACACCACATTCTACAAGCCATTACCCTCTGATCCCACTGAGGATTACCAAAAGAAACTACACCATCTGCTCAAGAAACTTCCTGAAAAAGCACAAGAGCAAATCCACACAGACACACCCCTAGAACCCCGAGCAGGGGTATTCTATGTGCTACCCAAGATCTATAAACCTGGAAATCCTGGAGGCCCCATCATCTCAGGCATTGGCACCCTGACAGCAGGATTGTCTGGCTATGTAGACTCTCTCCTCAGGCCCTACGCTACCAGCGCTCGTTAGAGTGTGTATGGTAACACCCATTGTTTCATGTTCTCTGTGTATATCTATCTATCTATCTTCCTACTGTATTTTCCACTGCATGCATCCGATGAAGTGGGCTGTAGCCCACGAAAGCTTATGCTCAAATAAATTTGTTAGTCTATAAGGTGCCACAAGTACTCCTGTTCTTTTTGAGTATAACTGTAGTGAATCAATCTTTGCACTAGGAATGCTGTAAGATGCTTCTCTCTGCTAGGACAGAAAACTCATCTTTGCTACAACTGTTCTCAGTAACCACACTGCAGTGAGTAGCCCATCCTCACTGAGCCAAGAGTTCATTTTCTTGAGCTCCCCAACTTGTCATAACGACACTGCAGATATTCGTCTCCTCCTTACCCAGCCACCTGTACAGTTTGCCCTCTGTCTATTCCAAGTTCTGTAATGGAAGTAAGTTACCTTGTCACCAAACACACACCCCTCTACCTTAACAGGGTGGCATTGTCTGATGTTAAAACTCATGCTGCAGCATTTTCAGTGCAGGGTGTCCTAGCTGATAAAGATATCCGCTGTCAGGCTCAGGGTATAAGTACTTGTTGTCAGAAGCCTTCAAATGCTCACTGAAACAGCAGGTGGGCATGAGGAATGTTTTCCTCACCCTGTCCTCGTATTTTAAAATGTCAAGGAAACATTCAAGAACAGCAGTGCTATCACAAGACTCACCGTTCCAGAGACACCCCCTCATGACAGGGCCCAGCACTGCAGCAACTTCACCCCATCTCCTCCTTCACACTCTGGTTGTCTAGGGTCGGGACTCGGCCCTCCAGCCAGGTCACATTCAATTCCATCCCCTTTCTGAGGTAACTAAAGTCCAAACCAAATGATATATCCAACAAATCAAAAGCAATAAGCAAGATCTCCTACCCCACCTGGGCTCGTCATCAGTTCCACTAGCCAAATTAACAGAACATAAGCTCTACCATTTTTGAGCTCAATTCTCTACAAACGTTTCACCGCCAGCTACCCCTCCCATGTTCCACAGAGTTTTTCCCACTCTTTTCATAGACTGCTGAGTCATCAGAGGCCCAGCTCCCCCTGAATCACTGACCCTCAGGGCCTCTTCCCTGGAGTCCTTCCCCTTGTCTGCCTCTTCTTGGGCTAGAGCCTGCTCCCCCAGCTGTCTGGCTGTGTTCTGGCCTTTTACAGGAACTCCTCACTTAAAGTCATCCTGGTTAACATTGTTTCGATGTTAAGTTGCTGATCAATTAGGGAACATGCTCGTTTAAAGTTGTGAAATGCTCCCTTCTAACGATCGTTTGGCAGCCGCCTGTTTTGTCCACTGCTTGCAGGCAGAGCAGCCCGTTGCAGCTAGCTGGTGGGGGCTTGGAACCAGGGTGCACTGACAACCCACTTATCAACTCCCCCTAAGTTCCCTGTGCTGAAGCTGCCCAGCAGGCTATCAATTGCAGGCAGTTCAGCTGTCTCTCCCCCCACTGCCATGTGCTGCTCCTGCCCTCTGCCTTGGAGCTGCTCCCAGAGACTCCTGCTTGCTGTATGGGGGGAGGGGACTAAAGGGGGGCAAATGTCAGGGTGTCTCCCCCTCCCCCCCTGTTCCTGCACCCTGCTTACCCCATCTTCCATACAGCAGGGGGGTCACATGGCTCTGTCTGCCCTCCCTCCTTTCCTGCTGCCTTGTCGAGTGTTATGAGAGTTAACCCTTGAGGGCTCAGCCAATTGCTAGTTCATCATTTAGCAGGAGGGAAATATCCCTCCACCTCAACCAAGCTTCACAATCATCATCACTGTGTACCAGTATTAAATTGTTTGTTTAAAACTTATACTGCGTGCGTTTGTGTGTGTGTGTATGTATGTCTTTTGTCTGGTGAAAAAAAATTTCCCTGGAACCTAACCCTATCAGTTACATTAATTCTTATGGGGAAATTGGATTCGCTTAACATCGTTTCGCTTAAAGTCGCATTTTTCAGGAACATAACTACAACGTTAAGTGAGGAGTTCCTGTACTTCTCTTCAGCAGCCCTCTCTCTTCAAGGAGAGCAACAGAAGACACTCTCCCCCTGGCAGCTCTCATGTCCATTGAGTCCACTCCTGCAGCATTTTTTAAGGAACACCTGTCCACTTCTCAGTTGCATCTGATTAGTAAACTGGCTGGCAGTCCCCAGGCCTCTGGCCCTTAAAGGGGCAGGCCACCCTTTTACAAGTGCTTAGCTAGAAGAGTCCCAGAGCTGGATTTGTAAAGGTATTTAGGTGCAAAGTAGAATTTTCAAAAGCATGTAGGTAACTAACTCCCATTGATTTCAATTGGTTTTAGGCACCTACGTACTTTTGAAAACCCCACTAGGTGACTAAATATCTTTAAAAATTTGGCCCTCAGTTCCTCCAAAGGCAGGTCTATAATATAAAAATGTGTGCAACAGTAATGGTGAATCCACATAATAGTAAGGGATGGGGAACCATTTTGAAAAAAGTAATCACTCTCAAACTACCCAAGCTTCTTTAAAAACACTGAAATACTTGCCTAATATTTTTGCCTCCACTAGGTTGAGAATTACAGGAAGTGTTCCTAAAAATGCAAAGTGCACAAGATACTTTCTCAAGATATTGCTGCCAAAGCTTTTACAAGAAAAATTGTTATACTATTTCCAGACAATTGGTCAGATCCCGGAGGTTCAGAGTTTGGAAAAAGCATAATTTTTAGCATGAAATGAAAGGATTCAGAGAACTTTTTTAGCCTCCACCCTGCAATTAGATTTTGTATGTGCTTAGGCTATAGTTTAAAGGGACTGACCAGTCAAAAGGACTGGTAGAACCTTACTGTACCAAGTGTACCCTGGGCTGCACTTAGAGGAATACTTGTTATAATATAAAAGGGTAAATACCTCTGCTCTCAGTCCAGAATGGGTTCTCCCTTAACCAGACTGGCACCATAAGTAAGACCTTTTTCCTCTTCCAGTGACAAGGATGTAATCAGGTGGGATTTTCCGTCCTTGCCTCTTAACCATTGCTCTTTTATTCCCCAGTCTCCCAAAAGGCGTGTGGCTCTGGAAATGAATCCCATGGCCAGAGTGGCACCATTTAGAACAAATTGGTAGGTAGAGTGAACACATTTTCATGTTGCTCTATTCAATACTAGAGATTTGGACTGGTCCTTGATGGATATGAGACCAGACTCTCCCCTGCACTAGGAAAAGATAGAACATACCTGATCTGTGGGAACACTGTTGGCACTTTGAATGACAACGGGAGGGTAACTCCGCTGCAGGGAGATTCTTGGGTGGTATCCTCATGCCATGCTGGCTCCTATGCCACTCCTTCCTTGTGGCCAGTGGATGGGGGAGTGATTAAGGCAAAGGGGACATGGCTGGAATATCCCAGTGATCCCTGCAACACAGCAGCCACAGGATGGGGGCAGTGCACAGGTGGCTGAAACCCATCTTGCCTCACGCTTCTCAGCTGGAGCTGAGTATTAGGGCCATTATTTACAAATTAGTTCCAGAAAGATTCATCTCTGTTAATTTCTTATTGTTCAGTAGCACTGCTATTTCATTTAGTGTAACAGCTGATAGAGCTTCCATATAGGCGATACTTCTATCAATGGATATTGATCGTGTAAGTTTGATATTTGGACAATAATTGAAATATTAGACTTAGACACTTAACAAAATCATAGGTTTTATATATGTGACATTGGCTTTAACACAGAATTGGCTTTAACACAGAATTGGCTTTCATTCTTTCTTTGTATAATGCCGATGTACTTGATGTGTGGATGTATGTAACTTTCCTTAGAAATTATACTTCTTCCACTCTTGCCCTGCTGTAGGTGTAATCATTTAATTCTGAGCAGGGCACCTAGCCTTCAGTGTTATCAAAGTCATTCCGCTTTGTAAATCAATTATTTCATGTTTATAATAAAGGGGAAAGGAAGAAATTCTTTTGAGGATAGATGCTTTTTGCATTAGCTAATTTCTTTGTAGTCTATTTGATGACTTACATGCTTTAAATTTAAAGTATGTACATGTGTTTTCAGGATGGGAGGTCTATACTAACTCTACAATCCATAACCTGCCTCCTAGAGAGTTGCAGAATGCTGCTCTATTCTAGGCGTAAAGACTAAAGTACTTGTACACATAGGACCCAAATCTTCAAAGGTATTTAGGTACCTAACTCCCACTGATTCAAGGTGAGTTAGGTGCTTAAATACCTTTGAGGATCTGGTCCTAGGTGTTTAAGCCATAGCAGTCATAACAGTAGCTCCCTCCTCAGAGGAACTATTCATGTGAGTGAAGGTTTGCAGGTGAAGACCCAAGAACTATAAATTTCATTTACTTCAATAGTGAGTGTTCCCTCTAACAAAGTATCCAGAGACATTAAAAATGGAGTTCTAGCTATGTGTTTTCCTTCAGTGCCACAGAAGGGCAAAAGCACAATGGAGCTGCCACAGTTCTGGTCTGCAAAGGCTCGGGAAGCTGAGAGGCTGCACAGGGAGCCTATGCATCCCTCTGCACACTGAAGAGCTCACCTTCTTAGCAGTTGTGTATGGACATAGGAGGGGCTTCTGGAAAAGTGGCCAAAGAGTCTGACCTTCATGGGCCTATTGGACACAAACACTCATAACTGATGCCCCCACATATCGGCATCAATAGGAAACCTGTGCACAGAGGGCTTGAAAGATCTGCGTGTTAGCGTCTCACAGGACAGTGGCCAGGCATTTCACGCCACCTGGCTAATGTCGTAAACTGACTACACAAAATGTTTGATGCTAAATCTAGCCAAAGCTTGAAGTCCTCTTTATAGGCCAGGACCCTCCATCGTCTACCTTTTCCCCTTGAGATAAATTCTTGCTATATTATCCATTTCATGAAACAGAAGAATCTGGGGGCCCCATTCTTATCCTTCACTTCTCATATCAATTCTGTTCTTAGATCTTATAAGTAACTCTGCTCCAAGAACTTTGGTCTATGCACCTGATAATCTCACACAATGGGAATCTTCTCACCAGCCCTCCATTTTATCACAAAAGGTCTGTAGCCAATTCCAGACAGCTCTTCTTGTTTAATTTGTTGTTGTTGTGTGCTGTTCTCATTTCCCTCCTGCTCTTTGTACAGTTGTGCTGCTGGCTTCAGAAATAGAATAAAAGCTGCCAATTCTGTGGTGGTTGCTTATTGTGACAGTGACTTCAGGCTGGAAGAGAACAGGGATTTCCATTTTGCTCAGTTCAGCCAAATCCCTTGAGACAGTTCTGTGCATAGTGGATTTATTGCAGTTACAATCATTCAAAGCCAGGAGATTAAAGCTTTTTATTTTCTCTTCACATCAGCATTTTGGTCTCGTTTCTATTTTGAGAGTAAACTTTTGAGATAGGTTTAAGTCCTCTTCTCTCTCTCTTTAACCCGTAGAATGCTATTATTTTTCTTCCCACAAACCAAATCGAAGTATAGGAGAACTTATATGTAGGTACTGAGGGGAGATTTACTCTGCTTTTCACTGTTTTACATATAATGACAACCAAATCCTGAACTCCTTACCCATACATGCTTCTCCTTGAAATCATGGGTTTTGCTTGTAAAAAGTATCGCCAAAGAGAAGCTCAGGATCTGAATAGAAGAGTTATTGCAGATCAGGACTGATGATCACTGGTATAGCTGCATGATAGCAGCTTTCAAAGCACTAGCTCCCTGAACTCTGCCTCCTGAACTCTGCCTGGCTCCAGCCAGTGCTGTTTGATCCTCACTTTCAGGAGCACCGATGAACTTCCCTGACAAATTAAGATGTGGGTACTTTTGCTTCTATCTCAGAGGAAGGGAGGAACTTTGAAACAGTTATAGTGAAATTACATGAGCCAGCTGTTATCCCCACACAGCTTTCAAAACTGTTATGAAGAGATGGTGTAAAGGCTCCATTAGTCACAAGAGCCAAAATGCTAGCTTAGACTGCAAAGACCTTGTCAAAGGTCATCACTTGAGTATTTACTTTGAAAGCTGCAGGAAACCATCTTAATCCCACCGGCAATCTTTCCCAGTGACCAACCAATGCACTGCAGTTTATTAAATGCATGTGTACAACATACAGAAACTGTACGGCTTATTTTACATTGCATCTTTGCTACAAAGCGTAGTGGTTGTTAATATACATTCAGACAGGTTCTCTGCAACTCAACTCAAAAATACGGCCATAACTACACAGCAAGGAGGCACTGGACAAGGACAGAACAACATGTTGTGTGTTAGGAGATGTTTCCTCTGCTGAATTGCTTGATACTGTTCTGCATTATGTAAAGAAACCCCAACTCTGCTGCTGAAAGAAAGACCTACTATGACACTGGCAAGCCAGATGCCAACTCTTGCCCAGGCTGCAGGCATTAGCTAAGAGCTGATAGTTTTGCCCAAAATAGGTATTAGCCGTTAAAAGTGTATTTAGTCTTTAGACTCTATGGAAAGTTGCTGCATGCATTAATCTCACTTGTAATGTCTGTATTCCATGCTTTAAGGAAATATGCATGTATTGCTTTATAACTTTGAAAAGGTCTGCTCTGAACTTGTGAACTCAGGCATGAGAATCATCCCCCTCCCTCACCCATCCAGAAGGGCGATCAAAATCAGATGGGCCATCAAGGATCACCACAATACAAAAGGCCCTATCACACCTGGGAAATGCTATGTGCAAGGAAGCTCTTCCTTTGGGCTTGGAAGCAGAATGAAGGAAATAAAACAAAGCCACAGAAAAATTTTCCACGTGAAGGGCCAGACACCCCCAGGGGCTGTCTCCTGGGTCTGCCCTGAAAGATACTTTGAATTGATAGATCACTACAATTCTGTCATTCTTAGGATTCAGATTGGTAACTCATTTGTACGTGTATGTTTGCTTTTTTTTTAAACCTGTAAGTAACTTATTTATTTTTCCTAGTTAATAAACCTTTAGACAGTTTATTACAGAATTGGCTACAGGCATTGTCTTTGGTGTAAGTTCTAGGGTACCAATTGATCTGGGGTAAGTGACTGGTCTCTTGGGACTGGAAGCAAGCTGAATGTGATGTGATCTGTGTGTAAATAACCATTTATCACTAGGTCCAGTTTGTCTGGGTGGCCAGGTAGACTGGTGAGTCTAAGGGGATTGTCTAGAACTCCATGTTAAGACTGTTATAGTGATCCAGGAGTTCACATTTGTTACTGGCATGGTGAAATCTAATTCTCAACCACATCGCCAGTTTGAGGTGTCTACCCTATTTTTGACAATCTTCCCTGAGGTAGGCACTCGTGGTTGTGAGTGCTAGACAGCGTGACACACACTCTATTGTAACATAAAATTTTCTAGTATGGAAGGGGAAAGGAGGAATGCTGTACTCCACATGGGAAGAAAGAGCCTTTCAAAAAGGGCAATTCCATGACAAACTCTGTGTAAGTGTAAATCAGGCCCCCTATGTTCCCTTTGCCCCACTCTGGAAAATTAGGCCTATGGGGTCCATTTTCTTTTCGAAGGAAAGCTTTTACTGCAACGCTGAGAATGTGATCTTTGTTCTCTTTAATACAAAATCCCCCTCCCACCCAAAAATAAAAGCATGAATGATATGCAAGTCCAAGATTTACAGTATATCATTCTGAAATAACCAATTTAGCGTTGAGGTTATATGCCCAAATAAATTCAGTATGTTATACATTAAAATGAAGGAAACCAAACCACTATTTCAGCCAATACCCACTGGTATCCTTGGTAGTCTGATTAGGTCATAGAGATTGCAATGCCCTCTTCATTCCCAGAAATGCTCTTTATAAAACAGTGTTTGAGACCCACAAGTCTCAGGGCAGCCTGAGCAAAGCTTGTATTCTTGTTCTGGTCCCCTAATAAGGGCACCAGATCATGGACAGTCAGGCCTAGTGGTCAGAGCAGCAATCAGACCTAGTGGTCAGAGTCTGACTGCCAGAACCCAAGGTCAAAGCAGAGTCAGAGCCAGGGATCAGAGCTGAAGGTCAGAACCGGATTACCTGAGTCAGGGAAGGCAGGAACAGAGCTGGCTCCAAGGCAGGAACAAGGCTGGGTGCACGGCTTAGAGTGAGGCCAGCACAAGGAGGCAGAGAATCAGCAGGTGTGTGCACTGAGCAGCCACAAAGCTATTGCTGCTGAGCTTAAGAACCAGCCTGCTGGCTTTTTCAGCCAGTCAGGCAGGACTGTCCGTCAGGCAGCCGAGCTGACTCATTATGCTGTCAGGAGTACTGAGTAGGTGCAGGTGCAGGGCTTTACTCCCGACACCCCTTTTCTATGGCTAAAGAGCAGCCTTCACTCTCCAAGGCTGTCAATCCTGTAGTTTCACTAGAACAATATTCACTTTCAACAACTGGAAAAAATAAAATAAAAAATGCATTAAAGAGAGTTCCAGGTCCAGTCCTGCAATGCTTACTCATGAGCAGCCCATTGACTTGATCCTAGAAATAGGCAGAGAAGACAGAATTCAAGTCTATGGCAGACCATACATTTGGATTTATGTACATTTTGTTGTGCACTCAGGTATCACCATTATAAGCATAAGGTGAGGGCTGTGAGGGAACGCCACTCAGCTCCAGCATGCCCCCAGCCACGACCCCAGCTCCTGGCCCCACACCCGGCCTCTCCCCCAGCACTGGCCCCCAACCGCAGCCTGGGTGTGGCTCCGCACCCAACCCCGATCCTGGCCCCGTCCCCACCCCCAGCCTCAGTCTCTGGCTGTGGCTCCATTCCTGGTCCCATTCCTGGCCCCAGACCCTCCCCCCAGCTGCAGCCACAGCTTCGGCCTCCTTACCCCTGTCCGCCCCCCCCACCCCTACCCCGGAGTCGTGGCCCTGCTCCCAGCCCCAGGGGGTCGTGGCCAGGGGCAAGGGGGGGCATGATCCTGAAAAGTTTGGCGACCATTGCTGTAAGGAGATAGCGTAAGAAAACACACCTAATCTCTGCAGTGTCCGCATAAAATCATGCCACTTTAGAGCAGGAGAAATCAAGCCTTAAAACAAATTATTATTTTGTATTATATATGTAGTTTAAAAGGGACCAATTACAAATGTATTAATGAAATAATAGGAACTTTGTAAAAATGGTTATTGAATATTTAGCTAGCGTGTTTTAATCCACAAGTACTGTGAGTTTTTAGACTGTTTTTCTTAATTGCAGTATTGAAATACAGTTCCATTCTTTTAAATTTCTAAATTTGCTAATTTATAATCTGCTTTGAGGTGACTTCAAAAGCATCCTAGAGAAGCAGAAGTTAGGAAGCAGTGCTGTATAGTTTCTGTTAAGATAGGTAGATGATATTCTTATCAGTATTAAAACTAGGGAGAAAAATATGAAAATATTGCAGAAAATGAAAGAAACTGGATTTAAGGTCAGTCCAGAGAAAGCGTAAATGTGTCAGCAGCAGGAGTTACACTGGGACAAGTGGGGAGGTCACCGGATAAATAGAGGTTACTAGCTCCCACAGATGTTTCTAACTTAAGATCCTTTTGGGTTTGACTAACTTTTCTTTTGGGGATTTTATTGAAAAATATGCACACAAAAAAGGACGGGGCTGTTCCGTTGTACAAATTGCTTACTAAAAACAGTGAATGGAAAAAGGGGACATGGTGATGTATAAATATAGAAAGAAAAAGCCCATGTCCTCAGTCCAGTGTGGGTATGATCTGTCACAATTGCAAGTAAAGCTAATCCCACTGTATATCAGTTAACATTTGATAGGGGGAAAGGAGTGTCAAAATAGTTTTGTTCTTCTCAGCTAAAGTTCTGAAAGGGAATTCTGGGGGAGAACCTTAGTTGGGTTAGATCTGTAATATAGCATAGAAATAGGGAATTGGGTTTTTTAATTATAAGGTTAGTATAATAAATAGTGTTATATAAAAGAATAAGTGTATTCTTTTAAATTCTAAATATAGATAAAGAGAAAAGGCAGGGAAGGAGAAAAAATGTCAGGGAAAGAGATGCAGGAGACTCAGGAACAGAATCAGGAGTGGACATTTACTCTCTTAGAACCCTCATTCCTTGAATCACTTCCTTCATTGGAACCATATCTTAATTGTGATCTATTCTCCCCTTCTAACTCTTCCTTATCTGAATTTTCTCCTTGTGAATCCTCACTACCTCAGTCTCTTCTCCCTGGTTCCTTGCTGCTAAAACCCTCCTCCCTTGAACCTGTATTACCCCCCTCTGAAAATCTCAGTATTTGGATTCTCTTCTGTGAAGCATTCAATATCTAAAGAACCACCATCTTTGGAATTGCATCCAAAAATTCTAACAAAATTGATGGAAGATGAATGGGGCTGGGGAGAGATCCCAGCAGTGGGGGAGGCGGGCGGTGGGAGGGAGCAGGGCAGGGGCACACAGGCTTTAATCAGTCAACTGCCTTGCTCAATAGATACGGTGAATGATGTGCTCTGGAAAATAAGATAAGTTCCTGTATTTTGATAATTCAGGCTAGTTTGTATAATAAGGTAACTAGAAGGTAGATTTAGGGTAGTATAAGAAGTAATTTTATTATTAGGGAAAACTTAGGGTAATAGGTAACTTTAGTCATTTTTTTAAATATATGTACAAGAAGCACCAAAAGGAGTAGAGAGGAAACTCTGAATTTGTTAGCTTATGATCTATTTTAGGGTGTTTTAAAAAGAAGAATAGTGTATCCTTCAAAATGTTTGCCTAACTGAAATTAGCTTAGCTATACATGCGACATTGAATGATGTCTGTACCGGAAAAATTGATGCAAATAATATTGTAAAGTAACNGGCTGTGAGCAGCAGTTAAAGAATTTTGTGGTTTAACCATGTCAGTATCTCTCTTCTGCCGCCGAGACAAGACATGTGATAGCGTCTTCGCTCAACACTAAATAAAGGTAATGAAATAAAAAGAAAAATACTTAATCAAAACCACCCATCCTGTTCCCCCCCTTCCCCATAATAAAATTAAAAAAACCTTTCCCTCTTTCTTCTCCTTCTGAAGGAGAGATGTCAAGAGACAGGCATATGCCTGGGTTTCTGGATTAAAAAATATCCTTCTTGATGGAAGGCCATTCCCATCAGTGACAGGCACGCTTGTCACACCCACACTCCCTGGGTAAGTCATGCATGCCC